>CM056377.1:125308620-125320753 GCA_029718625.1 Synaphobranchus kaupii
TATGCGTTTATCCATTTTTTTTTTTTGTTCTATTTCTCCTCATTAATCCAATCTTTGGCTTTGTTTGGCTGCCGTTTTATTTTTCAGTTTTCTGCAAAGCGTTCATAAAGGCTGTACCTGCTGCAGCCCCCCAGGGTTGCGTGCTACGTGCAGAGACTCGCAGAGCGACGTGCACAGGTGCGCTCGGCATACGGCTAATTCAATAGCCTCGCAGCCGAGTCACTCTGGGGAGGCCTGATGGGAAGAGAATGCATCGTGCCCACCGGATCCCCCCTGGGGCAGGAGTCTGACAGACCCCCGCATTAGGCCTTCAAAGCCTGGCAGGAACATATGGCGGTGGTGCACTATAACGGTTCATAAGTCAGCCTGTAGCTGAGAGGCTGCAGGTTTGAATCCTGGCTGTGCTCCTGCCTTTGCAGCCTTGAGCAAGATGCCTGACCCTGAATCACTTTAATCACTTTCTATCTATAACAAATGACTCTATAGTGTGTGTGTTTGCGGGGGGGGGGGGGGGGGGGGTGGGGGGCTTTGTAAACTGCATTGGATAAGAGTGTCTGGATAAGAGTATTTTAAATGTAAATGTACACACTGCAAAATGTTTTGCCTTGGCATCATTGTGAATTGTATGCCGGGGTTGCTACCTGGCTTGCGCCGCTGTGTTTGCCTAGATACAAAGCTGCTTTTAAAATGACTGCTGTGTGCATCCACAAAGAAATGAACTAGATTCCACCCACTTATCAAAATGATTGTTATCCAGAATTTGTATCACAGGCCGCACTTCATTTCAAACATCGTATCATCATAACATCAAATATTTTTTATGGCGTAGAAGAGCCCATTCTCTGTCATTTCAATCAACTCGGTGCTTATTAGTTCTTTGTGATCTTATTTACTGTGCTATTCAGAGTCTTGGAAAAGGTATCCATTAATTAAACTTTTTCTCTGCTGCTGAATGGATATGCAGAGAGACTGTCATTTCATTGAAAACTCCGCTCTTGGGTTGCAAAGCACATTGTATCCAACTGTCAATCACAGCTGTGAATAAATGATTGGCGGGTATGGCCTTCTCGAGTTGGGGGGTGGGGGGGGGGGGGGAGGGGGGTGGGAGGTGGGCATATTTAAAAGGTCACGTTGCATTCGCGGCACTTGGCAAAAAAAATAAAAAAGACGGGGGGAAAAAACTAAAATGGACTTAGAGGTGGCCAGCCTCTCTGCATTCTAAACACATCCCACCCTCCCGTCTCACGGCAACCAATCTATCAATTACCTACCGCATTAAACATGAGGTAGCCTCTGGAAAAAAAACAATATCCTCCGCTTTAAAAAAAACAAAAAAAAAACATTTCCCAGCAGATTCTGAACTAACCAGAAACTGTCTACAGATGCATAAATTCAACATATAACTCATAGATTTGCATGGGAGAGCTGAGCAGGGCGCACTGAATAGCTTGCTTGGACTAATAGCAGAAGCTCACCCCTGGGGTGTTTGTGGCCTGGCTTGATGTAGTATTGGCTGTGCCCTGTCTGCACCGGGCTGTTCTATTCTCATCATTAAACTTCCCTTTGCTTCTCATTAGGGCAGAGCAGTCTCGCATACCCAGTGAACTTTCTCCTTCTTCTCTCCAAACCTTTCTCTTTCTCCTCTTTGAGCACCAGCAGGGAACATCATTTGCCCGATAAAAATGATAATGTACACGTTCTACGGTTATTTCAAAAGTGTACTGTACGATATGCATCTCATCATATGTCAATAATATTATCATAATTTAGCTGTGCGTGTACCACATATAGCATGCCAATGTTGAGCAAACGATTTCAGTAAATCATGCTGAATAATGACAGTCTTTCCTTTGAATGTAGGGTGAAATCGGCAGCACAATAATCTATGAAAGAAAAAGAAAAATATCCTGTGAATGTCCTCTGGTGCAAGTTACTGTATACGGGCAAGCAAGTTTGACCTGGTTGGGCCTTACACAAAAAAATGGTAGCCATTATGAAATGAGTGGTCATGATAAGACTTATTAAAAATGAAATAAAAAAACGTCACATAAGAAAAAAAGGAGAAAATAAAAGAGGGGAACGGCAGGGTGAAACAGTTGTTGTTGTGCTCGAAAAATTCACTGTTGTCCTCTCTTTATTAAACGCTTTTATGTGCGAGAGAGAGAGAGAGAGAGAGAGAGAGAGAGAGAGAGAGAGAGAGAGAGAGAGAGAGAGAGAGAGAGAGAGAGAGGAATATAAAAATGTTCCGGTCGGAGGAATGGAATAAAAGTCTAGACAGACACCGTATAGCTCATCAAATGTCTTTCTTTAAATTTGTGGGGGGGGGGGGGGTTTGTTTATTTTTTTTTAAGAGGGCCGCCTTCAAAAACCACAGTAGCAAAATACTGCTGAGGTCAGACACACAAAGTAAAGGCTCAATATGAGAACATATGAAAATCTACGATAGTAATTTCACATCATGCCATTACTGACACGTGTATAGGGTATGATATTAACAGCAGCCACCAGCCGAATGCTGGTAAAATTTTGATTGTGGCTGCTAAGATTTTTTTACTCCAGCAGCCACTTAACAATTTTTTCGTCCTGTCTACTCAACAAGCCTATCTAATAGTATGGAAGGGTGCTGATTCGGACACAGCCCAGGATTACTGAGTTAGCTGGATAACTGCACTATGTAAAACCCGGCACAGCTTCCGGGTTTTACTCAGTAATCCTGGTTTGTGAAATACCCCCCTGATGTCCAGTCTCCTCAGCATATTAACTCACAACACAAGGATGAGTGCAAAGGCATTATTATTACCCAGAAGCCTCATTACTGGTTAAATCAATCAGGATGTGTTTTAAAGTACTGTGTAAATACAGGCTAGTATTACGGAGAAAACATTCTCTGTAATATTAGCCTGTATTTACACTGGACATTTTCTTGCAGGTGCACTCTCTGCTTTATAATTGTTTAAAGAATAAAGTGTAATAGTAAGCTAAAACAAATACACCCACAGTTTAAAAAAATTACAAGTAGAGAAGAACAGTCATACATTTATTTTTAAAGATTTATTGAAAAAAGGTGCTGTGTCTTGCTTTTCATAGAATGTACCTTTAATATTGTTACATCATTGTTTTAGTTGCTATTTTTTCAAAAGAACTATTACAACTGCCAAAAATAAACAAAATGTTTTTTTGTTTTTTTTTTCATAATTTTTTATTAAGCCTCCCTCATAGGGGGTGGTTTATGCCAGTTGTTGGGTTTCTTTCTAAATTGATTTCCTACAGGAATTATATGCGTCATCAGACTCCATGTCCACCCACTAGTCCAAAACCACTCTCAAAAAAATTTAATTTTTTATTATTTTCTTTTTTTCTTCTTCTTCTGGCCAGTTAATTTTGTGGCGGCGGAATCTCAGAAACCGCAAGGCCCTGGAACTAGTCCTTGTACATCAGAGATGTACGTTTACTTAAGTTGCGCATGCACTTTTTTGGCCTACAATTGCCACTCAAATTTTGTGGAGGAGGAATCTCAGAAACCGCAAGGCCCATGGAACTAGTCCTTGTACATCAGCGATGTGTATTTACTGAAGTTGTGCAACATCTATTTGTTTTGTGACCTTGACCTACTTTTAGTCTGGTAGGGCGGCCATCTTGGAAAACACGTTTTTGCTGATAACTCGAGAACTATATGTCCGATCAGGACAAGCAAAGTATCAACTTGAAGCGTGACTTGGGGCACATATTTCTCATTTAACAACTATATAGGTCAGAGGTCGAGGTCAAGGTAATATGGCCAATTGAAAAGAGGTGTGGACAACAAATGGCACTTTTTTGGCCTACAATTGTCTATATTGTTTGTCATTGTTCATCAGAGATGTACATTTACTGAAGTTGTGCAACATCTATTTTGTTTTGTGACCTTAACCTACTTTTTATCCGATAGGGCGGCCATCTTAGAAACATGTTTTTGCTGATAACTCGAGAACTATATATCCGATCGGGACAAACAAAGTATCAACTTTGACACTGGGCACATATTACTCACATGACAACTACATAGGTCAGAGGTCAAGGTCCTATGGATACATTCAAAAATGTGGTGCAACAAGAATTTACACTTTTTGGGCTAAAATAGTCTATATATACTCATGGTTTGCATTAAATCT
This sequence comes from Synaphobranchus kaupii, assembly GCA_029718625.1. NCBI lineage: Eukaryota > Metazoa > Chordata > Actinopteri > Anguilliformes > Synaphobranchidae > Synaphobranchus > Synaphobranchus kaupii. The sequence goes on from CM056377.1 coordinate 125,312,772, forward strand.
ATGCCTTAGCGCCAGTATGTGAAATGCATATTGCCCGGTTATTCAATCTGGACATGAACATACTTTCAACATGGATTTCAACTTAACAGCCTAGCAGAATTTACCCATCTCAGTGTCCCAACATATCTACATATTTACAAGGCATAGTTCTCCTGTAGTGAGTCATGGGGCCCTATCTTGGCGATCTTGGCGCTTAGTCTAAGCGCATGGCGCTAAGTCCATTTAGGGCGTGTCCAAGTCCACTTTTGCTATTTTAAACGGCGTGTTTTTTTGGCGCTAAGCACGGCGCATGGCGCAACTGGGCTGAACCTAGTTGCTTCATTAATTATAGGTGTGTCTTGGGCGTGACATTCAATAAACCAATCAAATATGTCATATCCCATTCCCTTTAAAAGCCTGCTTTTCCACCTTGGCGGATTGCTTATGATGGCGAAACAGACATGCTCGTGCGTGTTTAGTGTGATCAAGGAATAGGCTAAATGGAATATGATCAATATTATTCGGACTAACCATTAGCCTATGAGTTCCCGGTAATTCCAGACAGGGCTGTTATTTTACAAAATATGTGCGGTTAAATTTCGCTAAAAGGACCTGCAACAGCTGAGAATAAGCTATCAATGCTTCAGTCTCACCTTAGAAAACGCCAAATTAGCCTGCTTGTTCAGCGAATTTCGTTTTGATTATGCAATGAAAGTGTCAAACATCAATTCCAAGAGGCTGTTCTCATGGAGTTCTCGAAGTTCAAGCTTCATCCAAAGTTCATTAGGCTACCTGCATAGTAGGCTAATATTGATTAATAACATACATACCGTTATTTTGCCTTAATGATGACACTAAATAGCCATACAATAAAGCTGTCAGGTTCGCAACCCATAAGTTTACGCATATTTCCCTTGTTTAATAATGTCCTGTTTATGGAAATGTGACCAACCTGTTTTACTCATAGCGTAATCCTTTAAAACAATCCACTTTCCCAGGAAGACCGTTAAACGTGCGACTTACAGCAGGGGAAACAGAACATGCAGCTCACGTGCAGAGAATGGCATTAAAATTAATTGTGAATTAATTGTGTAACGTGCTGCAAATTTGTTTTAGTTTCTAATTAGACGCTTAGTTCTCTTTAAAATCGTTTTGTTCAGTTAAGGAATAACGGGTGAAATCAGTTGGGTTTTAAACGGTGAGAGTATGGAAACCTGGTCACTGTAATTTAAAAAAATATGAAGGACGAAGAATAGCTAAGGTTACAATTTAGGTGACATCTCCGTTTTTTTAACCATAGGCTATCGAAAAAAACCTTATGCACAGCGAATTCGCTGTAGCCTAGGCTATTTGAAAAACAATAAATGCAATATTTCACTGGACAAGGTTTTGAACTTTTTTCAGTCACAAACCATTCTATTTACTTACAGGCTGTATTCATAGATAAACAGAGCTGTATTGTAATGACATCTGAAGTGCATTTTCAGAACTTAAATGTCCGTCTATTGCCGGTGCGCGAGTTTTCCATTGAATGACAATTCACGCATTAGGTGCAAAGACAATTCGCGCATTAGGCTTGATAGCTATAGGTGTTATCAGCTCCTTTTCAATGGATAGCCATTGTCCCGTACCATCGCACATCACCTGGATGTTGATGGAGTGGGCTGAGAGCAATGTAATGTGGCATTGTTTCCCTTCGCTGAGGGAAAGGTATGTGGACCTATGGAACCTTTTATTATTATGCATTTTTGATATAGCCTACACAATAATAATATTTCACATTGTGATCTAGATATTTTAGTCATGCCTGTGCACGCCCCTGTGTGTAACAGACAGGATGGTATGCGCGTTGTGCACACGCCTATGTAGACGCACTTATATGCGCCGTTAAAATAGCATGTAAACAACTGCGAATGACTTTAGACCAGGTTTGTGGTGGTTCTAGCGCAAGCGCTTTCTGCTGGCTCAAGATAGCAATACGCCAAAAAGAATCCTGGCCACTCCTCATCTTTAGACCAACACACCCAGTTCACTAATGATGGCGCAAGAGTTACGCCGTCAAACATGCTAGTTTGACGGCGTAAGCGTTAGGCGTTATTATGGACCTAGCGCCAGGTGTAAGATAGCAAAGACACTTGCGTTTGCGTTAGCGCCGCTTTGCGCCAGGTGTAAGATAGGGCCCATGGTCTGCAATATAAAAGGGATTTATAATGAAATTGGAATTGCAGCGTTGAAGAAAAACAAACCAAGGCAGTGGAAGGTCAGGCGGAGGGAGGCTTTTTTCTTGATTGCTCAGCGATCGGAATTTCTAGTTTAAAGTGTTTTGGAACGAGGAAATTATGGAAGAGCAGAAAAGAAAACAGCTTTTTCTTCGACTCTGGCCCTTCAAAGCTGCCAGATCCCTTTGAGGGTATGACAAATGAGCACGAGTATGACTTCAGTCCCTGATATTTACTCAGTTAAATGTCATGTTTGGTTTTAAATCGATTATGTGCATGGCTCAAACCACACATTTGTGCATGATGTCCAATTTTCCTCTGCACGTTGTAATATAAGGGGCTGAATGAAAGCATCCATATTTTATATAGAATAATAACTTCTCTGTGAATTATCTGTACCACATATAGCATTCCAATGTTAAGGAAACTATTTCCTATTATATATATACCATTATGAAATAAGTGGTAATGATAAGACTTATTGAAAATGAAATAAAATAACATCACATAAGAAAAAGAAGGAGAAACTAAAAGAGGGAAATGGCAGGGTGAAAGTGAAACAGTTGTTGAACACATTGTGCTCGAAATCGAAAACACTTTTCCAAAACGACAAGAGAGACGGGCTTTTTCATTAAGACCTCCTGGGAGGAGTAGCACCAGCTCTCTCTACTCATCTCCCAAGAAGCATTCTGACAAAATACCCCTCGTGTGGGGGACATGGGCCTCTGTTTTAACCCCCCCCCCCAAAAAAAAGAAACAAATAAATGCTGTACACTATCATATCTGTCATATATTATCATACAATACTCTATCATATTTACGCCGGTTCTTTTAAATCGCACGCAATCAGTGCTAATCCGGTTAACCCGGCCCATGCCCAGGAGCTTAATCAAACCCACTCACTGGGCAAGGTTGGCAATTGGTTTGACCAAACAGAATGCCTTCCTGAGGTGTTTGTTCAGCTAGCATTGCACTTTGATCTCTCTCTCTCTCTCTCTCTCTCTCTCTCTCTATCATAGGCATATTGAAAAATATGTCCCCTGATTGGTCAGCTATTAGCAAAAGGGAGAATGTGATTGGTCATAAAGTGGGACACTTCCTGTCAAGTATAGAGCCTTAATTTCATCTGAGAAAGAGGGAATGGCTATGGATACCTGTGGCAATAGATTGCTTCATATAATAAATATTTATGGCCGATGCATTTTTTTACTCTCACAAAACAAGGCAACAGTAAAATATGTTTCTCAATAAACACTCTCAAGTGGGAGCTATAGTAAAAAATCTAACTGGGATGGACTGTGTGTTTCAGCCCACACAGATCTTTGCCACCCCAGAACAAATTCAATTAAAGTGAATGCCTTGCGCTTCCTGGTAGATATACTGGCAAATAATAAGGACCCACGTAGGGAGGCTCCTTCCTTCTCCATCTGTCTATCCCTCTCCTTCACTCACTCTCTTTCACACACACTCTCACTCCCTCCCTCCCTCTCTCTCTCTCTCTATCTATCTCTCTCTCTCTCTCTCTCTCTCTCTCTATCTCTCTCTCTCTCTCTCTCTCTCTCTCTCTCTCTCTCTCACACACACACACACACGCAAACATGTACCTATACTTATATTCACACAAAAACAAAGCAAGACTATACTTTCTCATTCAATCCAATTCTCTTGAGAGACTCCTGATGGTTAAACTCAATCCCTTTCTGTTGCTGTTCCTTAAGATGTGAGTCCATTTACCTGGGATTTTAGCGGCCTGTTTCCTCAGTTTTCCCATCATTATAAGAGTATTTTCCAGGCCAAGGGCAATGCATTAACAGAATGCACTCCATTGTGGAATATACTGGGGTTACTGCCCACCGGTACTGGGTTTGCTGTTTATATACAGTATTTATCCTCTGCTTAATGGCTTGGGTGAAATATCATCTTCTCAACATATTATTGCCACGAACAAGAGTCTCATACAGAGATCGCAGTGGCCTTCTCACCGCCCGCTTTATGAATAATCAGCCAGAATACTTTCTTCACATTAATAAATGAACACATATACTGTGCTTTGCAAAGCTGGGGATTATAAAATATCAATACACTTTCAGTCGTTTTGGTTTGCTTTGGTCAGACAACCATTATAATAACAATACATTAAATAGCCACCTTGCCTTGTGAATGTGGGGTTGGGTGGGTGGGGGCAGATGGGGGGGTTGACAATTTTATAATATTACACAGTGTTTATGTCCATAGTTTGCAACTGAATTTACAATTTAGTCAGTTGACTCTTTTAGCCAAAGTGAATTCTAAAAGTGCTGTGTCCTCAGTAGTTTTCTTAAGTTGTAATAAAGAGCCAGGTATATTCGGTAGTTCTTCCAATGTTTAACCTTTTTTCTCTTTTTTTTTACAGAAGCCCAGTTAAGGTAGGATTTTATTGTTTTGATTTATTTTCATGTTATTTTAGTTTCCTATGATTACAGATAAAAAAGAACACAAATGGAATATTTGATTGGCTGCAATTTCCTTTTACTATGAAAGAGAATCAGCCCAGACAAGCGAATGTACAGAAGGATATATTTTTCGGCATTTGTTCTGTAAATGTGTGGTGGTGATTGGGAAAGACAATTTATTCTGTTTAAAAAAGCAGTCAACATCATGGGCCACACTGCCAGGGCAAGTCAGTAAAAATGTTCCTAGTCTCTTTAGCGCCCTCTACTGGTAATGCTGACAGATTTTTGCTCTCTCAGATTGAGCTCCACAGGTCACAGAAGTACTGCATGACACTAGCACTCATTAAGCAGATTTTGATGAAGCCCACATTTGTCTGGTTATATTAAATATTAAATCCAGTCCCTCTTTTTTTTCTTTTACGTATCTCCCAGAACTATCAAACTGATCTCTCTCCTTCCGTACAGGTAGTGAGTATTAAACCTTTATCATAATGTGTCTGTCTGATATAATTTACCCCGGGATGCTTTCAAACGGTAGCTTCTACTTAATGCTACAGGGGGTAGCACTGATATTCTCTCTGTGTGTCCAAAAATTATAATAAATTGTGAAAGATTTATAATAGTGGGCATTCACTTAGCAGCATTCGGCTGCTGAATTCTGTTTGGGTAAAATACTTCCTTTTTTCAAATTAGGGTGGGAATTGGACATGCTTGCTCAGTCCCATATTGGGTGCAAAATTATATTTAAAAAAATAATAAATAAATAAAATGAAGTGCTTGCTCAAGGGTATGACCGTCTTGTCAATGGCCCAGTTTTGGTAACCATTACAGATCCCCCTTGATCATGTGGGTTTAGTGTTGTGGTTAGAAAACTGGGCTTTTAACCCTTTGAAGGCCATCGAAAGCCAGATTTAGATAACGGAATGGAATGGAACACTTTTGGAACGTTTTTTATTATTATTCAGTTTTCTAGAACTCCACTGCATTCAATTCACATTCCAATCACATATTTGTGACCTTACACCTTAAATCAGAGATTACGGGAACTGCCTCTGTACCCTTGATCAAGTTACTGAATCTGATTCGTCCAGCAAATACAATATAAAGCACGTATAATCTGGCTGTGCTGTGTCTGGGACCTGTATTATGAAGCAAGATTACTGAGTTAGCTGGATAACTGCACTGAGTAAAACCCAGAACCCTCCCAAATCTGCAACATGGACTGAAGAAAAAGGAGCTGTTCTGGATTTTACTCAGTGCAGTCACCCAGCTAACTCAGTAATCCTGCTTTGTGATACACGTCCCAAATATGTAAATAATATAAGCTCTGGTTGAGCATGTCTGCCAATTTAATGATTAAATGTTCAGCAGGAACAAAGAACAGCAACTGTGGCATGCCTGCATACAGAAGGATCTACTTCTACTTGTGAGATAAGTACTTACCTGGACTGCTTCACAGGGACGAACCCAATGTAACCCTTTAAGGTGCAAATACAGTATGTTATTAGAATATTCTTAACTGAACGTTCTAATGCTCATGTGACAATCACTACTGGCAACGGAAAGCAATGTTCTAGAACACTGACTTAGAATTTTTTTTTAGGGGGGGGGGTTGGGTTAATGAGAACTGGAGCACTCAGAGATCAGAAACGCAAGACATTTAATAAAAATGGCACAATTGACTTTTTAAACGTCCGGAACATCTTCCTCAGAGTCAACAGAAAAGAAAGAGTTTTTTTTTTTAAATGCATGTCTTATACCTATACCCTGTGTCTCTGTGCCAGGAGGCTATTTTTTAATGCATGCCTTATGCCTATACCCTGTGTCTCTGTGCCAGGAGGCTATTTTTTAATGCATGCCTTATGCCTATACCCTGTGTCCCTGGCAAGGAGGCTATTTTTTAATGCATGCCTTATGCCTATACCCTGTGTCCCTGGCCAGGAGGCTATTTTTTAATGCATGCCTTATGCCTATACCCTGTGTCTCTGTGCCAGGAGGCTATTTTTAATGCAAAATGATGAATGTAAATAGGCTGGATGCTTTCTTATGTTCCCACACATCCTGGGTTCCAAGTATAGATACGTATGCTACGCCGCACCTCTCATATACAATCATAGCAGTTGACATTTCCTTTAATTCTCTTTCCCTGTTTATAATATGAAGGCATACCCATTAGATGTGTGCAGAGACAACACTGTCTGTACAACCACAACAATGATCTGTGACTATCTGTACTGGATATAGACTGGATTAGACTGGGGTTAGTGCCGGCAGACTGTTCTCTGATCTTCTCACACTGCTATTCAGTATCTGTCCATGTATTGATTATTAAATATTAATTATGAATATTGATAAGGCATACATTTTATTTTTTCTAAAACAATATACAAATGTTTAATTTAGCATTGAACGCTCACTTTATTTCTGATAATCTCATCTTGCAAAGATCTTTGGGAAGAAAAATGTCTCTATACAATACAGTATTGCTGACGGCCAAATATGGTGTTTGCATACACCCCTAATTATACACCCAATTATTCTTTTTTATTCTTCATTATTACTTCATCCTTTGAAGAGTAGGTTTTTTGGAATGTGTTATTTTTGTTTTCAAAATGCTAAGTCAAAATTCTAAGTGTTCTCAAACTCCATTGCTTTCAATTACCGGTAATGAGTGTTAACATAGTATTCTTATCATATATTTGTGCTCTCACACCTTAAAGGGTTAATGAACCTATATGTTCTTTCTGAAGTGATCAAAAGAGGACTGGTGTCCGCCCGTCTCTCTGGTGCCTCTAGAGGCAAACACTGCTCTTATTACACCCGTACGTGTGTCTGTCTGCCTGTCTGTCTGTGTTTGTGTCCCAATCATCCATAACTCGAACAATTGTACTTCGATTGTGATGAAACCTTTTGGAAATGTTGCCAGTTGGGCAACAAACCTGAATCTTCAATTTCTTTCCCAATAGGTCAATGCCCGACTTCACGGTGCAAGGTCAAAATTACATTTGGGGTCGAGATTAGCACGCGCGCGGGTGTAGCATCTCTCTGAGTGCCATTCTAGTTTAGATTGGTATATTCGTATAACGTAGTTTAATGTTCAGTGGGCTAGTCGCCAAGTTGTTGTGTATGCACTTCCTGCACTTTCTGTCTGTCTTGGGACTATATTCTCTTCTTCTGGGGAATTACTGCACATCGACCCCTGACCCCTGACCTTGGAGAGGAGCACGTGATAAATGGCAGTAAAGTAAAGTGCTCTCCTCCCCAACATAACCAGCAGAAAGGTATGAGCCCTTTGGATCTTTCCTGTTAATTATGTACTATGGACTGCAAGTGTGGATATTCGTCACATTGC
>CM056377.1:125321253-125371253 GCA_029718625.1 Synaphobranchus kaupii
ATTAATTAATTTTAATTTAAAACTACTAGAATAAAACAGGACAGCTTACAAGAAACTTGCGATCATGTAGGCCAATAGCCTATATATATAAATTACACATTGACACAGTTGAATCATAAGCCTACCATTTGAATCATAATTATGCCTACATCACCTAATGTAGGCTAATTAATGCATTCGCCACCTCCTCCTGTGCCTTCCGAACTTCTGGGAGACGAGATGGTGTGGATTGTGATCCATAATTTACTACAGTCCTAGCCTGTACTTCTGTTGCAAGTATGTCTGATTCCTGTGCGGAAAATCGCTCTTGTCGTTGACGGTCCAGTGCGTTTGGGTTGCTCATTATGAAATTGCATGGAGCGATTGCGTTCCAACTGGCTTTTTTTTAAAAGCATGAGAACAACAATTTGATTGGCTACCATAGAGACACAACTTGGACATTTAGGGCTCTATTTTCAAACCAGTGCAAGGGGACGGTATAGTCAAACGCAAGCTTGTTGACAGCATCAACGTCTTAAAACTGGCGCTATGGCATTTCTCAGCAATACCGCTAGGATCAACAAATTCTTAACATAACATCCTTTCGCTTGCGCTGCAGTGGGATGGGTGGCGCTGTCTGGGGCGTGTTCTAAAATACTTTCGGCTCAGTGACAATTTGAACCAACGAAAACCCATTGCGTTATGATCAGCTGGAACCACCTCTTAGCGGGAACGCAATAGACTCTGGCAATTTGGCAACTTATTCGTCATGTAGTTCTATGTAGTGTCTATAGGTGATGCCAACATTACACTTCCATTTAATGAACAAATAGCCTATAATTATTATTAATTAATTAATTTTAATTTAAACTACTAGAATAAAACAGGACAGCTTACAAGAAACTTGCGATCATGTAGGCCAATAGCCTATAATATATAAATTACACATTGACACAGTTGAATCATAAGCCTACCATTTGAATCATAATTATGCCTACATCACCTAATGTAGGCTAATTAATGCATTCGCCACCTCCTCCCGTGCCTTCCGAACTTCTGGGAGACGAGGTGGTGTGGATTGTGATCCATAAATTACTACAGTCCTAGCCTGTACTTCTGTTGCAAGTATGTCTGATTCCTGTGCGGAAAATCGCTCTTGTCGTTGACGGTCCAGTGCGTTTGGGTTGCTCATTATGAAATTGCATGGAGCGATTGCGTTCCAACTGGCTTTTTTTTAAAGCATGAGAACAACAATTTGATTGGCTACCATAGAGACACACCTTGGACGTTTAAAACCCAGCCTTTTAGCAATACCGCCATAAGGTGCGCCAAGATTGCCATCATGAATTTACCAAATTTCTCGCCGACACGCCCTCAGAGCGATACCGCCAAGCGATTACTCTTGCGTTCACCATTGCGTTTGGTTTATTAAAATAGAGCCCTTGAACCCAGCCTTTTAGCAATACCCGCCATAAGGTGCGCCAAGATTGCCGTCATGAAATTACCAAATTTCTCGCCGACACGCCCCTCAGAGCGATACCGCCAAGCGATTACTCTTGCGTTCACCATTGCGTTTAGGTTTATTAAAATAGAGCCCAAGGATTAACTTACTCCTAAACAGTCCTTAATACATCACACACAAGAAATTAACTTCCTCCTAAACAGTCCTTAATACATCACGCACAAGAATTAACTTCCTCCTAAACAGTCCTTAATACATCACGCACAAGAATTAACTTCCTCCTAAACAGTCCATAATACATCACACACAAGGATTAACTTCCTCCTAAACAGTCCTTAATACATCACGCACAAGGATTAACTTCCTCCTAAACAGTCCTTAATACATCACGCACAAGAATTAACTTCCTCCTAAACAGTCCTTAATACATCACGCACAAGGAATTGAGGCCATTGGCACTGATTCTCTTCTGCTCAGTGCTGTTAAAAAATTTTTTTTCATTATTATTATATATATATATATAAACAGTACTGTGCAAAAGTCTTAGGCACATGTAAAAAAAAAATTATGTAAAGCGAAGATGCTTTCAAAAATAACAAAATGAAAAGTTAATAAATATAAAAACAATTGACTATAAAGAGCAGTAAACCGTTAAAAAAATAATCTCAAATAAATTAAAAAAAAATCTATAATCTATATTTGGTGTGACCACCCTCTGCCTTTAAAACTGCTGCAATTCTCATAGGTACACTGTCGTGCAGTTTTAATAAGCAAATCAGCTGGTAGTTGTTCCAAGCGTCTTGGAGAACTTGCTACAGTTCTTCTGCAGACTTTAGCTGTCTCGCTTGCTTCTGTCTGTCCAGGTAATCCCAGACAGCCTCGATGATGTTGTTGATCAGGGCTCTGTGGAGACCATACCACCTGTTCAGGACTCCTTGTTCTTTTCGCTGAAGATAGTTCAATTAATATTTTGGAAAATGATTGGACATTTTTTATTTGCTCTTTTCTACTGACACACTAATGCAGAAGAAAAAAAAATAAATATCTAAGAAAACGTTTAAATAAAAAATCTAGGGTGCCATATATATATATATATATACAGTATACACAGCACTGTGGGCTTTAATTCTTAGAGTAAAACCGAGGTCTCTGTGGATTTGTACTGTGCTTATCCAGATAAACCCTGTATTTGAAACGCGTGTTTCTGACATGGCTCAGGCCTTTCAGGAGATAATGTACGGAGTTGGCGGTACACGCTTATCATACGCGACCGCTCATGAACGATGGGAGTTCAAACGGGCCCGGGTGTTCCCCTTGTGGGACGGTGCGCTAATTTCCCACAAACACCACGTGAAACTGCAAACACGCTTCAATCCATGAAGATAAAGCGCATTGCCCATAATGCTTCAGAAGAAGGGGCGGGGTGCTTGGGGGGGGGGTTTAAAACAATTATAGATTTTATATTTCTAATGACGATGTAATGAAGTCACAGTGTCATTCTCTATCAGAGTTACAGTTATGATGTTTCACCTGGCGGTTATTATTCCAAAAATTTTTATTTATTTTTTTTGTAGCTGAATTTATCAATCTTAATTAGCATGGCATTAGCCATAGGAACTTAATCCTGTTTGGTGAGTTAATTAAAGTGTAGGCGGGGGGCGGGTACACATAAAGTGAGCCTGTCTCCGTTGGGTATCTGCTGTTCCTTCACGGCGGACGGGGGGGGGGGGGGGCTGTGATTGATCATGTAATTGATAAGTCTAAGGAAACTTTCACTCTCACTCTTTCTCCCCAGAGCCTCCCCAGGCTCAACTCAACACGCGTGACTTTCTAAAGCACCTTTGTTCCACACTGTCTACAGAGACAAAAAAAAAAAAAAAAAACGTTCCATTTTTCCTTCCTTATTTTTGCTATCCCCCCCTCCCCCTACAGTCCCTGAAGGCTGAGAGCTAATTTAGAGCTCTGTATATTGATACAGCTACACCTGAAGATGGAGTTTTAATTTAAAAAAAAAGTTCAAGACAGCGTTTCCGTGGGGATGAAAGGCTGCGCGGAGCCGCTCCACAAAAAGTTCAGGCGTTTCCGTGGGGATGAAAGGCTGCGCGGAGCCGCTCCACGGGTGGCCGAGCGGAACGCCTGTATTATTTCCGTCTCTGCTAGGGGTTCAGTTTGTCAACCTTTTCAAAGAGCTCTGCCGGGGCTTGTCCTTGCAGATTGCCTGCACATTTCTTTCTTCCAGGAAAAAAAAAACGGAAAGGAAAAAATCGTGGGTATTTTATGGATGAAACGTTTAATTTACGCAACGCAGGGGATGATACACGCAGCTCTCCCATCAAACGGGGGAGAATGTGTCACGTCGCCGCCCATGTCAACACGACCACCGTCTAATCCACGACACGCCAAACAAAATTTTGGATGCGAGCGTTCTTTTAATGTGCAACCGGGGACGTGACAGACAGCAAAGAGAAACGGGACGCACAGCACCCCTCCGAGAAAAGGAAGAAAAAAGAAGACCCCCCCCCACACACAGAACAGACAGTGCAGCCATGCTCACGCAGAGACCCCCCCACACACAGAACAGACAGTGCAGCCATGCTCACGCAGAGACCCCCCCACACACAGAACAGACAGTGCAGCCATGCTCACGCAGAGACCCCCCCACACACAGAACAGACAGTGCAGCCATGCTCACGCAGAGACCCCCCCCCCACACACAGAACAGACAGTGCAGCCATGCTCACGCAGAGACCCCCCCACACACAGAACAGAGAGTGCAGCCATGCTCACGCAGAGACCCCCCCATACACAGAACAGACAGTGCAGCCATGCTCACACAGAGACCCCCCCACACACAGAACAGACAGTGCAGCCCATGCTCACGCAGAGACCCCCCCACACACAGAACAGACAGTGCAGCCATGCTCACGCAGAGACCCCCCCACACACAGAACAGACAGTGCAGCCATGCTCACGCAGAGACCCCCCCACACACAGAACAGACAGTGCAGCCATGCTCACGCAGAGACCCCCCACACACAGAACAGACAGTGCAGCCATGCTCACGCAGAGACCCCCCCACACACAGAACAGACAGTGCAGCCATGCTCACGCAGAGACCCCCCCACACACAGAACAGACAGTGCAGCCATGCTCACACAGAGACCCCCCCACACACAGAACAGACAGTGCAGCCATGCTCACGCAGAGACCCCCCCACACACAGAACAGACAGTGCAGCTCACGCACAGTTCAAAGCAGAAGGGATGCTGTCCAAAGTGCCCGTCGTCAAACCCTGTATTTCCCTGATAATTAAATGCACGGTGTGTTCTGCGAATCACAGGGATGTGTGACCCCCCTCCCCCTCCTCCTCCTCCTCCTACTCCTCCTCCTCCTCCTCCTCTTCCTCTTTGAAAGCGCCAAAATGGGCCCCGTGTCAGCGTCTGAACCAGCGGCTACCTGCAGCTCTGCCGCTCGCCCACAAGCGGCTACATCCCCGCGTCAGCGTCTGAACCAGCGGCTACCTGCAGCTCTGCCGCTCGCCCACGAGCGGCTACATTTAAGGCTGCGGCATTTCCGCGAGAACGCTCGTTCCAGTGGGCAGGCTCAAAGAGCATCGGCCTGCTTGATGGCTTGGAAGGTGGGAGGTGTAAACACCACCACAAACTGAAGCGACGCTCACAAATTAGAAACTTTTCTGACACTTGCATCATGGGATCCTTTTCTTCTTGTATCTTTTTTTTTTTGTCGTTGTTGTTGTTGTTGTTGTTGTATCCTGCCTGAGGTACTTTGCCTGAAATGATTGCAGTTTTTGGTGAATTATTATATATAATTACATGCATAATTCATTAACTGTTCTTTAATTACTCATGAGCAAGAGCCTGCAAAAAATAAAAAAATAAAATAAAAGAGGGAGAGATAAACAGGCGTATCCAGTAAAAAGAACAATGTAGATTTTCTAAAAATCCTTGCGAAAACTACAGGACACACAGATAGGCCACTCTGACTGTCCCAGAGCAGTACAGTCCAAATGACCGGGCAGTCCCCAATGCACGCCAGTGTGTAAAAGAGATGAAAAGCCCAGAGCCAGGAGGGTCCACCTGAACTGCACAAAGCTCTCAGGGACAACCCTAACCCTAACCCTAACCCTAACCCTAACTCTAACCCTAACCCTAACCCCCACACGTGAACATTCCTACATGCAGCAGGGCTCCTCGAGAAAACAGCGGTGGACCCCAAGGTACAGAGAGTCATCCTGTCCTTTGGGATAAACAACAAGGACCAGCACCCCAAGAAAACTGCCATCAAGCAAGTCCAAACCACGCTGAGGGCAGCCAAAACCACATTCCCATCAGCGGAGATCTGGATTCCGCTGATAAACTACTCCGGGAACCTGCAGTGCCGCCAGAAGGAAAACCTGGAAGAAATGAATGAGCACATCCGCAGGAACATGCCACACATCCCAAAACTTCCGGAGGCGGACTTTGACACTGGAACAGACGACATCCACTGGACAGACAGGACAGCAACTGACATGCTCAACCACTGGCTGCAGCATTTAAACTAGCAATCCCCATAAACCCAAACACAAACAGGGAGGGGAACAAAAATATAATACTACTAAGTAACAATTATACACCCACTCAGGATGAATACAACCTTCTGGACAGGGGTCTGTCATTCATTCCCACGGTTAATACCCGCAAAAAACAAAAAGAGACCCTCAGAGGACAAGTCCAGGAGTTCCACAGGAAACTAAAACTGGCAGTATTCTTTGAGGAGGCGGAAACCAGGGAACAGACACCCTTCACACCAAAATCAAACTGGGAACCCAGACCGGAAGACATGCCTCCAGAAATCACACGCCTTATCCTAGAAAACAACACACTAATTACAACACTTAATCCACAAACACACAGAGATGAAAACAACCTCAACAGAGGAGGAAAGCCAAGCACTTCTTCGACTGGCCAAAAACAAACACATAATAATCAAGCCAGCGGATAAGGGAAGTGCAATAGTCATCATGGACAGGGCACAATACACGCAGGAGGCCTACAGGCAACTTAACAACACGACACATTATAGAAAATTAAATGCACCCATATACCCGGACACAGCGCAGGAAATACACACCATCATACAGACACTCGTAGAAAAGAATTACATCACGAAACGGCAAAGCTTTTACCTAAGGGGGGAGGATAACCCGCGACCTAGAATTTTTTACCTCCTCCCTAAAATACACAAGACACCGGAATCCTGGAGCGTACCGTACGAGGGTCCCGCCAGGAAGACCTATCATTTCGGACTGCAACAGCGAGTCCTACAGAATAGCGGAATACTTGGATTTTTTCCTCAATCCGCTATCAACAAAACACAATAGCTACATCAAAGACACATACGATTTCATACACAAAATTAAAAACGCTAAAATACCGGTGGAAGCCACCCTTTTCACCATCGACATAGACAGCCTCTACACAAACATAAACACAGCAGCGGGACTAACAGCAGTCAAAACATGGATGGAGAAGTACCCGGACGGCAATCGACCGGACACAATTCTCCTACAACTACTGGAAATAAGTCTTACAAAAAACGACTTTGAATTCAACAAAGAATTCTTCCTCCAAATCAGCGGCACAGCGATGGGCAAAAAATTTGCACCAGCGTATGCCAACATTTACATGGCACACTGGGAGGAAACAGTTTTTAAAAAATGCCCAAACTCCCCACAAACTACTTTAGATACTTAGATGACATTTGGGGAACATGGACACATAGTACAGAGGACTTCAAACACTTCATACAAATCCTCAACACACACCACACATCTATAACAATTAAACATACCACACACAGTGAACATATAGATTTTTTGGACACTACCACATACAAAGGACCCTTATTCCCCCAAACACACACTCTGGACACAAAAGTGTTCTTTAAGGACACAGACACACATGCACTCCTACATAAAGACAGTCTCCACCCAAAACACACATTCGGAGGCTTAATCAAATCACAACTTTTAAGATTTAGGAGAATCTGCACACAAACTGCAGATTTTGAGGAGGCAACCAGAACACTATACAAAGCTTTAAAACCAAGGGGATATTCCAGATCCTTCCTTAGAGAGATCCGGAAAACCTTCTTGGCCCCAAAAGAACAGGACGCGAGGAAAATAATTCCGCTCATCACCACCTACTCAAAGTTAAGCCAAACAGCAAACAGGAAAATCAAACAGAACCTCACCAGGAATTTACAAGACACTAATCTACTGCGGGAACACAGGATCGTTTCGGCATACAAAAGGAACCGGAACCTCAAGGATTATCTGGTCAGCAGTAAACTGCCGGAGATTAACGCCCCACCCACACAAAGCCGGACATTCCACAGACGGAGCACGGCAATCAAGAACAACACCACAAACACAATCTACCTTATCAGACAAACAATTACAGCAAACACACAGAACTGCGTATATGCAATACAGTGCAAACGCTGCAATGTAAATTATGTAGGGGAGACAGGAAATGAAATTAGGACTAGATTAGCACAACACATATATAACATTACAGTTTTTTCCGATTGCATAAACACTAAAATCAAAAGTATTACACAATTATCAAAACCTTACACTCAAGGAGCAAAACATCGGCCCAGATTTGCACCTCTATAAGCACAATGTCAGCCTCACACTTTTTGCAAAACAATTCACACAGTGATTTGCAAAACACTAAACACACTTGTATACATTAGACACAGAAGTATATCATGATGTCACTTCCTTGCAATTCCAAAGCACTGACTGTCAAATTACCACACCTATGAGCCAATTGGTTAAACACAGCCATCAGGTGCGCAAACACAAGATTGCTTAATTGTAGACACATCAATCAGGTTTAAGCACTATAAAAATACAGCGGGTGAGTTCACCTGTCTTCAACCAAAATGTAAGGAGTCAGAAGAAGAAGAGTAAGGGTGAGAGGGGGAATCCACGGAGGAGGAGGAGGAGGTAGAGGATGTAGAGGTAGAGGAAGAGGTAGAGGAAGAGGAAGAGGTGGAGGCCGTGCCAGAGGTAGAGGCCGAGGTGGAGGTAGAGGAAGAGGAAGACCTGAAGCAGGAGGAGAACATGCTCAAAGAAGAAGAGGACCAAATTTATCCAATGAAATTCGCGCAACACTAGTTGACCATGTCGTGAACCACGGATTGACAGAGTTCAGCCAAATCTTAGCAGATATACAGTGGCATCTGTCATTAGGACATTTCGACAAGAAAACAGGTAAAAAAAAATCTATCTACAGTTACAGTAATCAGCTGCTTATTGCATGCACCATATCAGCACTTTTGATACCCCTTCCTGTGACATTTTACAGTAGGTTACATGTATTATTTTTCTACATAGGATTGAGGGTCGAGAACGACAAGGAGGAAGGGGGCCCATATTCACGCAAGAACAAGAGAGAGAGATCATAAACATGGTTTTGGCCAATAATGCTATCAGGCTCAGAGAAATTCAAGCCAACATTATCGGTGACCATGCCATTTTCAATAATGTCCATCAGGTCTCTCAGTCAACACTGGCACGCATCCTGAAAAGACATCAGGTTCAAATGAAACAACTTTATCGAGTGCCTTTGAGCGGAATTCAGAGAGGGTCAAACAGCTGCGGCATGAGTATGTGGAGGTATGTATTGTTCACTTTAGCACTGTGATGTTGCATACTGCACACGTAACCTTTTTACATGTAAATTTACTGTATACTAGATCTATGCTGAACTACACAATCTTGTCTTTCACTGTATTTCAGAGAGTTTTACAGATGGATGCTGAAGAAATCCCGCATGAATTCATATACATAGATGAGGCAGGGTTCAACCTCACAAAAGCAAGAAGGAGAGGCAGAAATATCATTGGCCACAGGGCTATAATCAATGTCCCAGGGCAACATGGGGGTAGCATCACCCTTTGCGCTGCCATTACACAGAATGGGGTCCTCCTCCGTCATGCCAATATGGGCCCTTACAACACACCTCACATTCTCACATTTTTGGACCGATTGCACAACATCGTCACAGCAGTCATCTGGGACAATGTGTCATTCCACCGCTCTGCTCTGGTCCAGAACTGGTTTCAACACCATCCACAGTTTACAGTACTATACCTTCCACCATACTCTCCGTTTATAAACCCAATCGAAGAGTTTTTCTCGGCATCGCGGTGGAGGGTTTACGATCTCCGGCCCCAGGCTCAGGTACCCCTCATTCAGGCCATGGAGGAGGCCTGTGACCAAATCAAGGATGGATTCGACATTCAAGACAGTTCTTCCCACGTTGTCTTGCCAATGAGGATATCGCCTGTGATGTTGATTAAATTCTCTGGCCACATCCAGCTAGGCGAACAGATAATGTCTAGTATTTTCTGCACTGTATTTTCAGTTTTTTTCAGAATTTTTGTATTTATTTATTTATTTATTTTTTACTGTAATTGTAACCTGTACTGGATACAGTATTTATGTTTGTCTGATATTTGCTGAGCTTACAGTGTTATGCACACTACTGTAGTAGCATGAAAACTGGGACATGTTTTGTTGTGATTCTCCATGTTGACATGTTGACTGATTTTGGTATATGGAGAGAAATAAATTATATTTTCATCAGTCTGCAGCATTGGTCTTGTGTAGTGTTTGGTGAATTTATTGTATATTTGCACTTTCTCTGTGTACTTCACTTACAGTACTCTAATCACTGAGAAGTAGAATTGCTAAAAAGTGTTTTAGGTTAGCAACAGCAGTGTGTAACTGGTTCAAACAGAATTAAGTCATATGAAACGTGTGTGTTTCATATGGTAACAAAATATGTTTTTTATAAATTAGTGTATAGTTTTTACAAGAATGTTTCATTTTGCAAAGGATCTGAGGTGTTCTGCTAATTGGGTGTGTGGTTGTGCTAATTGTGTGTAGTGTTTTGAAAAACCGGGCCCTGTTTTCAAAATCGTGCTTAAGCAATCGAAAAAAACTGTAAAAACCATAGGGAAATGGACACACACCTAGTACCGCACTTCCTACACCATGGACTCGACGCACTAGAAATATCGGGTCTTCAAGCTAACATAAACTGGACACAAGAGGACAGACGTAGAGCAGAAAGACATTGGATTAGAAAACTTAACACCATATTCCCGGCGGGGTTTAAATAAACGCTGTGTAAAACAAAGTAGGGACCAAATTCTTCCTAATTTAAAGGTTGCAGTACCCTGAATGGCCAGCGCAAACTTTCCTTCCCAAGGCGCCCTCACACGGGTTGACTTGGGAAATAAAGATTTAACTTAAAAACCTAACCCTAACCCTAACCCTGCACAAATGCCCCTAACCCTGCTCTCAGGGACACCGGCACTCGCTCCTCACAAACAATTGCTAATTATGTTTTTTTTTTAGGTTGAGATTGGAAATTGCAAGAAAGATCCAGAAGATAAATGATTGATTGAATGACTGAGTGATTGAATTAATTAGTTATTGATTGAAGGAATGAGTGATTGAATCCAATTTATTATTATTGCTACTTGTTAGGCTTGTATTTCTGACCAAATGAAATAAACTTTTTGAAAGCGAGAGAGGAAAACAGTGGAGCGTAACGCTCAGTTTGTTACGTACTCAGGTTTCGCGGGAGGTAATGGCTGTGTCTGAAGGGGCCCTGGGCTTCACCTGTCTGTTTAAACACGCCGCAATCCATCGCGTGATGGGAGCTAAAGGGGTTCTTTCAACACTTAGGCAGCTTCACTTTATAAACGCAATGTCCATTCATACAGACTTCCCGGTATACAGTCCACTTCTCTAACCACTAGTCCTCACTACTTGCCTGCTTATCTGACTGCTGAAGGCATATATTAAATGTTATTTTTTGCCACCACACTCGTAGAGCTTGCTTAATTTATGACAAGCCGTTCATTCATCTGTGTTAAAAATTAAATTACTGTCACGCTCACACACACACACACACACACACACACACACACACACACACACACACACACACACACACACACACACACACACACACACACACACACACAAATCAAACAGCTATTTTTTTTGGTTTTGTTGTACAGCTATTGCGGAGCAGTCTATTGTTACACGCTCATTCCTAAAAGTGCTTACAAAACTGGAACACATTTTTTCTGCTTCTCTCTCCTGCGTGGTTCCCATGGCAACAATTTTAGGCACTTGATCAAATTATGAATCCAAATTCTTATTTATCCTTGTTTTGATAGCCCTTGATATGCCACTTTCCAACTTCAGATATGAGCATATTTTGGCGCTGTAGTAGTCAATGTCTATTTTGACAACCTTATCGTCCTGTGTTAGCAGTATAGCATGTGTTTTTCCATATGTTCTTATATCTTTGCACCATTATCTTTGTTATAAAATGTGAGGAGAATAAAATTAGATAATTTGTGTCTCGTTAATTTCCCAAGTGTCACTTAAGAACATTTGACAGTTGTTCAGCAAAGTAAAAAAAATTAACACATTAATTAATATTTTAAAAGGCTAAAACTTTTTGCCTGCTTTTGCCTCCGAAAGTATTTCTCTTTCAATACATTTCCATAGCATCATATTTTCTGAATGTGTCCTCAGACACAAAATGAACAGAGGAGCTATTTCCCCCATTCCTAAAATAATTGCTTTCCTGCTCCTGCACAGAAAATAAATGCCAGTGTAAATCTAACACTGGTGCTGTACATTTAACACCCTAGGGTGTTAAATGTGCATCACCAGTGTAAATCTAACACTGGTGCTGTACATTTAACACCCTAGGGTGTTAAATGTACAACACCAATTTCTTTCTGTGTACAGAGCCATTTTGAAGTTATCTTAGGCTGAATCAGGATGAAGCATACAGAAATATTGTAGAAACATTTTTCCTTCAATTTTGTCTGCTAAATTTTGGAATTTATTTGTGCAATTCAGCTAAAAAGAAATACTCTTTTTATACAATGAAAAGGTAAGGACAAAGTTATTAGAATGAGCTTTCAAGCTTCTCAAATAATGCCTGACCTTGGCTGACATGATGTACCATGGGGGCATTATGACTAAGGCTGGCGTTTCGCGACGGATAATATTGGCTAAAGTCGTGGAGCAGTCGTGGAAAAGTTGTCAAAGGAAATCACGAAAAACTGAAAAGAGGCATGAGAAATGAGAAAGAGTGTTTAAGAACAAACATTAACTAATAGATCGCTTACGCAGCAGTGGAAAATAAAACAACATAAAAAAACGGTGGGAAATTGCTACTTGGAACAAATAGGCCGTTAATAAACGGCTAGGCTGGTGAATTTAATCACTTAATTCGGTCCATCACGGAAAGAGAGCGCATGCCTTTTTGCCTTTGATTTCACAGTGTTGTTGAGAAACAGGGCACACTCAAATTGCATTGCTAAAATAATAAAATCGGGTCACCGTGTGTCTGTTTGAATTCCTTTACAGTTTGTTTTGGTAGAACATGTTGTGCATTGCGAGGAGCGCCTGTTGTCACTGACAACTTCTCCGTAATGGACGATATTTCATAAACGCTGCGGACAGGTGCCGTCAAACATCGGACTGGCGAGGACAGGAATCTCGATCCCGGCGCATTCCAGACCCTGTATACACTGTCGCGGTTTGTTTCTCCCAGAATTTGGCAATTTGGTTAAAATGCATGGCATAGGCCTATACAAATCACACTGTAGGCCACGTTAAGGTTGCCAGTTACCATCCAGAATTGCCAAAAAATTATAAAAAGCGCTGAAAACAGGGAAAATCGTGGACATTTTTAAATGGGGAAAGTCAGGAAACTGCAAAAAAAAAAAAAAAGGCAATAACCATGGAATCCGTGACACCCACAACCTCCGTGACAAGCACCCCCCATTATTATGACAAACCAAGATCAGGAAGAAAAACTCATTCTCCAGCTTACTGGGAAAATAAACAAAATCTAATGAAGGCACTGAAATATGATACTGAAATATGAAATATGGTGAGGTTTATGCCTCTGTGACTGTCATTGAATTAGGGGGGGGGGGGGGGGGGGGGTGCTGTCAACAGTTAATAATTGTGCTTGCAGCTGAAATTAATTCAATTGGCTTATTTTTATTTGTCTACATTTATAATATGTTTTTTTTTTTCCAGTCAGGAAGCCAACATCACTTACACACAATTTTCTTTTTGTGAATTTTCTCCCAGAAATCAAATAATAAAACTTTCGTCCACCTCACCTTTTCTTAGCAGGTCCGTTGCCACGGCAACCGCTGAGAGCGTTAAGCATTAAGACGGACCCTTTTTTCACGTCTCCGCAATGGAAGAGGACAGCTGAGGTCCCAGGTCAACCCCACAGCCTTCATCCTTTGTGCTTTTAGGCCCTAGTTTCTGGCTAGACCTGCATGGTGAAGGATGCTGGGAGTGTTAACGATATACGCATCCTTTCTTTCTTCCCTTTGTTTCTGAAACAGAGCAGTTTCACAATGTCAAATCAAACTTACGATGGAAAAAATTATAAAAAACAGAATGCATTACTCCTAACATGCAAACACCCGTAACTGTTCTCATATCTTATGTACCATTGGGAAGTAGCAAACGCTATGGCTAACCACATAGACTAAGGGTCCTTTGTTCATTTTTGTTTATTTATTTATTTCTCATTTTCACAAGTCGTGCTCCTTGCTGAATCCTCCACTGTCAATTGTGGAGGGCCCAGCCTCTGGAACAGAGCCAGAACAAGCCCATCAGCCCCATGATAGATAAAGGCTTTTATTTTCCTCTTGTTTTTTGACCAGTGAAAGATCACAGATTAAGTTTGAGTTTAGTGGACAAACATCAGACTGCAGTGCTCGGGAGTATTTAACACAAATTGATACACAAAAAGCTAAAAGGACTTTTAACCATAGAGATTAAAATAGGAAGAAGGAGAGGATTGGTATTATTTTAGCCACATCCAATTAATTCTCACTTTGTTTCAGTTCAGCCAATTTCATGCTCCTGTGAACTAGCCTGAAATAACAGGCTCTTAAGCAGCTGTTGAGAAATCTTGCCGGAGGAGGGGGCGGAGCCTGAGGAGAGGAAGTGAGGTCATTACATGTAGATTTGGAACGGGGGGAGGGCAGATAAAAAGGACTGAATCTGGCCATACTGTGCCACCACCGTAGGATTGTGAGGATATTGAAGGGTATATACAGTATATATATATATATATATATATATATATATATAGAGAGAGAGAGAGAGAGAGAGAGAGAGAGAGAGAGAGAGAGAGAGAGACTATCACCTGATAGTCTAAATTATGAACAAAAGCATATCCAAGGAAAGTTGCAAATCCTTGAAGCAACAATCAAAAACTATCAGAACCCTCTTGATTACCAAATTGCAATGAAAGAATTGGAAGACAACATTAAAAAACGAAAACCTGGAAAAGCATGTGGACCTGACAGCATCAGGACAGAGATGCTCAAACACAGCACCCCTGAGCTGCGACAGGCTCTGCTCAAATTGTTCAATCTTGTTCTGCTAGCTGGCTGCTTTCTTGATATCTGGAATCAGGGGCATATTTCCCCAATATACGAAAGTGGAGGCAAATTTGGCCCTAATAACTATCGAGGCATCTGTGTGAGCAGCAATCTGGGGAAGGTTTTCTGCAGCATTATCAATGACAGAATGCTGGCCTTTCTTATCGAACGCAATGTCTTGAGCAAAGAACAAATTGGCTTTCTACCAAAACACCGCACAACTGATCATGTTTACACCCTACACACCCTAATGAATCAACACGTGCACCAGAAAAACAAGGGTAAAATCTTGCGTGCTTTATAGATTTTATAAAGGCATTTGATTCTATTTGGCAAGAGGGATTATATTATAAAATTCTCCAAAGTAGTGTAGGGGGTAAAGTCTATGACATAATCAAATCAGTTTATGTCAATAATAAGTGTGGAGTAAAAATTGGCAATAAAATAACAGTGTTCTTCACTCAAGAGAGAGCAAGACATGCAACAAATATGGATAGTACTCTACAGGCTACGCCACCAAACAGAGGTGTAAAACCCAGGTTCAGAAAGTAAAAGTCCTCCCCAGTATTTTGTTCCAGTCACCTAGATTTGCTAATTAGCAAATTAATTCTTCAGCCAGGAGGTGGAACTAATTAGTGAAAGCAGCTGACTGAGTCAATGGGGGGAAGAAACACACGGCAGGACTTTTACTTTCTGAGCCCTGGATTTCCACTCTGCCACCGAAACACCCTGATCATACTTTTAACACTAAAAAAAGTACACCCGGTTTAACACTGGGGTGGGGATCCCGCTAAAACCGCCGCAAGTACCAGAAAAATGTTCCGCGTGATTCACGAAGCGCATGCACATGCACCGATGCGGAAATAGCTACACGGCGTGCGGGCTGGGTCATGCATTATTCAAACTGTGTCGCCCGCATAAATTTAAGCACCAAAAACGTAATTATTTTTTTATTTTTATGCTAACGGGGGTCAATACAGAGCATGTCCGATGCACAGTGATGACTGAAAATTAGCGCTCGTAATGGCCGTGCACTTTTTTAAGATGGCCTGAAACCTGGCGGTAAAGTGCACACAGTCTATTTAAAAGCCATGAAATGTGTTAACTTGCGAGATGACCACAGCAGCTGTCATGGTTACGAGAAGAGGACACACTTAACATTTCAGATGCGCAATACTAGTTTTTCCATGATGACTAATATCACATTAAAATATGACCCCCTGCCATTTAGTTTTTTCTGCTATAATTCAAGTAGGACAATTTCATTGTACGGAAACAAAATCATTTAAACAACCCCACTGCCCGTGCTACTTTAATTACAGTAATTCACTCAAAATGGTCCAATTCATGAACTGAGAGAGTATGTTGTTCCAAGAAATATTAAAAAGGTCCATTTAGTGGTCATTCAGCAAATCTCATCAGTGGCTTAATGGACCTTTTTTTAGTCAATATTACCCCTGCCCCATTATTTGTGTGCCAAATAAAATTAATCCCTTGTATAATGACAGGAAATTCTCACTAACTATTTGGATGTGGTTGCTTGATTTTTTCTCCATCAATACTTTAGTGAATGGGTGGTTAATATGGAGCATATAGTGTCTCCAGCACAATAAGGAGCTCAAACTGCACTCGCTGGTTTTTTTTTTTCCCTGAGTGGCTTTTCCTCTGAGATTTTTCCTGCCTACAGATTGGGAGGATAAATCTCTCGGGAGGCACAAACTTGCTGCCACCCTGTGAGGATTCCAACTGGCAGGCCATGTCAAGATGTTACCACCAACCTGCCCCCGCCCCATTCTAAAGCACACTGCTTCCTGATTACTTAAACAGATAGGACCCCAGCTGCTGCTGCAGTGCATTGTGGGAGGTGTGAGGGTGACAATACTGTGAACATTCTCAGTTGCTTCCGACATAGAGTGTCTGCAAAGTTTCACAGTGTGTGTGTGCGTGTCCGTGTGTGTGTGTATGTGTGTTTGTGTGTGTGTTTGTGTGATTACAGAGCCCATTAAGGATCAGACTGCAGTGCCAAGTCTGTCCCTTCAACAGTGTGTGAGCACAATCCTCCCAGCAGGCCTGAGTGTGTGTGTGTGTGTGTGTGTGAGTCTGTGTGTGTGAGTCTGTGTGTGTGCGTGTGTGCGTGTGTGAGTGTAAGGCTGATTTGCGTTTCCTGTGGCATTGTGAATTAATCAGGCTCCTCAATACCTCAGTCAGGAAAGAAAGGGCTTAGAAGGGCCCTGGAACTGCAGCTTTGAACCTGGATTTGGTCATAGGCCAGCTATGAACAGGAGTTGGGTCATTAGCCCGCTATGAACAGGAGTTGGGTAGGATGGTTTTAAGGTAATCTTTCCTCTGTTCTCATTTCCTGTTTTAATTATCTACCTTTTTGTAATATCCTGTTTTTTTTAACAGCAATGTTACGCTTCCAGAGGTTGTATGTGGGTATTTTACCTGAATACTCTTAGAACAATTAAGTTGTATCTTATTCTCATTCAATAAAAATTTTAATATTTTCAATGCAACATGTTTTTGTCAACCAAGACACTTTTATTATGTAAAAAAAAAAATAAAAAAATACTTTTTCTGCCAGATCTCAGGAGGATATGTACAGGGTCAGTGGGAGTGGCCGGGGACGCTGGCGATGGTAGATTTGGTAAAGCCATGAAGTTCAAAAGCAGATGACAGACAGATTTCAGTGAGCACCGCGTGGCGTCAGCTCCGCACCCCAGGACCTTTTCTAGTACGTTCCGCTGTCACCGTGGAAACGTCGCAATATCTGTTCACTTCATGTTTACCTCCAGTCTTCACAACCAATTATTTTGTTCATTGGGATGTGACAGGTTCAAGTTATTTTCAGAGAGAGATGCACTACGCTTCCAGGTTCCGCACAATTAATGTGACATATCGGGGGAGGGGAGTCTTTTTTATTTTATTTTACTGGAAATTATTTGGCACTGGAATTGTTTTATAGTCCAGCAATGCGGGGGGGCAGAGATAATTTAATTTATCTTGATGTGATTGTGTGTGTGTGTGTGTGTGTGTGTGTGTGAGAAAGAGGGAGAGAGATAGAGAGAAAGAGGGAGAGAGAGATAGAGAGAGAAAGAGGGAGAGAGAGATAGACAGAGAAAGAGGGAGAGAGAGAGATAGACAGAGAAAGAGGGAGAGAGAGATAGAGATAGAAAGAGGGAGAGAGAGATAGACAGAGAAAGAGGGAGAGAGAGATAGAGAGAGAAAGAGGGAGAGAGAGATAGAGAGAGAAAGAGGGAGAGAGAGATAGAGAGAGAGAGATGAACATATGTAAAGGGTGTAGTTGAGGAGGTGTGGGGGGGCAAAGCTTTCATGATCTTTAACGAGAGTAATTAAAAGCCAGCGTGAAAACAGAGGCCACTGATGCACGGTACTGTTTACCGCCAATGTGGGCTACCTGAGGGTGAAATACCTGTACCTGACTCTCTTACACACCTGAACCTGGCTCTCCTACACACCTGTACTGGCTCTCCTACACACCTGTACCTGGCTCTCCTACACACCTGTACCTGGCTCTCCTACACACCTGTACCTGGCTCTCCTACACACCTGTACCTGGCTCTCCTACACACCTGTACCTGGCTCTCCTACACACATGTACCTGGCTCTCCTACACACCTGTACCTGGCTCTCCTACACACCTGTACTGGCTCTCCTACACACCTGTACCTGGCTCTCCTACACACCTGTACTGGCTCTCCTACACACCTGTACTGGCTCTCCTACACACCTGTACCTGACTCTCTTACACACCTGTACCTGGCTCTCCTACACACCTGTACTGGCTCTCCTACACACCTGTACCTGGCTCTCCTACACACCTGTACCTGGCTCTCCTACACACCTGTACTGGCTCTCCTACACACCTGCACCTGGCTCTCCTACACACCTGTACCTGACTCTCCTACACACCTGTACCTGGCTCTCCTACACACCTGTACCTGGCTCTCCTACACACCTGTACCTGGCTCTCCTACACACCTGTACTGGCTCTCCTACACACCTGTACCTGGCTCTCCTACACACCTGTACCTGGCTCTCCTACACACCTGTACTGGCTCTCCTACACACCTGTACTGGCTCTCCTACACACCTGTACCTGGCTCTCCTACACACCTGTACCTGGCTCTCCTACACACCTGTACTGGCTCTCCTACACACCTGTACCTGGCTCTCATACACACCTGTACTGGCTCTCCTACACACCTGTACCTGGCTCTCCTACACACCTGTACCTGGCTCTCCTACACACCTGTACTGGCTCTCCTACACACCTGTACCTGACTCTCCTACACACCTGTACTGGCTCTCCTACACACCTGTACCTGGCTCTCCTACACACCTGTACCTGGCTCTCCTACACACCTGTACTGGCTCTCCTACACACCTGTACCTGGCTCTCCTACACACCTGTACTGGCTCTCCTACACACCTGTACCTGGCTCTCCTACACACCTGTACCTGGCTCTCCTACACACCTGTACCTGGCTCTCCTACACACCTGTACCTGGCTCTCCTACATACCTGTACCTGGCTCTCCTACACACTTGTACCTGGCTCTCCTACACACCTGTACTGGCTCTCCTACACACCTGTACCTGGCTCTCCTACACACCTGTACCTGGCTCTCCTACACACCTGTACCTGGCTCTCCTACACACATGCACCTGGCTCTCCTACATACCTGTACCTGGCTCTCCTACACACCTGTACCTGGCTCTCCTACACACATGTACCTGGCTCTTCTACACACCTGTACCTGGCTCTCCTACACACCTGTACTGGCTCTCCTACACACCTGTACTGGCTCTCCTACACACCTGAACCTGGCTCTCCTACACACCTGTTATTTTTTTTTGTTATTTTGGTTCTGTGCTCTGCACTTTGAGTTTGACAGGATACATGGATACATGACAATGAGGTTGATGTGCAGATTGTCAGCTTTAATTTTAAGGCATTTTGAAGGGTTTCTTCTCCTGACTTATTTTTCCATAGAGTTCAATAGGAAAATTTGTCAGGAGAAACAACACTTAGGGCTCTATTTTCAAACCAGCGCAAGGGGACGGTATAGTCAAACGCAAGCTTGTTGACAGCATCAACGTCTTAAAAATGGCGCTATGGCGTTTCTCAGCAATACCGCTAGGATCAACAAATTCTCAACATAACATCCTTTCGCTTGCGCTGCAGTGGGATGGGTGGCGCTGTCTGGGGCGTGTTCTAAAATACCTTCGGCTCAGTGACAATTTGAACCAACGAAAACCCATTGCGTTATGATCAGCTGGAACCACCTCTTAGCGGGAACGCAATAGACTCTGGCAATTTGCCAACTTATTCGTCATGTAGTTCTATGTAGTGTCTATAGGTGATGCCAACATTACACTTCCATTTAATGAACAAATAGCCTATAATTATTATTAATTAATTAATTTTAATTTAAACTACTAGAATAAAACAGGACAGCTTACAAGAAACTTGCGATCATATAGGCCAATAGCCTATAATATATAAATTACACATTGACACAGTTGAATCATAAGCCTACCATTTGAATCATAATTATGCCTACATCACCTAATGTAGGCTAATTAATGCATTCGCCACCTCCTCCCGTGCCTTCCGAACTTCTGGGAGACGAGGTGGTGTGGATTGTGATCCATAAATTACTACAGTCCTAGCCTGTACTTCTGTTGCAAGTATGTCTGATTCCTGTGCGGAAAATCGCTCTTGTCGTTGACGGTCCAGTGCGTTTGGGTTGCTCATTATGAAATTGCATGGAGCGATTGCGTTCCAACTGGCTTTTTTTTTAAAGCATGAGAACAACAATTTGATTGGCTACCATACAGACACACCTTGGACGTTTAAACCCAGCCTTTTAGCAATACCGCCATAAGGTGCGCCAAGATTGCCGTCATGAAATTACCAAATTTATCGCCGACACGCCCTCAGAGCGATACCGCCAAGCGATTACTCTTGCGTTCACCATTGCGTTTGGTTTATTAAAATAGAGCCCTTAAAGTGTTACAGCAGAGTGATGGTTTGAGGCTCGTTTGATACTTCAAACCCTTGATGACTTACAGCCATTTAGCCAATCATGTGTTCCATGCTGTTCCAGCATAATTTACAGATAAATCTAGTCCCACCCCCCAATTCCCATTGAGATCCATTCAAGTGCAGAGAAGTTATAGTATCGCTTGTAAGAGTACCATAAAATAAGATATCAAGAGATATATTTTGATATTGTTAGGTCACAGACATCAGAAAGTCATGACATGCAAAGGATATGCGACCAAATATTAAAAATTATTACTTTATTCTACATTACAGTACTGTGCAAAAGTCTTGGGCACCCAAGATTTTTTGTGTCCATTTTTTCTTAGATGTTTCTTTTTTTACTCTTCTGCATCAGTATAAAAGGAGCAGATTTTAGATTTCCAAATATTCATTTTCCAAAAAATTAATTGAACTATCTTCAGAGAAAAGAACAAGGAGTTCTGCAACAGATGGTATGGCCACCTCAACATCATCGAGGCTGTCTGGGATTACCTAGACAGACAGAAGCAAGCGAGACAGCCAAAGTCTGCAGAAGAACTGTGACAAGTTCTCCAAGATGCTTGGAACAACCTAAGAGCTGATTTTCGTTTAAAACTGCACAACAGTCTACCGAAGATAATTGATGCACTTTTAAAGGCACAGGGTGGTCACACCAAATATTGATTTGATTTAGTTTTTTACTGTTTACTGCTCTTTATAGTCAATTGTTTGATATTTAGGAACTTTTCATTTCATTATTTTTGAAAGCATCTTCACTTTACAAGTTTTTTTTACATGTGCCTAATACTTTTGCACAGTACTGTATGTTAAATTGTCCAATATTTTTTGATGCCCAAAAATGGGAGGGGACTATGTACAAAAGGTTCTATAATTTCTAAATGGTTAATATGAATGAGAATACCCTCAAATTAAAGCTGACAGTCTGCACTTCAACATCATTGTCATAGTATCCTTTTAAACTCAAAGTGCAAGAGTACAGAACCAAAATAACAAAAAATTTGTCACTATCCAATGAATTATGGTGCTTACTGTATATATGTGTACAGTATATCCTCCTCCACGTGTGCCATATACTGCTTTATGTCAAAGCATGGAGTGAGTTGTTATCTTGTCTGGCTAACAATAAAATATTTAAAATATTTAAAATGAAATGTGAAACTTTCAAATAAATAAATAAATAAATAAATAAATAAATAAATAAATAAATAAATAAATAAATAAATAAATAAATAAATAAATAAATAAATAAATAAATAAATAAATAAATAAATAAATAAATAAATAAAGCCTTAATGTTCTTAACCCTCTGGGCTTTACACATGCAGGGAAATTGGGATTGTATTTCTTCTATGTTCTATTTTTTTTAGAGAGAGGGGGACGTGTCCATTAAAGCTCGTAACCCCACAGTCTCGATGTTAACCGCTGCCAGGTTGGGCCACGTTAGCACGCTGACATGCTGACATGCTGGCTGGCTGACTGCAGGCAAATTGCCTCACACATCCGTTCGGGCATTAATAAAATTACCCTCTGAATTAGTTCATTTGAACGTCGTCGGAAAGTCATGAGAGAAAAAATATGCAAATCCGGTTTCAGCATAATCCCCGAATCTACATATCTCATTTTCTAGTAGGTCCGTCTACAGCGCGGCAGGACTGGGGTTCGACGGGAGGTCAGGTGTGGGAATAGTGCCAGTGTGAATCCAGAGCACTTTTCCGAACGACAGGTTTTGGCCGAGCTACAACTAACAGCCATATTATTACGTGTCAGATTTGATGTGTGCATGTCAGCTAGTTATGCTACATCAGGTTTAAAGATCAATGGTAAGTCACTTGCAAGCCCAGAGGCTTGGAGGGTTTGATAATAATAGCACACAGGATGTGAATGTTTAGCACACAGAAAGACTCCTGCTGGTTGTACAGATGGTCACACAACTGCACAAAGACAAGCTGGTAAAGGACGTGGGAGCAGGGCTTGTATCTATAGCCCTTGGTATCCGCGATGCTCCCGTGAGGTTCAGTTGATGTACCATCTCATGGCGAGTCAACGATGAGCTTGAGAGGAGTATGAGACAGGCAATAGAGGGCAACACACACTCGTACATACAAACATACACTCGTACACGCACACCCAAACAGACACCCTCACACATACACACACACACGCACACCCAAACAGACACCCTCACACATACACACACACACGCATGCCCAAACAGACACCCTCACACATACACACACACAGACACACACACAAATCACACGCACACTCGCACATGCAAACATACATACATACACCCAGACACCCTCGCACATACACACATGAATCACAAACACATACGCACTCACATGCACACATACATACACACACACAAACACACACTGACATGCACATGCACACATGCAAACGAATACACATACACACATGCAAACGCAGACACACACACACACACACACACACACAAAGACACACACACACACCCACATGTTTGTGGAGTGTGACGTGAGCCACATGAGGCCGCTCACTGATTCTCTCTGTAGTCAGCAGGCCTGGCTCAGAGTCCACAGGGACTGCGATGCTTTCAGCACCAGATAAAATGGAGATGAGCTCAAGGCCTGGATCCATAGGCATCGGATCCTGGATCCATAGGCATCGGATCCTGGATTCACATTCCTGCAGTTACATTTCAGGCACTTGATACTGATGAAATTATTTTACATACAATATTTATACAGCTGGATATAAAGATGTGACAGCTGGATATAAGTACATTACTCAGCGGTGCCCCCTGCTGGAAATTTAACCGACAACCTTGGGTTTCAAGGCAAGTTCACTAACCATTATGCCAAACAAGAGGTCTTATCCAAAAAGGGCCGGTGTGGATGGAAGTTTTTGTTCTAGCCCAGCACTAGGACCCCTTCTTCTGCTTATCAAAGGTCTTGATTGAAGACTATACGATTAGTTGATTAGTTGAATCAAGTGTTGTAGTGTTGGGCTAATACAAAACCTGCACCCAATACCGGCCCATTTCGGATAAGATTGGGCTACACCAGGGTTGCCCAACCCTGTTCCTGGAGGTCTACCATCCCGTAGGTTTTCATTTTGACCGTAATTAGGCACAAAAGACTCTGCTAATTATCAGCGAAAAGAGACCTCTAGCTGTTGAATGAGGTGTGCTTTGTTGGGGTTGGAGTGAAAACTTACAGGATGGTAGATCCTGGTTTTTGGAGTGCTGAAGCCAGTCCTGTTTTTTGCTCCATCCAAGCCTATAACTACACAATTGTATTCATTGTCAGGTTAAATAAACACAGGTGATCATAAGATGGAGGCACTCAGTATTTCACCATTCAGACTCTGGCTCTTTATAATCCATCAAACTCTTGCAATTAAGAAGAAATGGCAAAGACCAGAAACACCACTGGCACTCCAGGAACAGGGTTGCCTAACTCTGAGCTATATGACTACTGGCTCTAATCTAGAATCAGTTTTGTCTTGTAGCTCATAATGGATAAGGTTAGGGTACGCACAGGGGAAAACTGGTCCCAGATCAGCTCTCCTGTTCTGATAAGCTTCATGAATGTGGGCCCTGATTTGAGAGCCATGTTGTATTTTATCACACAGTGGATAAGATTAAGAGAGAGGAAACCTGGGGGGTATTTATTTCACCAAGCAGGATTAAGGAGTTAGCAGGATTAAGGAGTTTGCAGGCTATCTTTTGTAAATATTAACCCAAGGTTGTAACCCAGGCTGTAACCCAGATGTCATCAAATTTGAAATATTTACAAAAGTTAGCTGGCAAACTCCTTAATCCCGCTTTGTGAAATACCCCCCCCCCCCCCCCCCCCCCCGATCCCAGATCTGCATTCCTGCTCTGAGTCTATAGTATGTGGTTGAGGTCCTGAACTAGGATCAGTATATGTATACTAGGATCTCACAATGGATAGGATTTGGATACTGACAGGGAAAAACCTGTTCCGAGATCAGCACTACAGAATCACCTGTTCTGTATCACCTGTTTCAGAATCACCTGTTCTGAATCACCTGTTTTAAAACACTTTGTGAACACATGCTCTGCTCTGAAGTTTGTAGGGGGACATGGCAATGCCACAACAGAACTTCCTGGCCATCCAAACCTGCAGTGCAGAACTATACACAGATATATGCTTTCCCCAATGCTTCTGCCTGGCTTTAAAAAGGAATGATAGTATTTTTCATTATGAGGAATTACGGCCATGGCTATTCATCGATATACTGAGCACCCTGATTTATGCCACGGCTAACGTGCATGTAGTTTAGATGGTACTTTTTTTAATGTAGAATAATTAATCATCTATTGTTACACAAGATAAAATGTTTCCAGTAATGGCCAAGGAATATCTCATGAAGAATATCAAAGGTTTAATACATCCATTACCCTTCCATACAAAAGAAGCTAAAATAGATTTAAAAAAAAAAAGAAACACTATTCTAAAAGATAATTTAGCATTTGATTTAAATGTTTAACGGCACAGTGATTTGTGACAATGGTGAGCTGCTCTCCGTGTAGCTCCGCAGTCTGTGCCGTGTGCAAAAGCTACCATTCCCCCCCCGCCCCACCTAAGGTGCCCCCTCCCGTCCTAATTTTCCCACACTCAAGTCCAAATGGACATAGTGGTCCTCACACAAGAGGATTAAAACATAAAGCAAACTAATTGTTCTGAAAACAAAACAAAAAAATAAATAATTGCAGGGGAGTTTTTTTTTCTTTAAAAAAAAAAAAGAATTCCATAATCATCGCAAAAATGCACTGCAGCTAAACTCGGTAACCGCGGTAATGAGTTTATATAATCAGCAATTACAGCTAATGATCTCCACCAAAAAAAATGCTTCTTCTTCATCTCTCTACCGAGCTGCTCCTGTAAAACTTGTTTTGGGTGATTAAGATGGATTTTCTCCCCGTTCGACCCAGGAACCGCTCCTTCATTAAGGAGGCAGAATTCTAGGAAATTATGTAATTGCAGTAAAGGGCTAGGAAAGAAAGGATTAAAGAGAAGTGTAGAGGAGAGAGAAGCATAAACGGATCAAGGTCGCCTTTCCTTTCCTGTTCCCCGCCGGACGAGAAATGGCACGCAAAGTCAAAGCTGTTAAAGCTCAAGGATGTTTTTGTCAGTGAGTTGAACATCAGGTTTCATTTGGGGCTGACTCATACCCCGTAGGTCACGAGTACTGAAAATGCACTCTGTCATTTAATTAGATGGATCAAATCTGGATTCGGCCCCACATTTAAGTATCCAAATAACCTATATTATTCATTATTGGCTGCAGTGGGCCTTCTAGGACAGCTTAAAGCAATGGCAGCAGACGGCTACCGCCTAACATTCCGGAACTTACATGGGGGATTCTAAAATGGCCGACGAGTTCCAGTCTTACAGCAGAGGACACAGGGATACACAGCTTTCCATTTAGGATGGGTGATGATATCATAGCTGCAACAGCTTGGCTTATTCCCATTGTTTCTAGGCTAACTTATACAGTTGAACTTTAACATTAAGAAAAGTGTTGCTTACACTGGTTCTGACCGCTAGGTGGCTAATGCATCGGCAAAGGGTTTGACCCTCAGTCGGGTTTATAAACGGTAACAGTCTGGTCACGGTAGCAAGGTCACATGGGTCTCCCCTGATGGTCTCCACCTCTCGACAAGCCAATTTACTGTTGCTCAGCGACGGACCTTCAGCTTTCCACACAGTGAAATAGTCCACTTATGCTGCGCCATTTAGCATCTGTGGAAAAAGTGATGTTTTGCAAAGTACCCCCCCTCCCCTGATCCTGATCCTACACAGAAACATAACCGCCATTTTAAATTAAGTCTGATCGTGTGTTTTACTCTGATGGTGCACCTTTTGAACCCTCTATGACTCAAATTAACTCTGAGTTAAATTTACACTGAGAATTTTAAAACATCCTTTCCCACAATCCTAATCACAAATGTTTAACTGGCCCCATGCACGCTCACAGTCACAGCGTAAGATACTGACTAGCCACGTGCACGCTCACAGTGGGAGCGTAAGATACTGACTGGCCCCGTGCACGCTCAAAGTTACAGCGTAAGATACTGACTGGCCCCGTGCATGCTCACCGTTACAGCGTAAGATACTGACTGGCCCCGTGCACGCTCACAGTCACAGCGTAAGATACTGACTAGCCACGTGCACGCTCACAGTGGGAGCGTAAGATACTGACTGGCCCCGTGCACGCTCAAAGTTACAGCGTAAGATACTGACTGGCCCCGTGCACGCTCACAGTTACAGCGTAAGATACTGACTGGCCCTGTGCACGCTCACAGTCACAGCGTAAGATACTGACTGGCCCCGTGCACGCTCACAGTTACAGCGTAAGATACTGACTGGCCCCGTGCACGCTCACAGTCACAGCGTAAGATACTGACTGGCCCTGTGCACGCTCACAGTCACAGTGACATCTGTCTCATCATGTATGAGTCTCCACACATGTGTTCTGGTGCACACTGAAAGCTGTGTAAAGCATATGCAGTCATGCGGGTCACCGCAGGTTTATAAAGTGTAAAAAGAACCACAGACTCCCTGTCATGTTCCATGCTCACACCTGTCTGCATGTTGAGATGAAACACTTTTCAGTTGAAAGGGCACAAGCCCCGTTTCCCAACATCGTTTCCTCACTCTGAGCCCCTGCAACCCCAAACGAAACTATCCAATCAGGGTGTTTTATTATTTATTGGATATGCGCATGTTCTCTGCGAGTGTGACACATACAGCTTGCATGTATAAAACATACAGTGGTTGTCACGGCAATGGCAGGTGCACCGAGGTAATGTGCAGTGTGGCCTTCACCATAATCATCTCAGCTCACAAAATATGGAACGCCGGCAGCAGCCGTCTAGTGGTAGCCATCCATAATCAGATTGATCAAATTTGGATTTGTCCCCATATTTAATTATTCAAATAACTTATATTTTTCATCATCGGGCACAGTGGGCCTTCTAGGGCAACCTCTAGCACTGGCTGCAGAGCTCTGTTCTAAACGGCTACCGGATAAAGTTCCGGAACTTACGAGGGGGATTTTAAAATGGCCAATGAGTTCCAGTCTTACAGACACAGGGATACAAAGCTTTTCCGATTAGGCTTGGTGATGTCATAGCTGCAACAGCTCGGCTGATTCCCATCGTTTCTTGTTTTTTCCCCCAAAGAAATGTGGAAATTCCTCGCACAAGAAGTGTGCCTGAAAGGTGCGATTAATATGTATGTTGTGTGTGAACATATTTTAATAAACCATGTCAGGGTGATGGATGTGCATTTGTGTGTGTGAGTGTGTGTGCATTTCTTATGTGTGCACCTGTGTGTTTAGCGTGGTTGCATGGGTTTTGTGTATGTGTGCATGTGTTTGTGTGTGTGCATGCAGGTATTGTGTGTGTGTGTGTGTGTGTGTGTTTGTGTGGGAATGTGTACAATCCTTTGTTCCTTCCACAAGGGCTGAACAAAGCCAGAGATGCTGGTGCTGTTTTTGTTGTTTTGTTGAGTGGGTACATTTGTGCGGCCTCCCCTGTACTTTGTGAAAGTGCGACAGCCAGGCCCACAACACCGGCTCTCCACTGGAGCGGCATAGAGTCACACACACTCGGGAAGCCCTTCCAAGCGACTCCACTTCGGCTAAACAAGAGCCATGTGACTGCGTAGCACCGTGCCATTCCACAACTTCTGCAACTGTGCGACGGCTCACAGCTGGTTTAGGGCTTACGTTTAGGGTACTCAGTAGTCAGGACTGACGTTCAGAGTAGGTAGAGGTAACTTTGCTGTTCCAATTAAGGTTTAATTAAAGAAATAAAAAGTCCTCTTTAGAGGCCTGCAACAGGATCACAGTTAGTAGTCCTTAAACTAGTCATGATCAATTCACCTGCTTAATGCAATGTATTCTGGGTAGTGATGCAGGTTTTTACTGGATATGAGTAGAACATTGTCCACTGTAGATGAGGCCTAACATGGCCCGTCCTCTCGTCTGGACTGTAATCCACATAATCTTGCACAGAGCTCATTCACAGTACAGACCTTCCTGCGATTACACGTTGTGGGATGGCCTAGTAAGACGCTGTAAGACCCTATAATGCCGCCGTTTTAAAGTCAGTGTGGTCCTCGAAGTCTTTGAGCCCAACGTGACGGACAACACTGTCCTCTAGTTCAATCTGGTGTGCATTGTTATATGAAGTCTTTGCTCAACTGAGACATTGCTACTGCAGCCAAACTATTATTGGAAATCACAAACTCTGTGTTTTAAATTTATTGGTCGACGGTTAGTGACGATTTCTGCCAAATACGTAGTTTCTAAGTGCCACTATTTCCCTGTAGTAAGTCCATTTATCAAGCAACCCCCCACCTAGTCTATACCTACCTATGCTGACATAGTGGACAATAGCGTCTATGTTTGAGTTCACAAATATATTTATTCATCATATAAAATTAGAATAACGTCATAGCAACGAGATAAACCCAACAATAGCCTGATCGTATGCCAGAAAAGCCGTGAAAAGCCCTGCTCACTCAAATGCAAAATAAACTGTGAAAGTACTATCCCATTCTACCATGTATTCTACTAGCAATATATGCTACTAAATATGAAATAAATATACAATCCTACCATTGGTTTTACACATCGAGATGTTCCTTTCAAAATTCAGTTGTCATTTATTGTCTGGTGCAATCGGTTTGAGAAATATACAGCACTTTATACCGCTATTACACTATCTGAAACGTCACCGCGTAATAGCCCCATGCCCTGTAAGCCTGTCTCATGCATTACAGTTCACTCTGGTTTAATTGTCGGCTTTTTTATCCAATAGAGTACATCATAACCTTCGCAACGGTATATGCCAAGTCTTTTTGGGTGCTTTGAGCAATTTACTACAGCCCAGCGTAATGGCAGTTTTCGTTTTAACTGTCTAGTATTACGCAAGCACTATAGAATACGCATTATGCAGGGGAATTTCCCTTTTGCGATATGTAAGTATTTTTGCGTCTAAAATACCGTTGGTCTCGCTGGCTACATACGTACGTTCGTGTTTCCACTGGAGCACTGTCTTTCCAATATGTTTGATAGCCCTATTGTTATTTTCACATTTTGAGTGCATTTCACATACTGTAGTGCAATCGTTAAATGTATTTTTGAAGTATAGGCTACCGATGTTCATTGAAGATAGGACATTTGGCAGCATTTTGCAGATGGTGGAAAACTATTTTATGTTCATGTTATCATACATAATATAGGCTATGGCGTATACTTGTCTCTTAGGGCATGACAAATGCTCATTCCAATTTACTGCGGGCTGATATGTGGTAGATTAAGGTAAACATTTCCTTGGAGTCATTATGAATAGGAAAATATAAAAGATTAAAAGAATACTGAAAAATGCAATCCCAGGACAAAAGTATACATACTGTGTATGTTTTAGACAAGTGATGTTTTATTGAGGTACAAGAGTGAATGATTAGGCAACATATTTATGTGTATGTAACACTGTGATATCAATGTTTTTTCATCTTAAGCCATCAGAAGGAGCAAATGTATTTGTTTTGTAATGGACAAAACTAATGAATTCATTTTATGACATGTTTTGCATAGGGGTTTTGGACCCATAGATATCTACCCCCCTATACTGATGAAAATATAGTAATTCCCACTTGAAAATTATGCAAAAGTGAGTTTTATGAGCCAAAACTGTTGATTTGTAGTTAATGATATATCATTTTTATTTTTTTATTTAGAGCAGTGCACAATTTAGCCATTTGGATAGATTTGGAGACACTAATGGACAACAGGGTACACTGCTATATTTTGCATCATAGACTTTTAGCAGTTCTGCATATCATCCTCAGATTTTGCTTTTGGACATGGAGTTTATGATCCAGGAAATGTATATATATATTACCGATTTCACTTATGTAGCTCTCAGCAAAATAAAAAAAAACTATTTTTAAAATTTTTTTCCAAAGTTTCTTTGCATTTGTGGCACTTTATGTTACGTATCTGTTACGGGACGAACCCAAGTGCAACGACCAGGAG
The DNA here is from genome assembly GCA_029718625.1 of Synaphobranchus kaupii. Taxonomy (NCBI): domain Eukaryota; kingdom Metazoa; phylum Chordata; class Actinopteri; order Anguilliformes; family Synaphobranchidae; genus Synaphobranchus; species Synaphobranchus kaupii. The sequence continues at coordinate 125,352,362 of CM056377.1, forward strand.
ACAGATTTCACAAAGGGGTGTTTTTAATAAATTAAGTGTTGGGGTAGTCCCAACACTGTACAGGAAAGGCAAACACAGAATGTACAGAGGTCTTGCGCCTGGAAGCCCGGGGCGGGCTGCTCCAAGCCGGAGCTGGACTGGAGGATCTGGAACGGACTGTTCCAAACCGGAACTGGACTGGACTGGAACTGGACCGGGTGGTCCACACGGGAATCTGGCTCAGGAACGGAATGTTCCGAACCGGAACTGGACTGGACTGGAACTGGACCGGGAGGTCCACACGGGAATCGAGTACTGGAACGGAATGTTCCAAACCGGAACTGGACTGGACTGGAACTGGACCGGGAGGTCCACACGGGAATCGGGTTCTGGAACGGAATGTTCCAAACCGGAACTGGACTGGACTGGAACGGGAGGTCCACACAGGAATCCGTGTATGAAACGGAATGTTCCAAACCGGAACTGGACCTTGAGCGAGTAGTTTGTACAACTCACGCCTGGACTGGACTGGAACTGGCAGGGGAGCGACTCACTACGGCAGGGCAGGAACTGGACCGGACTGACTGCACCGGTACAGAGAAACAAAACAACAGAGGGGGGTTAGTGCAAGGGAAGGCACGGGAAAGACCGGGAGGTTCTCACGGAGGTGCCGGGTTTGGAAGTCAGGTGGTTTGATGTAGCACGGCAGGACAGAGTGATGTGGCGCAGCTGCGGTAGGTCCGTAAGTAGCTGACTGTCTCCAGAGCTCCAGGAGCCGGCGCCGAAGAACTGGGTGGTTTCTTCGGTCGGACAGGAACAACTGGAGGGTAGCCAGGTAACGAATCACCCCGGAGCCTACACGCGCTGGAGGTGGAGGTACCGCAACACACACAACGAACACGGGGAAAACGAACACTGCCACGGGAGAATGGGTGCAGGGTTAGATGGAGGAGAAGGGAAACAGGTTAGCTACACCAAATGACAGGAAATTGTGCGGGAGGTAAACTACCAATCCGTAGTTTTGCGAAGAACTTAAGCTGCACGGGAAACACATTCCACAACTAAGCGAATAGTTCACGCAGGGAGACCAGATAACGAGTCGAGCACTAACACCAAGTGACGATAGTTAACGAACTGGCGCCGACTGGCAGCCAGCCGAAAGACTATATAGTGACCTAACTGACAGGACTAAATACGGTACAGGTGTGAACATAAACCGGGAGTGATTGCAAGACACCAGGTGAGGCAATGCATGCAACGAGGGGGAGGGAGTGAAAGGCGGAAGTAAGACAAAACAACCAGACGAACAAGACAGGGAAGAACACGCCTAGTCCGCAGCAGCGGGGAAAACACGGACAAAGGGATCCAACATGACACGGAGGGAAAACAGGAAAACACGGAAAACGGACAGGAAGGGAGCGGAACATTACACTTTATTTTGAATTAAATTATGAAAATAAACAAATCTAAGTTTGTATTGTAAATGGTACACCTGTCTTCTTTCATTTCAGCCATTTACCAAGTTTATGTGATGCTGACACCTGGAGTTATAAAGCCTTAAACAGGGCACCCCTAAATAGGTGAAATTTGCCATCTGCGCCAAGGGGTTAAACCCACTTAATTAATCACATAAGAGATTAATTTTTAAGTGCATATAATTCACATCTGAGATACATTTTTAATTGCATATAAGCAGTGAGGCACGTTTTACATTTTACACTCACACATTTAACCAGGGCGTTATTCAACAGACAGAGCTTTCCGTTGCTTTTCAAAAACATGACCTCGTTCATCGAACATTAAGCTTGCTCTGAATGGTTCACTAACAAGACGATGACCTGTGGGTATCTTGGCTCCTCTGGGTGAGTGGTTATAGGTTAGGTTGGGTTAAAGGTTAGGTTTTTGTAGGATCCAAAAGTGCTAAAAATTTGATTTTTACATTTGTATGTTTATGTGCACAATGATCTTTCCCATCTGAGAACTTAATATTCAATCCTCTCTCTCACACACTCTCCATATATTAGCATGCTTTATTTGCATGGCAAAGGAAAATGTGTGCTTCTAAAGTGCTAAAATACACAGATGAAATGAACACCACCACCACCCCACCCCAAAAAAAGAGAAAAAAAATAAAGATGGGTAGCCCTCACCCCCGGCTCTGTACACACACAAAATTCAACTTTTACTTTTTCTCTTGTTTTGTTTATTTCTTGGTGTTAATTTCTTCGTTTTTAAATGCAGCAGCTTGTCAGTTTATTAGCATTAGATTGATTTTTTTAGCCTTAAGCAAATTTGTGGCTAAATCATTCATTAGCTGGTAATGAACAGCAAAGCAGATTCCATTCCTTCTCACTGCTCCCTATTCCCCTGCTTTTCTTTCATCATTTATTCCCAATGAGCAATAACTACATGGCCATCTATCTCTCTCTCTCTCTCTCTCTCTCTCTCTCTCTCTCTCTCTCTCTCTCTCTCTCTCTCATTCCCTCCCTCCGCATATGTAGCCGGAAGAACTCTGAGATCCTGTGTTAATATAAATACGCTTGTAGGCCATTAGCCACAGGTGGATGTCAATTTGAGCTTGAGGGAAACTTCTCCTATACTACATCTACCACAACCCCCAGCTGTGGGGGTGGGTCGTATCGCTGGGGTCAAATAAATGTTTGAAATATTTTCACTGTTGTTATGCTGGCTGATTAACTTTGAAACCACTGAAGTAGGTCAGTAAAAAAAAAAAAGATTGTTGCAAACCATCACATGAAAGAAGAAGAATTTCGTTCTGGATACTGGTTGTTTCTCTTCAGAATTATCAGGAATTTGCTGTAAATTGGGAGTAAGTGCTGGGGACTGAAAGGGTGAGTGTTTTAAATAAGGTATGGCCCAGGTGTGGTGGGGAGAGATTTGGCCCAGGTATGGCGGGGAGAGATTTGGCCCAGGTGTGGTGGGGACAGATTTGGCCCAGGTGTGGTGGGGAGAGATATGGCCCAGGTGTGGTGGGGACAGATTTGGCCCAGGTGTGGTGGGGACAGATTTGGCCCAGGTGTGGTGGGGACAGATTTGGCCCAGGTGTGGTGGGGACAGATTTGGCCCAGGTGTGGTGGGGAGAGTCTGTTCTCACGAGAGCTGATATGCAGTGGTGTGTGTGGGGTAAACACACAGAGAAGCCGTTTCACACGGAAAGATGTGAACGCGTTTTACGGAGAAAAAAAATGTTCTGGTGACTAATTTTTGTGAACAAACCTCTTGAGAAACAGCTACACTGTCATTTTTTGGCTAACCCATAATAATAATAATAATAATAATAATAATAATAATAATGCATGGCAATGATTTACAATGAGGAGGGGGAAACTCGCCTCTACCACCACCAATGGAGAGGTCCTTTCTCCGCAGGCGAAAGCTTTTACAGTCCGGCCTAAAATCACGAAACAAGATGTAGCTCCAGGGTTGTTATCAGCTCAGGGGTGGACAAAATTACCCTTTAACTCCCCTCCCCTCCAGCTTGTCACTAAGAGAGCTGTGCTGGGAGGCGAGTAATGTGTGTGTATGTGTGTGTGTGTGTGTGTGTGTGTGTGTGTGTGTGTGTGTGTGTGTGTGTGTGTGTGTGTGTGTGTGTGTGTGTGCGTGTGTGCGCGCGGCCATCCGTGACACCGACCTAACTAAGCGAGGCAGGCTCATCTACCCCCCAGCTATCAGCCACGGTGGCAGTGGCAGCTCCTGAGCTGAAAATTGGGGGGGCCGAAAACTTCCCTTTAAACTGATTATTGGTCTTAATCATTTTTCAATCAGTTTCCTTGATTAACAATAAGCTACATCAGTGTTTAATTCACCAATTACTCAATGCCATCAAATGTAGCTGGTTCTCCTCAATTAGGCTATTAGGCAAGTAATACAATTATTTTAACTTGCGTCGCAAAATTGTGCACATTTTAATCAACATTATAATTGTGGATAGCCTACATGTGCTCTTTGTTCTCCGCACTCTTAATTCCGAAAATATTCATGGAAATTAAACGATCTTAAAGCTCAGCTTTTGTTAGATTAATTTTTATTTATTTAGCACAACCTGCAATAAAAATTAATCAGGCACACACACATACACACACGCACACAGAGACACACATACACACAGACACACACAGACACACACACACATACACACACATACACACAGACACACACATACACACACACACAGACACACACACTCGCACATAGTTTGTTGTACATTATAGTAGTGAATCGTGCTTTGCACTGTTTGGTACTTTGTGTTCAATAAACTATTACATTTTCCAAGATTGGCTGTATTACAGTTTTTTACGATTGCTTTGACTCATTTTGCACAGCAGAATTTCAATGTACAAAACTCAAAAAGCAAAGTGGCAAACTGACTTTCAAAATCATACTCTAAGACACTACATCCTATGATGACATACAAAGTGTAAAACTGTTAACGCAAAGTGCTAAACTGACTTGCAGAATTCGTACCTTAAGACACTACATCCTATGATGACATACAAAGTGTAAAACTGTTAACGCAAAGTGCTAAACTGACTTGCATAATTCTTACCTTAAGACACTACATCCTTTGCTGACATACAAAGTGCAAAACTGTTAATACAAAGTGGCAAACTCTTTCTCAGAATACAGCCACCTAATATTACAACAATGTTCAAATGCTTATTACTACAAATGCAGATCACTAAATCAATTCAACAGGTGTTTGTAATCATGTCTCAGTACTTCCAACAACCTTGCCCAGGTGAGTAGCATTGCAACACAATTGATAATCTCTTCACCACTACATAAAAGGCTGCCTAGAAACCTGAATGGCAGTTTCTGACAACATGGAGCAGGTCAGTGAGGTTGAGGTTGGTAACGAAGGACAGGGTCGTGGACGGGGTCGTGATCATGGTCATGGTCGTGGACCATGTACAGTAAATATACAGTATATAGGTAATAGGTACTGTACATGCCTAGTTTGCCTAGACCCGGCCCTGAGACCATTGGGCAGGCCAACACACATCCATCCCTGATTGGTCATGACCCTCTGCTGGGGGCATACAACTGCGCCTCATACATTTTCTGGATGGGCTGTACAACTGTCTCGTACAGCCAAATGCTCAGATGGTATTCATTATTGTCTGGGACAATGTAAACTTCCATTGTGCATTGGCTGTGCAAGACTGGTTTACAGCCCATCCAGAGTTCCGATTCCAATTCCTTCCACCTTGCTCCCCCTTTCTGAACCCCATCGAGGAGTTTTTCTCAGCCTGGAGGTGGAAGGTATACGACAGGTGTCCATATGAGCAGGAAACGCTCCTTCAGGCCATGGATGAGGCATGCGATGACATTACAGCCCAGCAGTGTCAGGGGTGGATAAGGCACTCTAAAAGATTTTACCAGTGCTGTCTTGCCAACGAAGACATCAGATGTGACGCCGACAGCGGAGAGGCAAAATGCTGCTTAAGCACCGAGAAGCAGTTTTTTTTACTTTACTGTAAAGTTTGTTGTTACTGTAACTGTTTTTGCTTTTACTGTTGTTTTTGTTTTTACTGTACAATACAGTTCAGTTTACAGTATTGCATTACTGTATGATTTTTCTTTAATGATTAAACTTCATATAATCTAATCTAATATTTAGTTTGTCTTTCATAAAAACACAAGTGCAAAACTGCAGTCTATCACAGGGGATGATTGCTGTACATAATTTCAAGTACTTGACTTCAGGGAAATGACCATTGCATAGTCTTTTTTGGTAACAAGTATTTTGTGTTTGACCACATTATTTGATAATGGCCGTTGTATTTGAAAATGCACCAATAATTAAACTTCAACGATGAACATATCCACTGTTCTGACACTATGATAAACTTTAGCATGAAATACAATCTAATTCAGTTGTTTCTATTGTGCATGCTATATATGATTTTGAGCCCAAGATTAGGAGTATAGCATTTTGCGTTATGACCAAAGAACACTTTCAACTCTTTTTTTATCAGAAGGATTTTGTGTTTGGCAGCATTATTTCATGATGACTGTTGTATATTGAAAATTCAGCAATGACTTAACTTCATTGTTTGAAATATCTAATGTTCTGGTGCTGTGATAAACTTTAGCATATAATATTCTCTGATTTGACAGTGGTATTTTTATTTTGCATGCTATATTACATTTTGAACCCAAAATGAGCAGTATAGCATTCTGTGTTAAGAGTTTTGCGCATTGAAACTCTGTTGTGCAAAATGAGTCAAAGCAATCGTAAAAAACTGTAATGTTGCTCTTGTGTTGAACTGACTCAGGCAATGCAAATTGTAGGGATTCCCCAAAATGCCTTCACCTTCTAGCTGAATAATTTATATAAATTTGGTATCAACTAAGTACATAATATTGTGATTTTGTTAAGATAATTGTTAATGTGTAATTTTATTGATAATTAATTCAATTATGAATTGAAGTTGTCCATTTTTAGTTAGTATTTTCTCTTTTGAGAATAGTATATACAATTTTATGACTGATTTATGATACGAAATCTACACCACCAGTTGTTTAAGGACGGTAGTGGCGTATTCCAGTACATAAGTGATTCCCCGTGTATAGATTTAAATGTATACCCTACACATGAGTGTGAGTGCGTGTGCTAGTGTGTGCTAGTGTGTGCATGTGTGTGTGAGTTTGTGTGCTAGTGTGTGTGCACACTTGTGTGTGTGTGTGTGTGTGTGTGTGTATGTGTGCTTGTGGGTGTGTGTATGTGTGCTTGTGCGTGTGTGATTGTATGTGTGTGTGTGCCTGTCTCTGTGTGTGATTGTGGGTGGATGCGTGTGTGTGTGTGTGTGTGTGTGTGTGTGTGTGTGTGTGCTTGTGTGTGTGATTGTATGTTTGTGTATGTGTGTGTGTGTGTGTGTGTGTGTGTGTGTGTGTGTGTGTGTTTGTGCATGTGTGATTGTATGTGTGTGTGTCTCTGTGTATGTACTGGGAAGTGTAAATATGTGCATGGATATTTACGTTTCAGAAGCAGGGTAAATGTCCTCATTATGCCAGAGCAGCGTGTGTGTGTGTGTGTGTGTGTGTACGTGCGTTACGTTTCAGAACCAGGGTAAATGTCCTCATTATTCCATAGCAGTGTGGGTGGGCGTTTCATCACATAATGAAGGTGAACATTGTCAGTCTGCTGAAGCTTAGCTTATAGTTGTGACACGGTGACAGTTACCTTTTGAAAATTCAGTTTCTTTTTTTTCTGCCAGAAATGAGGAAATATGTCTGAAATGTGTGATTAATATGTGTGTTTTGTGTGAAAATATTTCAATAAACTAAGTCAGGGTGATTGTGTGTGTAATGTGTATACTCCATCTCTTATTCTATGCTGTGTGTGTGTGTGTGTGTGTGTGTGTGTGGTGGGGGAGGGGGGTTGCCGTTCTGAATTTCTGGCTCCTTTTATGCTGGGTTTTACTGTGAAATTATTTTTTAATGCCCATATATTTTGTTCATACGTTATTGTTTGTTGCATGTGAATACAAATGAATAACCTTGGTTATGTATTCCCATTCCCCTACGTTCTACTCCAACCCTGCCTGCATTCCGTCGAGACCTGAAGACACACCTCTTCAGACTCCACCTTGACTGATATCCTAACCTAGGAATATCAGTTCCCTGTGTTTACTAGTTCCCTGTGTTTTCCTGTCTGTTTGTTATAGTTTATAATAGTATTTAGAATAGAAGTGTAGTATTGCTGATTTACCCACAGCTTACTGTGAACTACAGTCAACGTTCATTACTAGGGATAGCTGCTACATTATGGGAAGGATGTGCTTTGTCTTGTCTGTTCTGTAGTGATCTTGATGATGTCTCTGTATGCACTTACTGTACGTCGCTTTGGATAAAAGCGTCTGCTAAATGAATGTAATGTAATGTAATGTAATGTAATGATGTATGAAATTGTGTCTGCTCTGTATACTGTGCCCTTAGATCAGGGGTGTCAAACTCCAGTCCTGGAGGGCCGCAGTGCTACAGGTATTTGTGGTTTCCTTTCAATCAGCACCCAGTTAAAGCATTGAGAACAAGGTGTGTGGACTTCTTAGCCAATTAGTGACTTAAATTAATCACTTGTGCTTAAACGCACCAAAAACCAGCAGACACTGCGGCCCTCCAGGACCGGATCTTGACACCCCTGCCTTAGACCCTACACCCTAAAGGCCTAGGCTCATATGTACTCTGTTAGAGTTGATTTAACACTGGATATTTTACTGTGTATCAGTTAGAAAGACAAAGTTCAATTGGTTCATAAACATTAAGGGCCGGATTCAGAGATGGCATGCACTTAAGTGCCTCTCCTGCGCGGATTTAACGCGAGTTGACTTACCTACGCCGTATTCTAACTTGTGTTGCGCAGGTGCTTATCTCAAAATGTGGGTGGTACAGGGAATGATATTCTAATTACCTGTTTCTTGTACCTGCCCCCCGGGTTGCCAGGTATCTACTAAAATAAAATTTGTATTTGGTTATGCGTTTTCAACGTGTCAGTGACAGTGCCTTTAATAACCGCATTTTCGTTTTGAAAAATCCTGCCTTTGCGCATCGTAGTTGCTCTTGTGTGACGGGATATAGGCATGCAGTGAACGTATTAATACATCACATTGATAAAATGATCATAGCTTCTATTGATGACTGGGATATACCCGTCACACAATCAAAAAAAATCATCACTGGACAGCGGTTGTACGCAATATTATTAGGTAAACAAATAAATCATTGCATTTACTGAAAAACAAGATTTAAAAATCAAATCTTTTTTTAACGATTTACCTAATAAAATCATGTAGTCTATGGTGGTTTAACACAATAGCTTAGGCCAGTGGTTCCCAAACTCGGTCCTCGGGGACCACTGTATATGCTGGTTTCCGTTCCAACCACAATTGCAATCCCAAAATCCTAACAAGCTGTTCATTGTTCTTAATTAGGTGCTTTTCATGTTTAGAGGGATTATTTACCCTCTTAAGCCACATCATGTCAGAAATAGCTATGCATGCCATGAAGAATAAAAATTCCCATGTTCCTACTGTGCTTATTGGGCTGTTTTGCAAATAGTTAACATTTTTTTTTAACAGATCAAATTAAAGACTGGGGTGAATCAATTGGCTCCTAATTAGGTAGTTGAAAACGTGAGTTTTTAAGTTCCCTCATCAAGTTTTTCTTAAATGTATTAACGCTGCAAGTTTGGCTCGTTATAATTGTCTTTGTCTTTTTTTCATTATTTATCAAATGGTTAGTTTTAGTGGCCATATATCCACAATTTCACCAATTAGGAGCCTATTGATTCACCTCAGTCTAATTTTATTTAATAAAATTAAATTAATTTGGTCAGTTAAAATGTTTTTTTTTTTTTGCCCCTTTTTGTAATTATTTGCAATATAGCACAATGAGAATATTATACTTTTATTATTCATGACATGCATAGCTATTGCTAACATAATGTGGCTTGAGGATAAATAATCCCTCTAAATATGACAAACACAAGAACAATTGACATCTTGTTAAAATTCCGGGATTGCAATTGTGGTTGGAACGAAAACCAGCATACACAGGGGGTCCCCCAGCATACACAGGGGTCCCAGAGGACCGAGTTTGGGAACCACTGTAAGGCTTAGGCTATATGCAACGTATTCAACTTAATTTTGGAGAATCTGTGCTGACACAAATAGTCTCTCCGTCAAAGCCAATATGATCCAGACATTGTCTATCAATTAATCCATCTAATATTGGTCTGGTATGATATACCAGACGGTCAATCATAGCCTACTTTTACATTGTTTTTTTATGACAGCTCTCTGATAATTGCAAGTTATGCAAAGGAAGATATGACCAATATTATGTTCAAATAACATGCACTCTGTCATGAACCTGAACACGGGCTGAACCCAAGTGCAACGACTAGGAGGCAGAGGTACAAGAAAAGGTTGTTTATTTAGAGCTTGGGGCAGTCCCAAGCTGTACACAGAATAAACACAGGTAGTAATAGTCCGGAGATTCTCCGGGACTTCAATTTGCTCCAAGCCGGAGCTGGACTGAACAGGAACACTGGATGTTCCAAACCGGAACTGGACTGATCTGGAACAATGTTCTGTTCCAAACCGGAACTGGACTTGACTGGAACTGGATTGTTCCAAACCGGAACTGGAACACTGGATTGTTCCAAACTGGAACTGGACTTTGAACTGGAACCCTGGATTGTTCCAAACCGGAACTGGACTGAACTGGAACTGGAACGAATCACACCGGAACTGGACTAGACTGGAACACTGGGTTGTTCCAAACCGGAACTGGACAAGACTGGAACTGGATTTTTCCAAACCGGAACTGGACTGTGCGGGTCACTCAGGAATATCCCCGCACCGGGACAGGACTAGACGCATCACCCAGGAGTCGTTCCAAGCCGGAACTGGACTTCGCAGGTCACTCAGGAATCGTTCCAAACCGGAACTGGACTTGACGGATCTGGACAGACGGGACAGATAGGGGGAGAGCGGTTATGGTTATGCATGAAGTTTGAGTAGGGAAGACCAGGGTGTTACTGGTAACAGGCAACCAGGTAGTAGATGCAGAGGAAGGGGTAGCGGCAGATACGGCAGGGCAGGACAGTGCAGCGGACCTCGGGTCGGCCCGGATGAGGCAGCAGGGCAAACAGCAGCAAGTGCAACCGGATCCGTAACACGGGCGGTTGCCACGGCCGGACGCAGGAACAGCTGTAGAATGGAGGAGCAGAACGCCCTGCTGCGGGCACAACGTCAGGTGGCAAGCGGGGGTACCGCAACACAAACGGAGTAGCGAACAACTGCAGACTGGCAGACAACAACAGAGTAGTGGTTAGCAAGGCAGGTAAGGCGCGGCAGGTAGAGCCGCACAAACACTGGACAGACTAAGATTATCAACAGTTGGCAGAGTCCCTAAAGCACCGAGACAGAACCAAACTGTTGAAAGGTAGTTAGCACAATTAAGCAGGGTGAACGAACACCTAATACGAAACCAAACTGTGCAAGAGAACTAGACAAGGGATAACATGACCAGAGGATTCAAACGAACGACGTTAACGAACTGGCACTGGATAGCAGACAGCAGGTGGGTTAAAGGTTGTATCAGCGATTTTGGGTGGAAACATAAATGATCACATTCATCTGATTTTTCCTCACGATCCGCTAGCTGCCCGCCCCATAAGCAGGCCGTCAAAAAACCGCGTCTCTGTAGGCAGCCTATGCTCCGAGATCGTACACAAAAACAAATGGTACTACCAACCACTCAAAACCAAAATAAACAGTATTCCAACCAATCACAATGATCTGCACAAACGCTAATACTCTTATCTCGCTGAAATCTTGACGGATTTACAAACGGTTTGGTTTCTTACAAACGTTATTAACGTGGTTATAATTCTGGATGCTTGAACACTATTTTTTAAAACATAACATAATTATTCATAAGTATGTTTGTTTGGGATTTCGCTTCAGAAGTGACGTCACCCAAAATCGCTGATACAACCTTTAAATAGGGAGTGTAATATGTATCAATTAGGAAAGTGTGCGAATGTATGCGTGGGTGATTGAACAGAGCGGAGTGTGAGGAATGCATGCCGAAATGGAAAGAGGAGATAGGCTGAGGCAGGAGTGGAGAAATGGAGTGATACAAACGGAGGGATGGACACGCCCAGTCTGCAGCATGGGGAAAGACATGGACAGTGGAAGTCAAACATGACACAGAGGAAGGAAAGGGCAAAATACGGAAAACGGACAGGATGGGAACGGAACGTTACACACTCATTCTAATATCAATTTATGCGAAGGATGCTGTATTTTTCAGAATAATCTTTTGCCGGTGCTAGACATAAACTAACTTTTTTTCCCGAACAAAGCAAGGCAGAAAAAAAATGATTAAGTGGAAACTCTGAATACGCGTATCTTGAACAAACACGCCTCATTTCCATCAAATCTCCAGCCCGCGCGTAATACCGCGTATCTACTAGAGACGCTTAAAACAGCGGATAAGTCAACTGTCAGAATCACAAATAGCTTTGGGAAAATTTTTTATTCCGGGAGTAAGTCCCATTTCCGCATGCTTATCTCAACTCTGAATCTGGCCCTAAGAGAGAGATCTCAATCCCCCCCACCACGACAGAAAATAAGTCTCACGCCAGCCAGCTAACCAAAGTTGGCAACTCTGTCCTATAGTGCTTACTTCAGATGATGTAATGATGTAAATGATAGTGAAGCCAGAGAACGTGTCATGTGTTCAAAAAAGGGGCGGGGCTATGGTGCACAACTGATGGATTTGATCTGATTGCAGTGGCCTGGAACTTATTCACCGTTTGCCTTTAACTTGGAGTTTGGTGAGTTTGGCAACTGCCCACATTGTCTTGCTAAACAGTGCCAGTGAGGGGAAAAGTGGACACTTGCATTTAAAAGTAAGCCAATATTCTTGGCCAATGTTGACTGAATCCAGACAGTGTGCTGTTGTGGTCCAAGGTAAAGCTCTTCAGTGATTCATGGTACACGGTGGCTGCATTTATTTTGTGGCTCGTGCTTCAGCATCAGCTCTGAACCCCATAATTTACCCATATAAACATGACAAATAATAGTATTTAAACACTGCATCACTAACCGGTGCATAAATCAACACCAGTAGGAGAGGTTTTTTTTATTTTTTTATCACATGCAAGACTATATTTGTGTTTGATTGTTTAGAATAAATAGATATCCTTGTGGCTTCACTGGTTCGTAAAGGTTTTGTTCCTGTTGAATTTTGAGAAGCAAAAAAAGATAGAAGCGAAGAGAAAGAGGTGAAGTGATGACTGGGAGCTGACTCAGCAGTGGTCCTGTACCAATTTGTATTGCTGTGCTTTTATTCCAGTGAAGCGTGGAGACAGAGAGATATCAGGACATCTGACTCCCCCCCCCCCCCCCTCGACAAGCTTGGCAAGCGGCCAGAGAAAGAAACACACATAGAATACAGGCTTGTGTTCCTATACAAGCTCAGCATATCTATGGAAACCAAAATTAGCATTCGGCATTTACCAGGGGATTCCTGCAGATGACGGACCCTGGTGGAACCATACATGTGCTCCAGGCACAACTTAATCAGCTGTAAAATTAGCAGGTGTGGAAATGTTTTTATTTTTTGTTGCCTTAAGACAAAATAATGACTTTTGGCAGGGAGATATTACACTGCTTGGTTTCAGTGTATTCTCCTCAGTGTGGATAATGACTAATTGCTTCATTCCATACAAAGCATCCCATTTATGTCTGCATCATAACCTCTGCGCATGCATGCACACAACAAACCAACTGCCACTAAACAGCAAACTCTGCCAATGATTACCTCGATCATGATGTTATTTAGTTGTATTTTTGTGAAAGGCAAATTGCATAATGTTCTAAACCAGGGCTATTCAACTGCCACACTGGTAGCTAAGCGTGGCCTTGGCTTCCACACACATGCACACATAAACACACACACACACACACACACAGAGGTAAAGAGAGTGGTAAAGTGTATTTAATTACAGCTAGAGGGCGACAGAGAGAGGAAACTCAAACAGACGGGTGGTGTTGGTGGCGAGTGAACGGGCGAGTGAATGCGGGTGATGATGCTCGGGACCTGGGGCTGATGTGCTGTAAGCGTTGTTCCTCTGTGTCTGTCACCGCTAAGATAAGCACAGTGCTCAACGGCACTCAGACAACAGAGACTAAGTACAGACTAAGGACAAGATAATCAGACTAAGCAGAGACTAAGCACATACAATTAGACTAAGCAGAGACTAAGTAAAGACTAAGGACAGACTAAGCATGGACTAATCAGACTAAGCAGAGACTAAGGACAGACTAAGGACAGACTAATGTGACTAAGCACAGACTAATCAGCCTAAGCAGAGACTAAGCACATACTAAACACCGATTAAGCATAGACTAAGCACTGATTAAGCATAGACTAAGAACAGACTATGCAGAGACTAAGAAGACTAAGCACACACTAATCAGACTTTGCTGGGTTGATGTGTTCAGTCTGCAGTCGGGACAGAGGAGTTATTTAAGGCAGCTGGCTTCCAGAAATGGATTTATTGAGACAGCCAGTGATGTGCTGCTGACTCTCTCTGTCCCACGGCGGATGTCCAGGGTGCTGGCAAATTCGTACAGGGGGAGGGACGGGATACTGGGACAGCATGAAGCACAGCTGGGTGGGGGGCAGGCTCTCTCCCTCTGTGCATTCAAAAGCATCAGAACCTGAATAAAGCATGCATCACACTAATAACATAACAATAACAACTATGCACATCTGCACAGAGTCAGCATGCATCACCCTAATAACATAACAATAACAACTATGCACATCTGCACAGAGTCAGCATGCCTCACACTAATGATAGAACTAATAGCTATGCACATCTGCACAGAGTCAGCATGCCTCACACTAATGATAGAACTATAACAACTATGCACATCTGCACAGAGTCAACATGCATCACACTAATAACATAACAATAACAACTATGCACATCTGCACAGAGTCAGCATGCCTCACACTAATGATAGAACTATAATACTGTAGCTATGCACATCTGCACAGAGTCAGCATGCCTCACACTAATGATAGAACTATAATAGCTATGCACATCTGTACAGTCAGCATGCATCGCACTAATGACAGAACTATAACAACTATGCACATCTGCACAGAGTCAACATGAATCCCACTAATGACAGAACAATTACAGCTATGCACATGTGCACTGAGTCAGCATACATCACACTAATGATAGAACTATAATACTGTAGCTATGCACATCTGCACAGAGTCAGCATGCCTCACACTAATGATATAACTATAATAGCTATGCACATCTGTACAGTCAGCATGCATCCCACTAATGACAGAACAATTACAGCTATGCACATCTGTACTGAGTCAGCATACATCACACTAATGACAGAACAATTACAGCTATGCACATCTGCACTGAGTCAGCATACATCACACTAATGACAGAACAATTACAGCTATGCACATCTGTACTGAGTCAACATGCATCGCACTAATGACAGAACAATTACAGCTATGCACATCTGCACTGAGTCAACATGCATCACGCTAATGACAGAACAATAAGATCAAGCTTATTGGATGGCACAATATAGAGAGTCAGGAAGAATACGGAGTGAGAGAGAGAGGGAGAGATATGCAACAAAGGTCACACGGCCGGATTAGAACCGCCAACTTTGTGGCTTGCAATGAGCTTGTGGACGGCGCTCTTACAGGCCACGACACCGAGACACCCTAGTTTTTTTTCACAACTCTTTTAGTCCCCTATGGAAAGTAGTTGTGCTGGTGTGCGGGAACCCACAGAGCATAGTTAATGGTGCCGCTGCTGTGCCGGTGTCATCTTGAGCCGTCAAGTCAGATCTGTACGCTTGTGTGTGTGTGTGTGTGTGTGCTTACATTCAGGCCTCTGTCACTGTGAGTATATCTGTCTGTTTGTGTGTGTGTGTGTGTGTGTGTGTGTGTGTGTCTGTAAGTGTGTGTGTGTGTGTGTGTGTGTCTGTAAGTGTGTGTGTGTGTGTGTGTGTGTGTGTGTCTGTAAGTGTGTGTGGGTGTGTGTGTGTGTGTGTGTGCCTCAGAGAGAGAGGGAGAGACAGAGGAAGAACAGGAAAGAGAGTCAGTGAAGTGAGCTAATCTCACCCCGGGAGCAAAGTGGAGACCACACAGCACATTTCACATGTGATTTAGAGCAGGGCTTGTGAGCAGGACCGAGAGGTTGCTGTCACACAGAGTTCAACGTCTTTACAAGCTCCTGTAGGAACGCAAGGTCTTTACAAGCTCCTGTAGGAACGCAAGGTCTTTAAAAAAAAACACAAGTTCTCCGCTCTTTCACTGACATGAGGGGACCGACCGAGCGGCTTTATTTTTCCCGGGCAATTCTGCTTCGTTTGCTTTCTTTGGGATTAATAGAGAATGGTTTAATGGGACCGATAATGGTGGTTACACACACACACACACACACACACACTCAGCAGGCCGATGCCTTGCTGAGCCAGCCACACCCAGGTAGCCTTGATCTAGGTATACACACGTCAGGTATACAGGTATAATGTCTCTCAACTGTTCCTTTCAGGGATTGAAGAGTTAAAGATAGCGTGTTTTGTGGTTTTTGGGTCGGCTTTCACGGCGATATCCCCAGGACAACAAAATGGATTAATGGTGTTTTCTTATTTTGTATTATTTCAAGATTTAAGAAAGCTCTCCTCAGGAATTATCCTGGGTGTACATTATTCCTGGATTCCTTCTGCTTTAAACTGTGTTGAAAAATAGGTCAGTCGTTAATCATTTATGTATTTGCTCCCACTGTTCCCGGTGACGTCTGACAGTGATACGAAATTTAATAAGTGAAAGAGGACTGGAGATCTGTGGTCCAGAATAGCATCTCTGAACACTAAGAGAATTAATCACTGCCGAGCCTACGCTACTTTCCTAAAGAGACTGAAAGGATGCTGTACCCTGCAGTACCCGTGCTGTACCCTGTACCCTGTAGTACCTGTGCTGTATCCATGACATTTTATTACATTACAGTACCGGCAGTACCCGTGCTGTACCCTGCAGTACCGGTGCTGTACCCTGCAGTACCCGTGCTGTACCCTGCAGTACCCGTGCTGTACCCTGCAGTACCCGTGCTGTACCCGTGCTGTACCCTGCAGTACCCGTGCTGTACCGTGCAGTACCCGTGCTGTACCCTGCAGTACCCGTGCTGTACCCGTGCTGTACCCTGCAGTACCCGTGCTGTACCCTGCAGTACCGGTGCTGTAACCTGCAGTACCCGTGCTGTACCCTGCAGTACCCTGCAGTACCCGTGCTGTACCGTGCAGTACCCGTGCTGTACCCTGCAGTAGGCTACCCCGAGGAATGAGCACTAACACGAGCACGCCGTGCTGAAAATGACTTAATTTCCTCATTTTTTCACTGTGAGCTTTCTTTCAACGTGTTTGAAAAATGCCACGGCAACACATGTGAATATGCAGTGAAGCCAAACCCTAATTTTCTGTTCGGTGCAGAAAGAGGTAATGTGCAGTACAGATCCAGACCCCCCCCGTCGTCGTCACGACTGCACAGTGTGCTGGGTCTACTTGAGTTCTGATGTGACGTGACATTCATGTGTAATATAGATTAGTCAGCTACAGAAATGTCTCGGAGGGGGAACGCACAAGGAGGAAAAGTCGGAACAATCACCGAGAATGGAGAACATCACGGGGGACCCCCCCCCACCCCCCGAACCCTTCAACCCCTCCAGGCTCTCAGTCCCTACCTGAGTCGCGTCCTAATCGCGCTGTTCCGCCATCCCCCCGGCAACCGCGCACAGCAGAAGGTCGGCCGCGGTGAGGGGGAGTGGGGGGGGGGGGGGGGGGGGGGACTGCTGGGGACCCGCTCTTGTTTATTCAAAGCGATGTTTGGAAAGCGGGGCTGTCGGGAGGACGCGGAGAAAGGCGAATGTAATTAGCTCTACGGACTCTGAATTGAAATCAAACTGTAAAAGCAATCAGCCCGTTTGCGGCCCGATGGGAGTGGGTAGCGTCCGAGTCAGTCTAACACATTACACTCCATTATCCGCCGCGTCTTTACGGCTTTACGCCGCGTCTATTACGGTATTTGCAGCTAAACCTTCACCTCCCGTTCCCCGTTCCCCTCTTGGTATTGCTGAGTGTTCAGCAGCTAAACGGCTGCAGTGAACGTTGCCCCCCCCCCCCCCCCCGCTTAAACACTATTTTAAATGTCCCAAAAGGCGCTATATAAATGAAATTCCTGTTCTTCGCTGTTACGTGTGCCTGTCTTTCCCCAGCTGTGCTGTCTTGTTTCCCCATCCAGAGTTTATTGCATGATTGGCCTGATTGACTGATTGAAGTCACCTGGGCCACGCCTTTAAAAGACTGGCTTGCCCAGTTCTCTGGAGAAGCTGATTTTCTTTGTTCCTGTGCTTCCGAGTCGGATGTTTTTTTCTCCCTCGCAGCCAACCACCCCAAGTGTTTTCTGTCTTTTTCAGTATTTTTCTCATCTGCTGACATTTTTCCTATTCTAAATACACACACGCATATACCTACCTGCATTCATTCAGGGAGTGGCCGTAACATTCACGCATCTTCATCTCAGAGGTTGAGCCGTTGAGTTTGCACAGACGTGAGCTGGAGGAAGATCCTCTCTGATTGGGCAGTATGAACTAGTGGGCTGTGGGCTCCTGATTGACCAGTGGGGGTCGCTGGTGAGTGACGAGTCATCCAAGCTGAGTGAATACCCCCCCCTCCTCTGGGTGATGTCAGACCAACTGTGCGCCACCCACTCGTTGATCATGGGGCCAATCCACATATTGTAACAGTGTGTTCATTTTGACCCTGTGGGGCCAATCTACACACTGGAACAGAGCCTTAACAGATACCAGACCCTGGGGCCCATCCACACACTGGAACAGTGTATTAACAGATACCAGACCGTAGGGTCTATCTACACACTGGAACAGTGCCTTAAGAAATACCAGACCATGGGGCCCATCCACACACTAGAACAGTGCCTTAGATACCAGACCATGGGGCCCGTCCACACACTGGATCTTAATAGGATAACCCTTAATAGGACGTGCCTTACTGTAGCATCTGAGACTTTTTTTTTTAAGCAAGCTTTTCAGCTCCAGTTTATGTGAAATGTTTTTTTTTTTTTTTTCAGTTTAAAAATAAAAGCTTTAATGAGGCCGGGGTATCTCATTACCCATAAACATTGCCTGTGAAAAGGGTTAGCTAACTTCACAGCCACCACAGGTGACATTTTACTTTAATTAAATCTCAGATTTAAAAACTCTTTTTTTTTTCTTACGTGTCTTTGAAGCAGTCTTGCTCTCTTT
>CM056377.1:125373753-125393753 GCA_029718625.1 Synaphobranchus kaupii
CATGCAATGTATCATGGTCTATATCATTGTACCACACAATCTATTAATCAGATTTCAAGAAATAGTCGATAGTCTCCGAAGCCCGTTCTATCTGTCATAGGGAATTTAATTCCAAAACCAAACTCCGCCCATGTCTGACGTATTCCATTGAATGACTTTGATTGGATGCCACTTGATATTTTTCTACAGCTTATGCTTCATACACAGCTATTTAATGTGTTAGCCAGCTAGCTCTTCCAGGCATGAGCTCATAACACTCAACAATACTCTATTTTCACCGGTGAATGCGCTAATGCTTTGTTGGACATACGTATATCTTCGCCATTCTACCCCGCCCGCGCTGTATTGCACCCCCAACATTTTAATTTAGAACTTCACCGTTCCCACCATGAAGAATGGAGGAGGAGGTATGATGGCGTGGGGTTGCTTTGCTGGTGACACTGTGTTGCGATTTATTTATAATTGGCGGCACACTTTAACAGCATGTCTACCATAGCATTCCATCAGCGATCCCATCTGGTTTGCACTTAGTTGGGCCGTCATTTGTTTTTCTACAGGGCGATGACCGCAGAACACACCTCCAGGCTGTGTAAGAGCTAGCCTATCTGACAAAGAGAGAGAGTGACAGAGTGCTGCATCAGATGACCTAACCCAGTCCCCTGACCTAAACCCAATAGAGATATTGACATATGTGGGAACTCCTTCAAGACTGTTGGAAAAGCATCCCAGGTAGCTACCTCAAGAAGTTGGTTGAGAGAGTTCAAAGCTGCTGTCAAGGCAAACGCCGGCTACTTTGAAGAGTCTAAAATCTAAGTTTTTTTTTAATTTGTTTAACACTTTTTTGGTCAATGCATTATTCCATTTGTGTTAATTCATAGTTTTGGTGTCTTTACTATTATACTATCAAGCATTCGTATATGTATTCTGGGTATAACAGGGTTTAAACTATGACTGTAAGCCCTTAATTTTCTAGACAAATGCTGCAGTTTTTCCATTATAGCTTAAGGCAGGTGTCCTCAATCTTATCCAAAAAGGGCCGGTGTGGGTGCAGGCTTTTGTTTCAACCAAGCACACCTGATTCTACTAATCAACCACTGGAGCCTTTGCTAAGGATCTTGATTACTACAATCAAGTGTGTTACTGCTCGGTTGGAACACCCACCCCAGCCCATACTGGGTAAGATTGAGGCCCCCCTGGCCTATGGTGAAATTGAGAGTCGCGGTGCACTGGACGGCTTATTGTTTTGCTGGAACTTTGATACTAGAATTAAACGGATGCCGGTACTGTTTGATATCGTAGAGTTAAGTGCTTTGCCTACTCCCGCAGGTGCCGGCATCTCTCTGAGTGCCATTCTAGTTATTATTATTATTATTATTATTATTATTATTATTATTATTATTATTATTATTATGCGGTGTTGGTTAGTCCTGAATTGCATGCATTTGTCCTCAGTGCAATACACGCGTGTATTTTTGGATGACAACGCAGCAGCGAAGATTGAGACGATGTAAGCCACTCTGCTCCCTGTTGGCTCTGGAAGCAGCTCAGCTAATGGAAAAAAGCAAGCGATTGTACCCAAGCCCAGAGACGACCCGATCCACCAGACGGGTCATCAGCCTGACCGTAATTGTGTTTTATTTGTGATGGAGCCCGTCCTGGCCACTAATTTTGATTCAGGATCCAAACGCATGTCTGCCTGCAAACGCTTTTATCCCACCATAGAGATATTCATACAGGGGAACAAATCAACATTTAATTTAAGAAAAGCTCACAAGTAGCGAGTGGTTATTTACACAGAAAGAAATTGGAATGGGAGGAGAGGGACGGATGGGGAGGAGAGTCAATTACTTTTAAATGCAGCCCACAGCGGCGCTGGCATATTTAAGCATCTGATTATGCATGAACAGGATCACACATGCCTGTGG
The DNA here is from genome assembly GCA_029718625.1 of Synaphobranchus kaupii. NCBI lineage: Eukaryota > Metazoa > Chordata > Actinopteri > Anguilliformes > Synaphobranchidae > Synaphobranchus > Synaphobranchus kaupii. Next base: position 125,375,679 of record CM056377.1, read on the forward strand.
TGCAGATTAGGACATGTTTTATTGGTGAAAACCACTTTCTAATTGGCATGTTTGAGTGTCGGATCAGTGTGCTACCCGACAGAGGCGACAGTCGTTCCCACCCCTACGACGTCCATTTTGGGACATCCTCGACCTTTTACGCTTTGACCAAAAAAGGCATCGGCTGACATGCTGTCAGTGATAGCAAAACTCCAGTTTCAGAAAGTAAAAATCATCCCCAGTATTTTGTTCCAGTCACCTGGATTTGCTAGCCAGGATGTAGAACTAATTAGTGAAATCAGCTGGCTGAGTTCACGGGTGGGAGAAACACATGGCAGGACTTTTACTTTCTGACCGCTGGACTTTCCACCACTGGCTGTCACCCAATCCAAGGTCTCTCCTCATTTCAAAGGCCTCCATACTGCAGCCAGTCAACCTTTACTTTCGGAGTGTACAGCTCCAGTCGAGAGCTGTAGTCTATGTCTGGTTTTTGTTATCCAAATCCGAATCAGAGCCCTATCTACTGCGCCCTGTCTTCTGTGTACAGTGCATTGGCAGAAGTGTGCTGTAATGTGCACTGTTTAGCAGTCCGCAAAAAATATCCACCATACAATTTTCCAACCGCACTGTGGAAGCAGGTCATAAGACGTCCCAACAGTGTTGCCATGTCCGTGGTTTTATGGCTAAATTGGGATACTTTCAAAGTGCAGTCATGGGTAAAAATGAAAAGTCGCAAAGCACATACTTATTTTAAAAAGTGAAAATATGATGATTTCTATTTAAAATACGTTGGTTTCGGTTAAAAATATATTTTGGGCTAGTTTTGAGTCACCATTTACTCAACACTTAATCGATGTATTAAAGCAGTCGATTACACAGTTAACTGACCTCACCTGGTTTCATGGGTCTGAATTGGCTGCTGATATTGAGGCGAAAACAAAAAGCAGCAGACCCTGCGGCCCTCCAGGACCAGGAATGAAGCAAAACCAGGCATCCCTCTACAGATCATGGCTTTATCACAAATGTCAGCTAAAGAACGGAAAAAAAAGAGACTGCAGTAGCTAAATAGTTCTGAGGGCGTGGCATAAGCACACCACATGGTCTACACATTCTTTGACCCGTTACAGTAGCTATTATTTTTGAAAGATGCAAAAAACAAAAAAAAGGTTTCTGATTTTCAGATTATATATTTTTTTCCAAACATTTAAGAACGAGTACCAACAGGTACTCGGTTACTCAGGTAAATGCTCCCATCCCTTGATCACATCCCCACCCCTAGTGCACTGTGGGTAACCCTCACCTATGGCACACCTGGAAACATCAACCACTGGGCACCTATGAAATACCTGCAGATAACAAACAGTTTGAAATAAACATACATTTTTTCACCAATATTCAGAACTAAATCCTTCCTTCATACAATAAAAAATGCACCGTGTGGTTTGTAGCCTGTTTTCCTAAACGTTCTGCGGGATTTTTTAAATTATTAAAAGTATGTTAATGCTGGTAAAATAAATTAATAAAATATTTTCTAAGAAACATTTGATCGTGGACTATAGATGGAAGAACAGAGGTGTTGTGCTTCGTACAAGATCAGGCACAACAGGATATGACATCACATACCCTGCAAACAAGGCAAGTGCTGCCATTTAGGGGGCTAGGATGCTAGGCGGCTAACTTGGTTAAGGCAAGTGATGCCAGTGTCAGTCAAGTTAATCTCTGTACTAGTTGCATGCACTATGGTTCACCCTTCAGTTGCATTCATTCAAGATAAATGAAACACGTTTTACCGATGCGTTTAAGAACATCTTAGAGGGTGTGGGTGTCACACCTCCAGAATCGCACCACACGTGTGATCTCAAAACTAAATTTCAAACAAGAAAATATATATATCGATTTTTTTTTTTTCCCCAGGTGAAAATATGCACTCATGGCTGAATGACATTACATGAAAATCCATTTGTAATGTGAGCTTTGGATCTCGCTGGTGTATGAAATGTATTACATGTCTGGTTTGCACTGACAGTCATCGCTGGAGCCCAGTTACCACCCCTTTCATGGCCTGAATGACACTTGTGTCTGCTTGCTGCAACCCTAATAAAATTAGCTACCATCATTTTAAAAAGCTATAACCCAGGCTGTCACACCCCACTGGGATTACCCAGGCGAGACTGTCCAGGGGCTCCAGTACTTTACGATTCAATGTAGACATTGCAATTTTAAATCTTTGACAAGGAAAAGAAAAAGGAAAAGGAAAAAAAAAAGATTGCGCAATGTTTCCATAAAAATTTTAATAAATAATCAAATAAAATAGAAAAAACTTTCCAGTAACGAGTCATAAATCATGTTAGTTCACTGTCCTCTCAGTCCATTTCTTTCTAAATGGACTGCGATACACACTGCCAGAAATGGCACATTTCCAACAGTTTCATTAAACAATCGGCCATTTCGTAAATGGAGATCAGTGCATGGGACGTTGCAGGGAATGAATCGGGTCCACATCGTGTAGTAATCAAGATAACATGAGCCGGGCCAGTTCTGGCTAGCCCAAACTGGGCCGTAGCCATAAAGAGAATGAGTGCCCCTGGTCCAAATCAAAGCAATTTAATTTAATACTTAAAATCATAAAACCTAAATGGCCAGAGAACAGTAAAAAGAGGAACAAAGATCTTAACTGCTTTACCAGTGATATTATAATTAGGCCATAAATCCTAAATCAAATTTCAGGTCACAAATTGTGTCTCTGGTCAGCCATTTAAGCCTATTATATCAGAGCTGTCTTATTCATGTTATAATCCAGAACATTTAAGTAATTATTTGTCCTGACACACACACATCTGACTGCTATACAGTTCTGTAGCTATGTTGGTCTCCTGTATTTCAAAGAACATGTACTCATCACTGGGCATATTGGTTCAAACCTTCTCTCAAAGAGCCTAATTCATACTCTTAAAAATAGTAAGCGGCCTACGACTGCTGCATTAGGCTATAGAGTAGGTTTGGGTTTCTTTGCCCATACGTTTTGTGATTCAGAAAAATTCAGTTGATTTGCCAAGTGGCTTGGTAATTGGTGCTAAAACGGCAAAATTTTGATTTAACATGTTACATTACATTACATTACAGGCATTTAGCAGACACTCCTATCCAGAGCGACTTACACAACTTTTTTTAGCATTTTTTGACATATTATCCATTTATACAGCTGGATATATACTGAAGCGATTCAGGTTAAGTACCTTGCTCAAGGGTACAACGGCAGTGTCCCACCTGGGAATCAAACCTGCAACCTTTCGGTTACAAGGCCAGTTCCTTAACTGTTATACTACACTGCCGCCCATGTAAGTTGTAACCAAAACTGGAGAGAACATCATTCTTACAAAAGATATTCCCTCATTTGGTGTTTTGATGATGGCGGTGGAGAGTGCTGTCTAACACGTCGGTCCAAAATCCCCCATAGGTGTTCACTTGGGTTGACATCTGATGACTGCGAAGGCCATAGCAGATAATTCACATCATTTTCATACCATCAAACAATTCAGTGACCCCTCGTGCCCTGTGGATGGGGGCATTGTCATCCTGCAAGAGACCACTCCCAACAGGACAGAAATATGTCATCATAAGATAAATTTGATCACTCAGAATAACTTTGTATTGATTTGCAGTGACCCTTCCCTCTAAGGGGACAAGTGGACCCAAACCATGGCAGAGCCACCGGACCCCCTCACTGTAGGGCTTTTCCTTTAATTTGTCACCAGTCTGTATATATACTGTATACATACACCGATCAGCCACAACATTAAAACCACAACAGGTGAAGTGAATAACATTGATTATAACATTGAAGTGCAGACTATCAGCTTTAATTTGCGTATATTTTAATCCATATCGGATGAACCGTTTAGAAATTATAGAACCTTTTGTACATAGTCCCCCCCATTTTTGGGCATCAATAAAGATTGGACAGTTTAACATAATGTAGAATAAAGTAATCATTTTGAATATTTGCATATTCAAATATCCTTTTCCGTATCCTTTGCATGCCATGACTTCCTTATGTCTGTGACCCAACAACATAAAATAATTCTTGATATCTTATTGTCTGGTACACTTACAAGCGATAATATAACTTCTCTGCATTTGAATGGATCTCTATGGGAATTGGGGGGTGAGACTAGATTTAGCTGTAAATTATGCTGGAACAGTATGGAATAGATGGTTGGTAAAATGGCTGTAAGTCATCAAGGGTCTGAGGTATCAAACGAGCCTACTGAAGTCAGGAGGAGAAACCCTTCAGGTTATCCATCCATATCTACCGTATTTCTGGCAGCAGAGTGATGTTTTAAGGCTTGTTTGATAAGTGAGACCCTTGATGAGTTACAGCCATTTTACCAACCAGAAGCAGGGGTTTATTCCTGAGTGGAACAGCGAGAGTGTTCTAAACAAGAGCAACTGCTGATAGGAATAAACAACATAAAGAAATGCGCACAAAAAGCTCCGGTCCTTGTAAAAGTAACGAGGTCCTCCTTGACATTTAGAGTCGCACAGGTTTAACATTTCCATCGTGCCGGCTGTGTGATACTCAGGCCCTGACCCTTACCTGTGAGAAGCACAGCGTCATAGAGAACCGCACAGCTGGGAAGCCCTGGTCTGAGCTATCAAACGAGCCTATTGAACTCTATGGAAAAATAAGTCTGGAGAAGAAACCCTTCAAGTTATCCATCCATATCTACTGTATATCTGGCAGCAGAGTGATGTTTTAAGGCTACTTTGATAAGTGAGACCCTTGATGACTTACAGCCATTTTACCAACCATGTATTCCATACTGTTCCAGCATAATTTACAGCTAAATCTAGTCCCACCCCCCAATTCCCATAGAGATCCATTAAAATGCAGAGAGGTTATAGTATCACTTGTAGGAGTACCAGAAAATAAGATATGAAGAGGTTTTTGATATTGTTGGGTCACAGACATCAGGAAGTCATGGCATGCAAAGGATATGCGAATAAATATTTAAAAATTATTACTTTATTCTACATTATGTTAAACTGTTCAATATTTTTGATGCCCAAAAATGGGGGGGACTATGTACAAAAGGGACTATGTACAAAAGGTTCTATAATTTCTAAACGGTTCATCCGCTATGGATGAAAATACCCTCAAATTAAAGCTGACAGTCTGCACTTCAACCTCATTGTCATTGTATCCTTTCAAACTCAAAGTGCTACAGTACAGAGCCAAACTAACAACGAGATAATCAATGTTATTCACTTCACCTGTCAGTGGTTTTAATGTTGTGGCTGATCGGTGTATATATATAAGTGTACACCATTAATAGGTAATAGTTAAATCCCCTTTAGACCATAAAGGGCTCAGGTCGATTGCGTAATCAAAATAATAGACCGTTAATTTTCTCACCGCACTAAAACCCTCATTAGGTCACTGGTGATGTCATCAGTAAAGAGCTTGAGCACGTTGGATCCGTCCAGAGTGGTGTCGCCATGGTAATGCTCCACACTGTTTTGCGCGAGTAAAACGCGTAACCTTTAAACCGAAGTCAAATACGTCAAGTCACCCGTGCATAGAATCAACATTTACATTCGCGGGAACAGCCAGGGAGTTCCAATCAGAGTGTCGGCTGACACGTACTGCGTGATCCCGACAATATCTGCCTCAAAATACAGTTCCTGGAGAGCGGGAAATAACATTGATGTGTGACATTTAATCTGCCAATGTAAAAGGTTCTCTGTTGTACTTGTCGCTCAGACAAGCATTTCCCCATTGAAATGTGTACTATTCCTTTTTACTTACATCTCCCATCTGCCTAAAAAAAAATATATAATAACATATATATATATATACAAACTGTATATATTGTATATAAGTATGAGATATATAACTAATACAGGATGGCTTCATGCTCAGGCTAGTTTGACAGAAGCAGGGATTTATTCCTGAGTGGAACAGCGAACGTGTTCTGAACAAAAGCAACTGCTGATAGGAATAAACAACATAAAGAAATGCGCACAAAAAGCTCCGGTCCTTGTAAAAGTAACGAGGTCCTCCTTGACATTTAGAGTCGCACAGGTTTAACATTTCCATCGTGCCTGTGTGATACTCAGGCCCTTACCTGTGAAAAGCACAGCGTCAGAGAGTACCGCACAGCTGGGAAGCCATGTGTACTGTGTGAGAGATAGGCCCAGACCCTTACTTCAGAGAGCAGTGCGTCAGAGAGTACCTCAGAGTTTGCACTGTGTACTAGGAGAGAGTGAGAGAGAGAGAGAGCGAGAGAGAGAGAGAGAAAAAAAACTTCATAAGCTTTAAAAATATATCCTTGAAACTTGAGATCTGCTTCTTCTCGAAGCACGAGCCTCCCCTATTAATAATTCAGGCACGCTGATTGATTAATATTTCACCATCGAAAATTAGCGTGGAGTATGGAATATGGGGAAACTGAATAAGGAAAGGGCCAGACCCAAATCCCGACGGGGGGGGGGTGAGCATTTTCGTGGAGGTCACTTTCCCACCCCCATCATCAGTGTGCTCAGGGTTTCATGGGCATTCCTGTGTTGTTTCTTCACTCATCTTGGCACACAGGAGGCGGGGTGTCCACTCAACGTTTTAGCAACGTTTTCCGTGTCACTTAAACAAAGCACAGTAACGTTGTGTGTTACGCAAAGAGCCACTGCTTCCTGCTGTGAATTGGTCAGACACTAAACTTGTATAGAGGGCTCGTTCAGAGACTGAAATTCACCCCTATTGACAGAGACCTTATGGTATAATAATAATCATATAATAATAATAATAATAATAATAATAATAATAATAATAATAATAATAGGGAAAATAAGAAAAAAACATGCATCCCAAAGAAAACAGGTGCTGGAAAAAATGTTTAAATTATGAAAATATTAATAATAATAATGATTATTATTATTATTATTATTATTATTATTATTATTATTATAAGAATTAATTTAATTTATATTGTGCCTTTCCAGAGCCCAAGGTTTCTTGTTAATAAATCAATGGTCAGTTGCCTATTCTGGCGAATCATGAGTTCTTAGAGTGTCAACCAATGACCTTTCACATAACACTGGCTAAAACTTGCTAGAACCAATCAGATCACAGAACACCGGTCACAAAAATCTTGACTTCCTTTTCAAAATCCTGTGGAGACAGAGCACAAGCCTATCGCCTCCTTCATTACAGATGAGCAATGGCTTCCATGTTTTATTAGCCAGAGCTGGGCCTGTGTGCTTAGGGCTAAATCTCGTTTACGTTTTGTTTTTCCTCAAAAGGGAATGGGCCACATGGGCCATCACTGCCCTTTATAATAAACTCCAGTTATAAGTGCTTAATAATAGCCCATTACAGACATTGTAAATATATATTTTTTAAATATACGGTTCATACTTAGTTCAAAGCTGAATATCTGTGCTATTAACGAGGACAGGATTTCCAATTTTGTATAATTTTTTTTTTAAAGCACAACATCTTACAAAGTGAACTGCTGATATAAGCAACACAGAAAATCCACCCCCGTATGTGATCACTTGCGATGATCGGGTGACCTGGAAGTCTTGGGTCAGTGACTGCCTATGGGGATGCATATTTTAACAGAACTCAGAGAGACACATACGTTGCTCAGTAGAAGGTGGAATCCACACAACAGAGCAGGGCCAAGAGTACGCTCGGCTCCTTCATCTAAAGGTCTCGTCTCTAATGAAATTGGATATTAGCTCTAGCCCTATGGTTGCCAGATCCACACCTGTGCTCCACACTGCTCATTCCCCCATGTAGAGGCCAGTTGACTGAGAAGAATGGCCACCACTGCCCCTTGTGGCAGTGAGATGGCTGATTTCTCTCCTGATAATCAGGGAGACTTGAACTTCCCAATATTGCAATGGAAAATGTATGGAGCATAGGGCCTATGTATGATTGTGTGTATGCTTGCCTGCGTGCATGTATGTATGCTAACCAAATGGGACATTTTTGGCAGTTCAATATTGATCCACAGTGGATGCCTTGGGGCAAACTTCGAGAACGTAGTACTAAGACGCACGCGAGCAGTTTACCTGGCGCAATTGCAAAGGTAAATGCGTAGCCGAGGAAATGCGTAACAAGCTTGTGGCCTCGCGCGTTTATGACCACAAGTTAATTATCGTTTGCAGTCATGGCAATCTGGGTTCTGTCATAGGTACGTTTTTTTTTCTTTTTTGTAAATAAAATCTAATCAATTAAAAAAGGGGTGAAATCTGATATTATTTCCCACCCCGAGCTTTTCCTTACATCATTATCAATAAAATGATACTGTATGGCGCAGCTCCTTTCTCGCGAAGCTATGATGATTTTTAAACATGCCATTAGACATATTTGAGCGACAGGACTGCTCAACACCGAGGCGAAAGAACAACAAACGGAGGTTCAAAACGTGTGAGGTTTTTTTTTTTTTTTGTTACGTCGACTCTGACAAGAAGGGGGCACTGCATCTTTAAAATAATCTCAAGAAGAACACACAACCCGTTCAGTCAAAATTGTGGGATGATAAGGACTAGTACACTTTTACTTTCCGAGAGCGGTTACCAGTTGAGACCGTGCTCGCGCTCGGCATCGTCGGGTTTCCCCCCCGCTCGCGCATTGCTGGGAGACAGGCTGATTCCGAGTCACGTGACACGGCCGGAGGCTGAGATTGAGAGAAAAGCGCTTCAGTACAGCTCACACCGCCATACTGTATTTTATACCATATCTCATTTTTATTGCAACGTTTTACTCCCGTTCGGTGAGTACATTTCCAATGGCGTTTTTGTAACCATTTTTTGTCTTTTGAATTATTTTTAATTTTTTATTTTTCCTCCTTTTGCTGGTATTAAGGGATGAGAATTGAAGTGATGGTTTTTAGCGTTTTTTAAAAAAGAAATCCAGGCTCCAAGTTTTTAGCATGCAGTGATTCTGAATCGTGGGGGCTCAGTGATGAGCGACTGGGTAGCGGCAGGCACTGGAACGTGCTCGCAGTCCTGTAAGATAATGCAACTGGTTTTTAAACAAGCGGTTGGCAGTTAAATATTTTTAAAGCATGTCTACTTGTGGTTTTTAAAACATTTTTCTTTTTCGTTTTCTATCGTTCTGACTTTTGCTGTATCTATGCTTTGCTTTGTATTTTGCGGTGTTGTTTCTCAGAGTTTTCTCATTTTGCGAGCTCGGGTGCGTGTCGCCGAGCGAGCATCTCCTTTTATTTTGTTCCTCTTTTCTTTAAGGGAATCCTCTTTTTTTTTTAAGAAAAATAAACCTGGTGACATTTTAACGTGAACCATATCTTGCAGCTTACTGATCACAGGTTTGTTTCTTTTTTTGTTTTTCTATCATTTTTACAATTTCTTATACTTTTGCTGAATTGAGTATCACATATTTTTGGATATTATAATTTTTGAAATAGTTGTTGCGAATCAGTGGATATGGAGATGAAGTGTTTCTTGAGGGGAAAAAGCAGATCTATGCGTTTTTGGTTTCCTTGTCAAAGAAGATGCACAGCCTGTTCCCCCTTCTCAGGTATATCTTAAGGACGTGTAACTGACACTTAAAATATTAATGTATTTGCAATAAAAGCGAGCGAATACTAAAATGCATATATGTGACTTGTTTATTATTTCTTAAGTGTTACAAATCCAGAACCCACTGGTTTCAGGTATATCTTCTATAGGCTACAACTCACGAGGCTTTTCGTTTTTAACGTTTCATTATAGGAACTTAACGGAGCTGTTGCCTGGATGCTGTTGGAATGGTTCTATTTGGCGGGAATGGCGCATTTCAAACTTAATACAAGTTGATTTAATTACTGATGTGTCAACATAACGTTCAGAGCTGGCTGGCTGTAGACCACAGCCACCAGCAGAAGGGAGCGTGCGAATGATAGGGTGTAGCTTGTAAACTCCAACTGTGTAGCTGAGTGATTGGGGTCGTCAACGAGGTTCATGTTGTTCATTATTGTTTGTAAATAAATTATATTTATTTATGCATCATAACGTAGGTTGCCCATAGGAGATGCGGAAGATAACGTTTCCTTCTTGTAAGTGTGTGTGTGTGTGTGTGTGTGTGTGTGTGTGCGCGCAGGTAACTTGCGTAATATAGCCTATGTTTAGCTGGGTTTCTCCTCATCGCAGTTTACCTCGCCTTGTCCAGTCATGCGGTGGTTATGGCATGTATTTATGTATCCACTGCTAGATAAACAATCAAGGCGCACACGCGGACAGTTTCAATATTAGACTACAACTCACTGCACGTCTGTATGTGTGCGTTTTAGGCCAGAACATTGTTCTGATCTATGCGTCGATTAGCTAGCTGGTGTGGTGGTACGTGCAGCCCCCCAATGATGCTGGTTTTAATCCCCATGAATGGAAGGCCGTGTCGCTGTAAACGCTGTCGACCTGATGTGAAATATTCCTGATTCTATCTTGAGGAGACTAAAAAATATGGTGTTCATAATAAAGTAGCCTGTGCGTAAGCAGGTGTTGGCACAGTGACGTTTGCACGATATAGTGCAAACCGTGTATTTTCTGATGGGTTTGGTCTGGAAATAGCAGTCAAGTCACAAAATAACCAACACGCGCGTCCTTCTGAAATATCAGTGGAACATGATTAGACGCACCTGGATTGTACGTTGTAAAATGTTTTCTGCCTTGGCTCTTGTCTCTGTAATGTAGATTTTTGAAAGAGACACGCGCGTAGTAGGATGACAGTTTACAGTTTTCCAATTACAGAATAATTACTGTCCTAAGCTTCGCTAAACCAAACACATTCCGTACGTTATATTGGTTGCGAGCACGTGTCTGCGTCTTCAGGGGACGTAGGAATGATGTATAAAATTGTTTACTTGCGATGACATCCAGCGCATTTCTGCAAAACACCATTTGGATATCCGTTGGACTTCCGAGTCCTAACCTTCATAGCGATTTTAAATTAGGCTATATGTGCGCCTTTCACCCCAAAGAGCAATTTAGCTAGATTTGACAACGCATTCTGTGTTCCAAGTCAAAACAAGTGCTGTTACGCTAAATAAGTTTAATGCATCTGTAGCCGTCTCTGATTGATTGGGGCATTGATTCTATCATGCCCACGAGTTCAAGGGGCACTCAAAGCGACGCAGTCGCTGTAGCAGAATAACCTGAGTTAAGGTCGGGATTTGATGCCACGTGGCACCCTAAGGTAGCAGCAGAGTGAACACTGTGTTCGAATAGAAAATTATTTGTGTGATATTCTGCTTTTTTTGTTTTTGAAAGGTTAGCCAAAAAAAAACTGTTTGGCTTTTGACATTATAATGTGGCTGCAAGGCAGGGGTTGCTCAGACTCACTCTGACAGTATTTTAGTTCACTTTGAAATAAGCTTGAAATGGGAAAACAAATTAATGGTTCAAGTGGAAATAAGCAAATGTTGTCAGATTCGTCTGTGAATGCCAACCTAAAACCATTCTATGGTTGGAAGCAGTAAAGCCTTTTAGTTGTAACATAGATCAGTGCCTTCTGACGATCTACTTTCCCTCTGGAACAGATACCACTGCATGGTACCATATGAAAATGCAAACGTCAGGAAAATAGTATGCTATAAATGTAAGAAAAATGGCATATATTGCAAAGTATATTCTTTATTTTTTATGCATTCAGAATTTCAGTTGTTTGCATACTTTGTAATACAGAAAAATATATTCTCCATATGTAACATCCTATTCTGCTGCAAGTAAATTATGGCAGTGACAATATATATTCATCTTTTTGTGCTGTGAACCCTGGTGTGTCATCTTGCAATTCATGTTCACATGCATGGTCATTCAAGACCGTCCCCATGGATATGTGCTATTAGGACAGGCAAAAGAGAACAAGTCTGTTATATAAAGCTGTGCATATGTCTGTAATGAATTCCTCAAACTGAACCTTATGTCCTTGTGCTTTTCATCTTTCTGTTAGACTGTGTTTTTTTAGTTTCTGTTTTTTTCTGTTCATTTTTTTTTAAAAGAAGAAAAAAAAAAAACCTCTCAGTGCTTTGCCTGTCCTTCCAGTCTCGAGCGGAAGATTAGGCCTGTGAAGGTCTTTATTTTCCGTACAGTAATGCGGTCGGGAATTTCCTGCTGTCTGCCTTACCTGCCTGAAAGGATGAAAGTGACATCTCTATTTTATTATTATCTCTATTCTATTTTATTCTCCCGGCAAGACATTACGCTATGAGCGGCAGCCTCTGTGTTCAAGCAATGTGAATGGAGCCATTGCTCGCCTTCTGTCATCATTTCAGCAGGACCCACATGATAGCTGGCATTACTCACAGCCCCCTGAGGCCCCCCCCCCCCCCCCTTAACCCCCACCTCTACCCCCCTCATCCCGTCGTTATCCTGGCCAAGCACAGCCATCCAGGAGACCCGTGAAGCAGTGCTGGGAAATACGTTACCTGGTGTGCGAGGACTATATGTTACCCGGTGTGCGAGGACTATATGTTACCCGGTGTGCGAGGACTATATGTTACCCGGTGTGCGAGGACTATATGTTACCCGGTGTGCGAGGACTATATGTTACCCGGTGTGCGAGGACTATATGTTACCCGGTGTGCAAGGACTATACGTTACCTGGTGTGCAAGGACTATACGTTACCTGGTGTGCGAGGACTATACGTTACCTGGTGTGTGAGGACTATACGTTACCTGGTGTGCGAGGACTATATGTTACCTGGTGTGCGAGGACTATCTCCACGCTGCCATCATGAACAAGAGCTGTAACAGAGCTTGCTTTGTGTGTGTGTGTTTGTGTGTGTGTGGGTCAGAGAGGGTGTGTGTGTATGGGTGAGAGGCAGTTTGTGTGGGGCTGTGTGTGTGGGGGTGAGAGAGGGTGTGTGTGTGTGTGTGTATGGGTGAGAGGCAGTTTGTGTGGGGCTGTGTGAGTGGGTGAGAGACGGTTTGTGTGGCTGTGTGTGTGTGTGTGTGGGTGAGAGATGGTTTGTGTGGGGGTGTGCGTGTGTGTGTGGGTGAGAGAGGGTGTCTGTGTGTGTGTGTGTGTGTGTGTGTGTGTGTAAGAAGAAAGGTTCATGTGCGTGTAATTCCATGTGTGCATGTGGCAGTAGGCTTGTTTGAAATATATTATTTTGCTCTCAATTAAAATGTTTTTGTTTTTATTTCTGGTGGGGGGTGGTGTCAGCGGGATTGGTGTGGTGTAATTCTGGTTTTTGGGGGGTGGGGGTGGTGTCTGCATCATGGACAAACATGCAGCCTGCATGCTTCCTACTGTGAGTGTTATCTGTGATGTTTATTACATAGCCTCACACACATGCAGTGTGTGTGCTTGCTCTAGTTAGCGAACATAGCGTTAGCGATGATGTGGCCTGTAGGCTACTTCCAGATTTGGGTTTTCTCTGGAGCTGTTTGAAGTGGATAGCTGAGGGCTGAAGTCTAAAATAAGACCCGGACCCCTGTAGCTCTCACAGCTCAGAAAAACGGTGCAGAGAGACAAAACAGTGATTAACTGCGTCTTTAAAAGTAAACCATCCGCAGGTCCCTGCTACCTCCGGGATGAGTGTTTTTTTTTGTTTTCCTCCTATAACTTTTGCCTGGTTTTTGCGCTGCAACATTACTGGCCGCTCATCTCCCTCCTTTTGTCTCAGATACGTCCTTGCGCCACACATGAAAATCAGTGAAGATATAAGAGTTTATTTAACGCAGAACGTGTGAGCGTTGGTGTTGATACATGGAGGAACACAAGGCCGGACTGCACCCAGGGAGGGGTGGAGGGGAGTGGGTGCGGGGAGGTGGGGGGGGGTCATCTTTCAGGACCCAAGGAAGAGGGTGACAAATCGGTCCAGAAGCGGACGCTGTTCGCCTGACACGGCAGTTGGGCGTTTGCCGACGTCACGGCTGGTGGGTGCCTTAGCTACAGACACCTGTCCGAAATACGCGCTCGCAATTCTGCAATTCGGACTTCCTGCCGCTCTCTGACCGTCACTCTCTGCTTGTCCTGCGGTCCTAGTTTGGAATTCCCGACCGTATCCGCAGGCCTCCTGGAATCACTGCAGCGTCCCTCTCTAATTCGGGAAAACTCGGGGAGAGTGAGTACACACCTCTCCGTAATGATTGGAGCCTGCCTCTCCTTCTTCCCATCCTGCCTGTCCGCTTGCAGAGCTGCGCAGTCCTCGTGTTTGCGAACGGTGCTTTTGTGCGCAGCTGGCGCAGGCAGACTGCAGAGGCGGTGATGCACCAGGGTTCGATGGGACCGGAGATGTGTGTCTCGCCCCTTCTGTCACAAACCCTATAGGAGAGGGCTGGAGAGATGCCAATGAGGTAACAGTGAGATAACGGTGAAATGTCAGTGAGAAGTCAGTGAGATGCCAGTGAGATGCTGGTGATATGCCAGTAAGATGCTAGTGAGATGCTGGTGAGATGCCAGTGAGATGCCGGTGAGATGCCGGTGAGAAGCCAGTGAGATACCAGTGAGATGCTAGTGAGAAGCCAGTGAGATGCCAGTTAGATGCTAGTGAGATGCTAGTGGGAAGCCAGTGAGATGCTGGTGAGAAGCCAGTGAGATGCCAGTGAGATGCTGGTGAGAAGCCAATGAGATGCCAGTGAGATGCCGGTGAGAAGCCAGTGAGAAGCCAGTGAGATGCCAGTGAGATGCCAGTGAAATGCTAGTGAGATGCCGATGAGATGCTGGTGAGATGCCAGTGAGATGCTGATGAGATGCCAGTGAGATGCCGGTGAGATGCCAGTGAGATGGCAGTGAGATGGCAGTGAGAAAAGGTCTTCCCAGAGGCTGAAGATACCCCGTCAGGTGCTTGGTCATCTGGGCCATCCAAAAAGGAAGTTGATTAAATGCATCACGGTTTGGTAAAAGAGTGGGGGGGGTGCAGCGGAGGGGTACTCAAAACTTCATCCTGGGGCACTCCTGCGTGTGCTGCTTTCTGTTGTTTAGTTACAGGACTACCTCACTGCAGTTCGCTTTTGTTTTTTGCTTTGAACTTTTAATGTTCCACACATGGTTTAGTGTAAGTGACCCGGTTTGCGCTCTTTCTGCAGGTAAAATTCTTCTTCCCAACGGCAGTTAGGAAAGTACAATTAACCGCTCGCTGCAAGTCGTTTTCGGCAGAAACGAAGACCGGCAGACACTGGGAGGGCCGAGTTTAGAAACCTGCCATCAAGCTGCAGGTCACATGATTCGATGGAAGACAGAGCCTGTTAGCACAGCGATACAGCGCTTTATCAGAGTGACACACGCCAGCCCCTCAGAATGGTAGAGTGTAAGAATCAAGGCGGTTTCGCACGTACCGCCGGGGGAGTCTGGGAGCGATGCGACTTCACTCTGCCCAATGGCGCCTCACGGAAAAAGTTGTAGACGCTTAGTGAATAATTAATAACTGCATTATACCTCATTACAGATGCTTCGCTGGCGGTAAAACGGTGGTAACGCATGTTGGTAAATGCGCTGGGAGGAATGGGCTGGGTGACCTGATTGAGAAAATTCCACAGGGAAGGTGGAATTAGTGCTCATGGCAACCCTGAGAGGGATTTCTCAACCTGTAAATCACCAGCCCACATTTAAATGTCATATGTAATGATACATAGCATTGCATGTGTGCATGTGGCAGTAGGCTTGTTTGAAATATATTATTTTGCTCTCAATTAAAATGTTTTTGTTTTTATTTCTGGTGGGGGGTGGTGTCAGCGGGATTGGTGTGGTGTAATTCTGGTTTTTGGGGGGTGGGGGTGGTGTCTGCATCATGGACAAACATGCAGCCTGCATGCTTCCTACTGTGAGTGTTATCTGTGATTTCCCGATTTTCCTGTGGAATTCCCGACCGTATCCGCAGGCCTCCTGGAATCACTGCAGCCCACATTTAAATGTCATATGTAATGATACATAGCATTCGGTATTCATACCCTTAAACAATTAGATTATTACTATACTATATTACAAATACTATATCATATATGTGGGCAACAGCATATTCTGATAAACTTGAAATTGTGTGTGTGTGTGTGTGTGTGTGTGTGTGTGTGTGTGTGTGTCTTGAGGGAAGCAAATCTGTGTGAAATTACTTAGCAAACAATGAACCTGCTGCAAGTCTGTTACTTTGGTCTGCAAAAGAAGGATATTAAGAAAGACAAGGCGTTATCCGATTTACGATAACACCTTATCAAGCAAACCTAGGCAGCCGGGATTGGCTTTGAGGCTAGCCGGGAGATTGTAGGTTTGCTTGATAGTCTTAGTTGGCTGCAGTGTAACATAATTGTTTTACTGTAATGGACTGTAATCTTTGAAGAGGAACGCACTTCCCTCATTTATTTAAGTGGAAATGCGTCCCCATCTTATATCTTTTTCTTTAAATACAAGCATCTGTTTATCTCTAACCCCGGGTCTTCCTCTTCTGGCCCCCATTGCAGATACCCAGCTTACCTTTGGCTCCACATATTAATTTTTAATAAGCGCTAAGTACTGAAGAGTTCTTTCCTCAATGGTTAATTTTATATATTTGATCTATCGCTTAATAATCATAATCTGGTCAATTAAGCCCACGTCTGAAGACCAGGGAGTTGAAAGACTTTTTAAGTGTCAATTACGTTTAAGCATTTGAATTATAAATGCATGACTTGAACGAACCCTTTTAATGCACCCGTCTCTCCATTGTCCAATGTAATTTGCTGATTAAATGGTATTTACCTAAGTAAGATTTCATTATTTTTATTGGTTTATAACATTCATACATTTACTACCTTGAGAAGGTTGTGCATACATTAAAAAGCATACATTTAATACATAAAAAATAACTTTTGCAAGAAAAAAAAGCAAACACAACCACCCCCCTTTTGACATTATTTCCCAGTTTTTAATGCCCACACAACACAAATGCCAGTGTAAATATAACACCTGTGGTGTACATTTAAAAACTATAGTGTGTTAATGTGAGACCATGATCTCAAATAAACACCCTAGGGTGTTAAATATACAGCACTATTTTTGCTGTGCCGCCATGATTGTAGACGTATCCCAGCAGTACAGCCTCACACATTGCACAGAATACAATGTATACTGAATCAAGTCAGGTTGTGTGCTTTGTACAAAGGTGCAGTGGCAATGCCCCGCCTGGGAATTGAACCCGTAGCCTCGCAATTACGAGGCCCAGTTCCCTAACCATTATGCTACATTGTTTTCCCGCCGTTTGCTTGCGATTCATGTCGTCGCACGTTAACTGTGCACTGTAGCTGTAATCTGTACAGCCGGCCAGCCGTCCGTGATATCCACTGGGGCCGAGTCCGAATCAATGCCCTTCCATGCTGTTGAGTATGCTTGTTGAGTACACCGGACGAGAAAGTTTGCCTAAAGTAGGCGGAATGTTCTGTAAATGCAGTGTACTTAAAATCCCTGAATGATGTACTTATTTTCGGGTTTTCGCTGATAGTGGTATGGAGGATACTTCTCGCAAACTGCATGTCACATACTAAACAGTATGCAGGAAAACAGTATGCTAGTACACAGGATGCAGTAGATTGGGCTCTGATTCGGACACAGCACCGGGTCACCACCGCACAGCCATGCAGGAAACTTCCAGCCAATTGGATAGATTTCCCTCCCTCGATCAAACCCGTGGTCCAATGTGCCTTTTAAATTGACATTTACAGTTTAGGCATTTAGCTGACGCTCTTATCCAGAGCGACTTACAATTAGCGCACAAAGAAAAGGCCAAGATTCGTAAATCACCAACACTCCAAGTAGCAGTTAATGAGAGCGTAATGGTCGGGCCATAACACACCCGTGATAAGTAATCCTTTGTCAAAATAATTTACATATGGAACAGAAGGTAGAGAGGTTTTTTTATGGGATAGCAGAAGATGTGGGAATCAGGGTGGAGAAGGGGAGGAGAGGTACTTCCTGATTAGATGGGTCTTTAGTAAAACACTTTTAACCCTTTAGATGCTGCTAAAATGTGAAAACACTATCGCAGCAGATCTCGGAGGAACTTTCCAGAAAAATATGCACACCAAGTAAAATGTATGAAAGAAGAAATTTGTTCTGAATATTTGGTGAAAGTAGACCTTTCTGTTAAAAAGGTGAATAATCTGCAGGAATTTTGCTGA
>CM056377.1:125398753-125447348 GCA_029718625.1 Synaphobranchus kaupii
AGGTGTGTGTATCTGACTCGAGTGATGCTCAGAGACAGCAGCCATGATGATAATGCAGTACAGGTGTGTGTATCTTGCAAAGCACCGTTTGACTCCTCTCACCATTTGGCACGGGAGAGTAACGGATCAAAGATTTCATCGCCATTGGCTGGAGAGACTGGAGCTGTGACGGGATTGGCTGAACGAGGCAGGGGATGGATGGGGAGGGGCGTGTCTCTGGAAGAGGAGATTGTAGATGGACACTGCAAAGCAGAGGCCCGATAGGGGACTGATCGCCACGGCGGGTTGTTAGCAGGAGGTGTGGAGGAGGAGGAGGAGGAGGTCTAGGGTGTGTTGATGCAGAAATTGTCAGAGTTCAGGAAGTGTGCTTCATTCTGCAGAGTCTTGTGTGGAAAGTGCTGGGAACAGATAACCTTTTCAGCACACATCTGAGAGTCAGGCCTCAGATAGAGGAGAGAGCAGGAACCTCCCTCTGCATTTACTCTGAATCACAACAGCGAGGGTCAGGGCTGTCCAACACAGCTCCTAGCTTTTCTATTGGGATTTGTGTGTGTGTCTGTGTGTGCGGGTGTGTGTGTGTATGTGT
The DNA here is from genome assembly GCA_029718625.1 of Synaphobranchus kaupii. Lineage (NCBI taxonomy): Eukaryota > Metazoa > Chordata > Actinopteri > Anguilliformes > Synaphobranchidae > Synaphobranchus > Synaphobranchus kaupii. The sequence continues at coordinate 125,399,340 of CM056377.1, forward strand.
GTGTTTGCGTGTGTGTTTGCGTGTGTGTGTGTGTGTGTGTGTGTGTGTGTATGTGTGTGTGTGTGTGTGTGTCTGTGTGTGTGTGTGTGTGTGTGTGTGTGTGTGTATGTGTGTGTTTGTGTGTGTGTGTGTTTGCGCACGCGTGTGTGTGTGTGTGTGTGTGTGTGTGTGTGTGTTTGCGCGTGTGTGTGTGTCTGTGTGCAGGTGTGTCTGTGCGGGTGTATGTGTCTGTGTCCGGGTGTGTGTGTGTGTGTGTGTGTGTGTGTGTGTGTGTGTGTGTGTGTGTTTGCGCGTGTGTGTGTGTCTGTGTGCAGGTGTGTCTGTGCGGGTGTATGTGTTTGTGTCCGGGTGTGTGTGTGTGTGTGTGTGTGTGTGTGTGTTTGTGTGTGTGTATGTGAGCGTGGTCTATACCGTGTCCAGAATACCGCCATACACAACATAGCAGTTCCAGCTGCCACGCAGAGTTAAATGTTTTCCACGGCTTGATTCTGATCAAGAGCCAGTTGGATAATATAGTTTTTTTTTGTTTTGGTTTTCTGAACAATTAAGCCATTTTACCCTTTGCGGAGTAGATTTTTTGGAGTGATGCTAAGTCCGTGTTCTAGAACTCCATTGGTTACCAGCCGTGATTCATACATCAGCATTCCAATGTTCATGTTTATATTTGCAATCTTACAATTACTGTTCTGTTAACAGAAGCTCTAAAAGGGAGCATGCAGATTAGCGATCATGAAACACAGGTTTGTTGATAAAAAATAAATTAATTAATTAATAAAAGTTAATAAATAATAATAATAATAATAATAATAATAATAATAATAATAATAAATAAAATAAAAAATATATATACAGTATATATAATCATACTAATTATAATTATATAATTATCTTACTTCTGCAAAGTGTGAAACTTGAACATCCACATCCTCGTATATTTAGTCCTAGCACCTGCTTTGGTCCCTGTGCCTGCTATAGAAGCTTCTGGAATGCAAAGTATATCCAGATTCAGTGCATGCACTACCCAGATGATTAGATCCTAGATTACAGGAGTTTTAGGTTGTCATTATTACAGTTCAGCACAGCCCGTTGATCACACAGATTATGCACCAAATTGGAATGGTTTGAGAGGACTTCAGTACTGATCGTATGGACAGTGCCCAGTACAGTGGCTTCACTTTGTCTGTTTTGGACTATGGAGAGTGCAAAATGCAGCATCTCACTGCCAGTGTCTAGTTCAGCACCATGGACAGCTGCCAGTACGTCGGCTCACTGCCGTCTCTTGCAGAGCTGTTGAAAGCAGTGTGGCAACACAGCGCTGGTGTCGATTTCAGCACCTTGGACAGCAATCAAGATACAGCTTTGTTGCTATGTTGACTTCAGCGCAATGGATTGCAATGCACAGCAGATATGTTGCAATGCCATTTTTCCCAGACCACATTTACACTAAATTACACTAAATTACACAGGTGCATTCGCTGAATGTTATAGCTCCATGTCAGAAACTTCATGGCTACTGATAAAACGCACACCCATATACATTCTGATAAAAATAAAAAAATAATAAAAATGTTTTAGTCCATAGTATTTGGAGAATACACAGGTGTTGGAGGCAGACGGATTAAATCACGATTCACTTCAGCAAATCAATTTTACAGCCTATTTCAACAATGTCCCATCTCCAGGATCAAGCTGACTGCAGTTTTAAAGAATCATCTGCCTCAGTTGGGCCACACAAGGTTTTTTTTCTCTGAGAAGACAGAGAAGACAGAGATGAAAAAAGTGCACAAAGTTGTTTACTTTACTAAAAGCTAATACTTTGACATGCTCACACCTGTGAGGCTCCTCCATCAGTTTTTGCAAAGTCTGAAAAAAACATTTCCATTTATGTTGCTTTTGAAGCTGGCTGGAAAACAATGTGACAATTTGTCCAGAACCCTGCAGTTTCCAAAACAATATTGGACAAATCTACAGCACAGCTGACATTAGGAGCCTAGATTGGCTGTGTGGTAGAAATGGGCCAGATACGTTGATGGAGGGAAGGATATCGTGTCAGGGTTTGGGTCAGAGGACCAAGCGCAACAGTAGGGAATCTGAAAGTGCTCTAGTAGAACACCAATAAAGCGGATAGATCCGCACAGGAAAGGGATAAATTAAACAGTGGGAAAAAACCTCCCGGCGTAAGCCCAAAACAAAACAACCCCAAACGAGGTAGCAATAAAACAAAAAGAACCTTGTGAGGTTCTTTTGTTTTAATAATAAAACAAAAGAACCTCAAGCTCTCACACGAGAAGCGATAACAGGAGGTCAGAGAAAAACAAAAGAAACACCCCGTATAAACGGGTGGAAGAACGAAAAATAAACTAGAACCTGTTACCTACAGCTCTAGGTGGGAACGAGCTGAACAAAAAGGTAACAGGTAGTGGAGTATAAAGGATAAAGAGAGAAAGGAAAGAAAAATATTAAAATAAATGTTTCTCCTAACCCTAAACTGGACTTGCTGCGTTTCCTATTCGTACGAACCAGAAATGCAGCGACCGAATCCTATACCTTACCGACCTCCTTGTCAATATAACAAAGACAACATGGAAGCCCAGAGTAAGAAAGACGCATGGTTTAAATAAGGAACGGAAATGCAGCGCTGGTGAAAACACTGAGTAGCAGGACAAGCAAAAACACGGGACGGATAACGAAAACCGAAGAAAGAGGACGCTACACAAACGCTCCACGGAGGAGTGGCCACCTCATGAAGAGCAGGCTGAGAACCCATGACATATCGAACCCAAGGCCCAAATAATTATTTTTTAAAAACCACGTGTGGCACAATTATTGGCACCCCTAGAAATTCTTATGAACAAAATGTAACTGAAGCATTTTTTCCATTTATATTTTACTTTTTAAAGTTGATCAGAGTGTTTAGGAACTTTCAAGCAGTAATCCATGACTTCCTGTTTCACTTGGGTATATGAGGTGACACAGAGGCCATATTCCCTTATTCATACATCAACATGGGAAAGATAAGAGAACACACAAATTAAATGAGGGAAAAGTGTGTTGAGCTTCATAAGTCAGGGAATGGCTATAAAAAAAATAGCTACTCACCTGAAAATGGCCATATCTACCATTAGGGCAATACTTAAAATGTTCAGAGCAACTGGAACTGTTACAAACTAGCCTGGAAGAGGACCCAAGTTTATTTTGCCCCCACGCACAGTGAGGAGGATGGTAAGCGAGGCAAAAAAATCCCCAAGGATCACTGTTGGAGAATTACAGAGGAAACAGAGGAAAGAGGAAAGTAGCATCTTAGCATCTACCATTAGACGTCACCTCCATGCCAACACATTATTTGGGAGGCATGCCAGAAAAAAGCCTTTCCTGTCATTTCACCAACTTCAACTTTGACTGGAACCGTGTCCTATGGTCAGATGAAATTAAAATTCAGCTTTTCATCAACCAACACTCAAGGTAGATTTGGCGTAAAAAGAAGGATGGCTATATTTAAAATAACTTGATCCCCACTGTTAAGTATGGTGAAGGTTCTGTGATGTTGTGGGGTTGTTTTTCTTCCAAAGGCCTTGGGAACCTTGATAGGGTACATGGCACCATGAACTCCATGAAATACCAGGACATTTTAAATCTGAATCTGGCTGCCTCTCCCAGGAAACTAAAACTGGGTCGTCGTTGGATGCTCCAGCAGGACAATGACCCAAAACATACATCCAAATCAACACAAAAATGGTTAACTGAACACAAAATCAAGCTTCTGCCATGGCCATCTCAGTCCCCTGACCTAAACCCCATTGAAACCCTGTGGGCTGAGCTGAAGAGGAGAGTGCACAAGAGAGGACCTAGGACTCTGGATGATCTGGAGAGATTCTGTAAAGAGGAATGGTCTCAGATTCCTTGCTCTGTATTCTCCAACCTCATTAGATGTTACGGGAGAAGACTCAGCTCAGTGCTGTTTTATTGGCAAAGGGAGGTTGTACAAAGTATTAAATGCAGGGATGCCAATAATGGTGGCACACGTGGTTTTGTTAAAAATAATTATTTCTTGATGAGGGATTTTTTTTTCTCAGAATAAATTAATTTCAATTAAAGGTTGGATTTTTCTCATTTTTTCAGTGCGAGATCAATTCACCGAACGATTAATTTTTTATAAACATTTTTACTCATCTTTACCAGTGGTGCCAATAATTGTGGAGGGCACTGTATATATATATATATAGATATATTATTTTTTTGCAAACAATACCCAATGCTACTTGTCAGCATTCAATGTTAGGCCTAAGTTAGTGTCTATGTTTTGGCCCGGCACCCCTGCTAATTCCACTTGTGGTAGGTCCCAACTAATCTTTCCCGATTGGTTATTGGGTCTTGGTGATGAGTCATTTTCTTTATGTCGTAGATGTCATCTTCATTTTTTTTTGTTTCTCTGTTATGCTGCTCCACTCTCTCCATCATAAAACCAGCTGTGATATAATCAGGTCAGAACACCGAACCAGTCCCCCACCACCTGGTGTTCTTACCCCCCACTGTGAGTGACACCTGTGGGGGTGCGACTTGGGAGTTTCCGGTGATGGCACACAGCTGAAACCATGGCAACGTACGTAGTGAAGGTTCCCATGAGTCCACTGAGATACTTGAAGTGCTGATGACCAATGGGTGATGAACCCACTCCATCTCACCCTCTATCTCTCTTGCTCTCACTCCGTCTCTCCCTCTCTCTTGCTCCCTATCTCTCTCTCTCTCTCTCTCTCTCTCTCTCTCTCTCTCTCTCTTGCTCTCACTCCCTCTCTCTCTCGCTCTCTTGCTCCCTCTCTCTCTCTCTCTCCTCTCTCTCTCTCTCTCTCTCTCTCTCTCTCTCTCTCTCTCTCTCTCTCAACACCATCCTCCATACTTTTCTTGTTACTATCTATGTATCCATCTCTCTCTCTCTCTCTTTCCTCCCTCCTGGATTCTGACAGAGGCTGTGGCTGATGTGTGATGACAGGACCGGGGGTTGGGTGTTGGGGGGCGGGGGGGGGGGGGGGGGGGGGTGTTGGTGTGGCTCGGGAGAGGGGCAAATGCAATCAGGCGTTTCTGGCTCAATATTTGCCTGGCTGATTGTGCCCATTTCACAGGCGAGAGCGTTGATTTGGCGGGAGAGCGCGCTCGTTCCGTACGCTCTCAAACAGCCCATGCCTTCTCCCAGGCAGGAGCAGAGCAGAGAGGAAAGCCGTTTTAAAAAATCAAGGGTCTGTTGATTTGGTCCGGGGCATTCAACGTAGAGGAATAGTCATTTGTGATCAATTCTTCCTTTCATTCTTACTGGCTAACACCTGTGCATGCGTGAGGTGAAGCCGCACAGGTGTGTTTCCATGTGTGGAAATGTCTGCTGTAACAAACAGGGACGGGCTGTGGCCGGATGACTGGGGAACGGCTCAAAGGCCTGACGGAATCGGGGCGGAACCCTTGATTGTTACATCATATATGAGTCATGAATCAAAGGCCTGACGGAATCGGGGCGGAACCCTTGATTGTTACATCATATATGGGTCATGAATCAAAAGCAAGCGGAAACAACCAGAACTTTTGGCACAGTATTTAGCTGATATAAACAGAGGCACACAAACAAGGCCATGGTCTAATCAAAAATAAATAGATTTTTTTAAACATGTATGTCAACTGACTATTTCCGGTGTTATGGACTACGTGTAAAATTAGGTTTTATTTTTTACATCTGTGGCCTCCTTAACTGGGGACAGTCTGTTCATCTGAATTCATAATTTCATAACAATGCAACAATCACCATTCCCACCACTCCTTGTGAATATTAGCATATTTGTGGCGATGCATCTAATCAGACCTGCAGTTTTTTCTGCAGAATGCCGCTAGACAAAGATATTAATATGCCACCCCAACCACCCACCAACCCCAAATTATTTTAGTCAGTTTGTGCATTTGACTTTTCAAATCAGAAAGTGGTGCTCTGATGAGTACGCTTTTTATAATGTCGCTGTTTGAATGACGTGCAAGCAAGGGAAGACGGAGAGAAGTGAGAAAAGAGAGATGGAACGAGAAAGAGAGATGCCTCCCACATATTTCTCAACTTCTCAAAGGAAAAAAAAGAAAAACATAACAGCACTTAGGAGGAAACAACACACACACGTAGACACACACACACAATAAATCGATCAATCACACATTCAGTCAATCACTCAATCAAACAGTCAATCGCTCATTAATTTAGCCGCTCACTCAAATTAGTCATTCAACCAAGCACGATTTTGATAACCATTTTTTAATAGCAGTTTTGTCAAATAACTGATAATTAGCTTGGCATTGGCAATGGTACTTTTTTCTATGCTTTACCTGAAACGTGTAGAACTGAACCAAACCAAACACGTGACACTATACCGAACCGTAATGGATATAGTTTCCCAGAAGGCATTGCAATGCCTGTTTCTTTGGAAAGAATCCTTTCTTGTGATAAACAGCTCACACAAACTGAAAGGACAGAAGCTAAATAAATGAAATGACTGGGGAGTGATAGAAATATAAGAACTAAGATGTGATCCACTGTGCTGAGAGAGAGCGAGAGAGAGAGAGAGAGAGAGAGAGAGAGAGAGGAGAGAGAGAGAGAGGAGAGAGAGAGAGAGAGAGAGATAGTCAAGTCTCAGAGGAACAGTCTCAGAGGAACAGTCATGGCTAACACACAACGTGACTCCCTTGGACACGCAGTCAGTGGACTGGAACATTTAGGTAATCAAGAGTTTGGGGGGGTGGGGGGGGGGGTTGTCATTGAAGAGATAAACTACAAGATGTTATTCGTAACTGTTGTAAAGTAAAAAGTCACATACGATAGAGCAGGCTATTGTCAGAGCACGACTCGCATAAACACTGTTAGAGTTGATTTATCAATAGGAATGAATTGCACTGTGTAGCCAAGGAAGGGATATGTACCGACACCTTCTGCTTGACTCTCTCTCTCTCTGTCTCGCTCACTCTCACACACTCACAATTTCACCCTTATTCCCACAAGCTGTTTCTGTCTAAGGAAATAGTTCCACTCGTATTTGCTGTGAGTGACCAAGGATTTCAGTAGCATTGATTCAGCTTAATATGGCTTCACATATGGGTGGAGGTATAAACAGAGCTGAATAGATTCCCAAACACAGCCATTGTATGAGGGCACCTACAGAGCACCTGCTAATAATAACAGCATGGGCTGCCGCTGATTGAATGCTACAGCGATTGCAGCCTCTTCGGCGTCTTTTGAGAGCGTTTTCTCTGACAGATGAGTAAGTGTTAGCGGGTTGGTCGACGCCGCAGTGCTAGCGATTTCTATGGGAGACGAGGAGGCCACGCTGTTAGTGGTTCCTCTGTGAGATGACCGACAGTGCGGGTGTTAGCGTTTGCTATGGGAGACGAGTACGCTGCGGTGTTAGCGTTTGCTATGGGAGATGAGGATGGTGTTAGCGTTTGCTATGGGAGATGAGGATGGTGTTAGCGTTTGCTATAGGAGATGAGGATGGTGTTAGCGTTTGCTATGGGAGATGAGGATGGTGTTAGCGTTTGCTATGGGAGATGAGGATGGTGTTAGCGTTTGCTATGGGAGATGAGGAGGCCATGGTGTTAGCGTTTGCTATGGGAGATGAGGAGGCCATGGTGTTAGCGTTTGCTATGGGAGATGAGGATGGTGTTAGCGTTTGCTATGGGAGATGAGGATGGTGTTAGCGTTTGCTATGGGAGATGAGGATGGTGTTAGCGTTTTGCTATGGGAGATGAGGATGGTGTTAGCGTTTGCTATGGGAGATGAGGATGGTGTTAGCGTTTGCTATGGGAGATGAGGATGGTGTTAGCGTTTGCTATGGGAGATGAGGATGGTGTTAGCGTTTGCTATGGGAGATGAGGATGGTGTTAGCGTTTGCTATGGGAGATGAGGATGGTGTTAGCGTTTGCTATGGGAGATGAGGATGGTGTTAGCGTTTGCTATGGGAGATGAGGATGGTGTTAGCGTTTGCTATGGGAGATGAGGATGGTGTTAGCGTTTGCTATGGGAGATGAGGATGGTGTTAGCGTTTGCTATGGGAGATGAGGATGGTGTTAGCGTTTGCTATGGGAGATGAGGATGGTGTTAGCGTTTGCTATGGGAGATGAGGATGGTGTTAGCGTTTGCTATGGGAGATGAGGATGGTGTTAGCGTTTTCTATGGGAGATGAGGATGGGTGTTAGCGTTTGCTATGGGAGATGAGGAGGCCATGGTGTTAGCGTTTGCTATGGGAGATGAGGAGGCCATGGTGTTAGCGTTTTGCTATGGGAGATGAGGATGGTGTTAGCGTTTGCTATGGGAGATGAGGATGGTGTTAGCGTTTGCTATGGGAGATGAGGATGGTGTTAGCGTTTGCTATGGGAGATGAGGATGGTGTTAGCGTTTGCTATGGGAGATGAGGATGGTGTTAGCGTTTGCTATGGGAGATGAGGATGGTGTTAGCGTTTGCTATGGGAGATGAGGATGGTGTTAGCGTTTGCTATGGGAGATGAGGATGGTGTTAGCGTTTGCTATGGGAGATGAGGATGGTGTTAGCGTTTGCTATAGGAGATGAGGATGGTGTTAGCGTTTGCTATGGGAGATGAGGATGGTGTTAGCGTTTTGCTATGGGAGATGAGGATGGTGTTAGCGTTTTGCTATGGGAGATGAGGATGGTGTTAGCGTTTGCTATGGGAGATGAGGATGGTGTTAGCGTTTGCTATGGGAGATGAGGATGGTGTTAGCGTTTGCTATGGGAGATGAGGATGGTGTTAGCGTTTGCTATGGTAGATGAGGATGGTGTTAGCGTTTGCTATGGGAGATGAGGATGGTGTTAGCGTTTGCTATGGGTGATGAGGAGGCCGTGGGTGTTAGCATTTGCTATGGTAGCCTTTGCTATAGGAGATGAGCCGGATCACTTATGTAACCGCTACTGACACAGAAAGGGTGGGATGGAATTAAAGTGAGGGAGAGAACAAAATAAGGATAAGAGAAGGAGAGTAAAAGGGGATGAAAATAGAGAGATAGGGAGAAGGAGAGATGGAAAGAATGAGCGAGAGGGTGAGAAAGCGCTGCCTTATCCCTGCTCTCTGAATGTGTGTGAACAGGATCCAAGCCCCGAGATGGCGTTTTAAAACCCTGCCCAGCCAGAGAACGCGCTGTACGAGAGCGCTCCTCCTCCACCTGCTGCTTTCTGCGTTATTGAATCCCGCCACCCCCGCTCCCCGTCCGCATAACCAGCCTGCCGATATTCACGCTACAGCACACGGGTGACCTGTTTCAATAGGCCGCAGATTTCCCCATCGATTCGCGCGCCGCGCGCCACAGTGCCGGAGGAAATCAAGGTGTTTCCGTAACGTGAATCCGCTCAGCTGCCCAGGGCCAACACAGTCTTATTATGTTCTTTCCTCTAATGAATTTCATTTATTTATTTATTTATTTATTTATTTGCAGTCCCGCTCTTCAGATTGCTTCACAGGTGAACATCGATTTGCCATTTGTGTGGAGAATATGGAAGATTAGTTATTAGTCCGCTACAGGGAAAGGAAGAAAAGCAAACAGAAAAAAAATACTACAGGTGCCAAACAAAAACACTGTTTATTATTATTATTTTTTTATCCGTCATAACATAGCATAACTTAATGACGAGAACGGGCCTAACAATGCTGGCCATTTTCCTACCACTAAAGGATACCTATAGTGATCACTGTTTACCTAGAAACTAGATAGATAGTATCTAGCACCGTATCAAACCATATCAGATGGAGTTTCTGCCTGTACTACGTGCACTACTTGTGTTAACGTCAGTGTTAACACAGACTCGTCCAGCGGTCTCGGGAGACTTTCCACGTGAGTCAGTGAGGTTCTGTAGCCTGCCGACGCGTCAGTGTGTTTACAAGGGTGTCTGCTACGCCTCGTCCTGACAAGCATCTCAGCGAGACGGACTGGAGTAACGGTCCTGTCACAGACCCACCATCAGAGCCCACTTTATTCCACCATTACGCTGCACGAGGGCAGAGGATTCTGGGTAATATCTAACCTACAAACATGCCAGACACCAGTTCTCCATGACAGTGGTTCTCTCTTTATTTTAGCACTTCTTTGCTTTCTGGCTTTTTTAACATTTAGTGTGTGCACGCACATACTGTATATACACACACATGCATGCACATACACACACACACACATACACACACACACACACACACACACACACACACACACACAAACATGTAAAATTCCCAGTAAATAACAAAAAGCTTGTATAAGTCAAAAATAATGGGCGTCAAAAATAACGGGCACATTTTTTTCTGCTCGCTGAAAGAGCGTGACAGCCGGCGCAGTTATACAGTAGACTCCGTTCGGCTGAAGGTTGTTAATTAACGATCAGATTGTGATACAATAACACTGCATCGGGGCCCTGCACACATTGATGGTAGTGCTGCGATATGAACTTTATGGCATGTGATTTGTTTTTGAACGGGATGCTGTCGTCCCTCGTAGACTCTCAAACCACCCCCGCCACCACTGTGACCTCAGCATCACACTAATATCATGTTGCCGGCAGTGACGGTATCCTAGCAATTATCCCTCTCCCTTTTCTTTGTGCTGTTTACTTAGGATTATCTCAAATGGCATCTGGAGTTATTAAGTCCAACGAAGGTTCAGAAATCCCAAGAATCACAATTGAAAAGATCTGTTTCTGTCTCTCTCTATCTCTCTCTCCCCCTCTCCCTCTCTCTATCTCTCTCTCCCTCTCCCTCTCTCTATCTCTCTCTCCCCCCTCTCCCTCTCTCTATCTCTCTCTCCCCCTCTCCCTCTCTCTATCTCTCTATCTCTCTCTCCCCCTCTCCCTCTCTCTCTCTCTCTCCCCCTCTCCCTCTCTCTATCTCTCTCCTCCCCCTCTCCCTCTCTATATCTCTCTATCTCTCTCTCCCCCTCTCCCTCTCTCTATCTCTCTCTCCCCCTCTCCCTCTCTCTATATCTCTATCTCTCTCTCCCCCTCTCCCTCTCTCTATCTCTCCCTCTCCCTCTCTCTATCTCTCTCCCTCTCCCTCTCCCCTCTCTCTATCTCTCTATCTCTCTCTCCCCCTCTCCCTCTCTCTATCTCTCTCTCCCCCCTCTCCCTCTCTCTATCTCTCTCTCCCCCTCTCCCTCTCTCTATCTCTCTATCTCTCTCTCCCCCCTCTCCCTCTCTCTATCTCTCCCTCTCCCTCTCCCTCTCTCTATCTCTCTATTCAATTCAATTCAATTCAAAATGCTTTATTGGCATGACATATTGCATTATGTGTTGCCAAAGCTTTACAGAAGCATATTACAACGTACATAAAATACACCATAATGTGTCCTGAAATATGTAAATAAAAATTAAAATTAAATAAATGTACCTTTTTTTTTTTTTTTTTTTTTTTTTTTTTTTTTAAAACATGCAAATACATAAACTAACAATGATAAAATGAAAAATAATAATGATTAAAACCAATTGACAATATTAGATGTTGTTATTAAGGGTCGCAACTGTCCCTCAGGCTGTGGCAGGTAGCTACATATTGTGCGGCCAAATTTTGGCAGCACCTTTCTTCTCCAAGGAGAATTAGAATTTTCTTTGGTTCAGGTAGGTTAGGGAAAGTTTGGGATTTGTTTTGTGAATTTTGGGAAAAAAATTTTCTCTAATTGTTTTGTATTTCCCACAATTAAAGAGGAAGTGCAGCTCTGTCCTCTATCTGCTCTTTGTTGCAGTGTGAGCACAGCCTCTCCTCCCTGGGCAGCCAGGTCTGCCGGTGTCGGCCGGTCTCTATCGCCAGGCTGTGCTCGCTGAGTCTGTACTTCGTCAATGTTTTTCTATGTTTGTTGTTTTTTCACTGTGGTCAGATAGTCTGCCACAGTGTATTCTCGATTTAGGGCCAGATAACATGCCAATTTGCTTTGATTTTTTGTTTGAGTTTCCCAATAAGTAATGTAATTTTTGTTTTTGCTGTGTTATGGTTTGGTTGATTCTAATTGGCTTAATTGGAAAGGGGCTGTCCTGAGGCTGGATGCTGTTAGTGGGGGTTAGTGAACTGAGCCTCAGGACCAGCTGGGTGAGGGGACTCTTCTCTGGGCTCAGCTCTTGGCATTTCAGGGCTTTGTAATGGTATGAGTGGGGGTCGCTGTTTTTTAGGTGCTTCCAGACTTTGATGGCTCTTTTTTGGATGCTAATGAGTAGCGGATATTGGCCTAATTCTGCCCTGCATGCATTGTTCGGTGTTTTTCTCTGCACATGGAGGATGCTTTTACAGAACTCTGCATGCAGGGTTTCAGTTGGTTGTTTTATCCCAATTTGCAAAATCTTGCTTTGTGAGCGGACCCCACACTTCACTGCCATATAGTGCAATTGGTTTCAATTATGGATTTGAATAATTTGAGCCAGACCTTAATTGGTATGTCTATTTTAATTTGTTTAAAAGGGGGTGACCCTGCGTGCCTTCTCTTTCAGTTCATTCACAGCCAAGTTGAAGCTCCCTGTTGAGCTAATCTTTAAACCTAGGTATGAGTAATTTGTAGTGTATTCTATATGTGTTGTTCCTAGTGTAAAGTTGTGTCTGATTTCCTGAGATCTGGATCTTTTCTGGAAAATCATTATTTTTGTCTTTTTAAAATTTACTGCAAGGGCCCAGGTCTTGCAGAATTGCTGCAGTAAATCTAGTTTCTGTTGCAGCCCCTGTTTTGTGGGCGACAGCAGAACCAGATTGTCTGCGTAAAGCAAAAATTTGATTTCATTGTCCAGTAAAGTGAGACCAGGGGCAGCTGATTGTTCCAAAACTTTGGCCAGTTCATTAATATAAATGTTAAAAAGTGTTGGACTCAGACTGCAGCCCTGCCTCACTCCACGCCCCTGATTGAAAAATTTGGTTTGTTTTTTTCCAATCTTTATTGCACATTTATTTCCTGTATACATTGATTTAATAATATCATATGTTTTACCCCCTACACCACTTTCTATAAGTTTATATAGTAAACCTTCATGCCAGATTGAATCAAAAGCTTTTTGGAAATCAATAAAGCAGGCAAATATTTTATTCTTTTTTTGGTTAACATGTTTGTCTATTAGGGTGTGTAGGGTGTAAATATGATCGGTTGTGCGGTGTTTTGGTAAAAAACCAATCTGACTTTTACTCAAGACATTGTGCTCGTTAAGGAAGTGTAGAAGTCTTGTATTTATGATACTACATAGAATCTTCCCCAGATTACTGCTCACACAAATGCCTCGGTAGTTGTTAGGGTCAAATTTGTCTCCACTTTTAAAAATGGGGGTTGTGAGTCCTTGATTCCAGATGTCAGGAAAATAGCCTACACTCAGAACCAAATTGAACAGATTTAGAATGACTATCTTCATTTTTTCATCAGTATGTATCAGCATCTCATTTAAAATGATGTCTGGTCCGCAGGCTTTTTTGGGCTTCAGAATCTGTATTTTTTCTAGTAATTCCTGTTCAGTAATGGGGGAGTCTAAAGGGTTCTGGTTGTCTTTAATGGCAAGTTCAAGTTTTTCCAATTTTTTGCAAATGCTTTTTTGTTCTGGGTTTTTTATAATTTTACTATACAGTTTCTCAAAATGGTTCCTCCATATATCCCCGTTTTGAATGGCCAGTTCTTCATGTTGGGGTTTGTTGAGGGAATTCCAGTTATCCCAGAACTTGTTGGATTTAATAGACTCCTCGATTAAAGTCAGTTGATCATTGACATGTTGTTCTTTTTTGGTTCTGAGTGTGTGCTTGTATTGTTTTAGGGTCTCACAATAACTACGGCGTAGATCCTGGTTATCTGGATGTTTATGTTTTTGATTGGACAATGTCCGGAGATTTTTTCTAATGGTTTTGCAATCACTATCAAACCATTTTTCTTGTTTCACATTTTTTGGTTTTGGTTTACTTTTGGATAATATCAGATTGGATTTTAAGGCAATTTTTTCAAAAATGAAATTTATATTATTCACTGCCAGGTCTATTCCGTCTTTATTGTGAGGATATGTGGTAACCAGAAATATATCTAAGAGTGATTGTATTTCTTGGTCTTTAATTGCTTTCTGGTACTCTTCTGTGCTGTTTTGGGCCCATCTGTAAGATTTGTGAATGTTGTACAGCTTACTGGGCTGTGTGGCTGTGTTGTTAGTTTCTGTCCGTTTTAGATACACAGTAATTTGGCTGTGATCTGACAGAGGGGTTAGTGGCCTGACTGTGAAGGCTCTGAAAGAGAATGGATCCATATCTGTGATCGCATAGTCAACGGTGCTGTTGCCAAGAGGTGAGCTGTAGGTGTATCTCCCATAAGAGTCCCCTCTTAACCTACCATTGACGAAGTACAGACCCAGTCCTCTACAGAGCTGCAAGAGTTGTTTTCCATTTTTGTTAGTCGTTTTGTCATAACTATTCCTGTGAGAATAAATGGGGAAATGAAGGTGGTTCTGGCCAAGGATGTGGTTGTCACCATGTGTGCTGATGACTTCTGGTTCTTCTCCCGTCCTGGCATTTAGATCACCACAGATCAGCACATTTCCCTGGGCCTGGAAATGGCAGATCTCCTGTTCAATGTTAGTAAATGTATCCTCTTTAAAATAAGGAGACTCTGAGGGAGGGATATAAATAGCACAGAGGAAAATACTGTTTCTTTTGGAGATGATTTCCACGTTAATTTGTAACCACATGTGATATTCCCCTTTTTTTACCATTTCTAACGATAGCTCTGATTTAAACCAAATTAATATTCCCCCTGAGTTCCTGCCTTGAGTAACATTGTTCAATTTTACTGAGGGTACTACCAGCTCTTTGTAGCCTGAAGGACAGCCAGTGACTTGGTCAGCTTTACACCATGTCTCCTGTAATATTATGATGTCCATGTCTTTTATTTGCTTAATGAAATCAGGGTTTCTGCTCTTCATACCGAAAGCTGAAGAGTTTAAGCCCTGAATGTTCCACATTGAGATACTTAATGATTTCATTGACTACTTTGATAGTTTTGTCATTTGAAAATGAGACAAACCTGTTTTTTTTTTGGTTTTTTTTAGCAAATTAATAATACAGTATTTTCATTTTTTTTCATTAAAAGTGATTATTTTCAATATAGAATACAACAAATATCAGAACACAAACATGTTATCACTCAATTTAACATCATATATTTTATATAGGGTATAAGCACATACATTTTGTAACGCTTTTTGTCCCCTTACCGCTGTACCTAGCCCATGAGGCGGGAGCATATGAGGCTGAGCATATGCTGTATGTGTGCCAGCTCGTTGGGGGCGGGGCCTGCTGGTCTGCACAGGGCCTGGGCGTAGCTCAGTCCACCTGGGTGCTGGACCTGCTGCTGAGCTGGTGCTGGGCTGCAGAGGGGAGGGGCTGGGCCAGGCTGGCTGTGTCCTTGTGAGAAAGGTCCCAGCTGTGTCTGGGGGATCCTGTGCTGCCTGTGTTGCTGGGGGTCCAAAGGTGGGCATTGCGGAGGGTGCTGTGGTGGGCACTGCGGAGGGCGCTGTGGTGGGTACTGCGGAGGGCGCTGTGGTGGGTACTGCGGAGGGCGCTGTGGTGGGCACTGCGGAGGGCGCTGTGGTGGGTAGTGCTCTGGTCTTGGTGGAGGCATCCTGACTGGAGTTCTGTGTTCCGGTCCAGAGGTATGTGCCGCTGGTCTCTGTGTCCTGGGGGCTCGCCTGTTGCTCCTGTAGGGGGTGACTGGATTTTGTCCCAGGGCTGTTGTTCTTAAGGGACTGAGCAAACACATGCACTGCTTCTCTGTAGAGATGCACATGGTCGAATAGGCTGTCGGGACCGAGGGTTGGATGGTGGGCCAGATGAACATTGGGCCGCAGGGCACACTCCCCTGGAGATGACTGCGTTCACCTTTTGGATTGTCTGGGGGTGGAAATCCTTTCTGGGCAGCAGAGTTGATATAATAATTCTTGATTCGGGGAAGGTGTGGGTGGCCTTCTCTATCACCCCCCTGATTGACATTGCCACCCTCTCCTGCTGTGCTCTCAGGTCGTTTGTACCTGTGTGGATCAAAATATGACTGGGGGAGCCAAGCCTGGATGCTGTGAGCAGCTCTACACGCTTTTTTAGTGTTCGGACACCATATCTTACTCACTCTGTGTCTCGGGAAAAGCTGCTTCTCATCATAAAATTTCCATTGGAGTCAATGAGGAGCACTATTTCAGCCCACTCAGGGTTTGGTGCAGGGGAAGCAGATTGTGTGTGGGTTTCTGATGGTGTGGGTGAGATGAGGGGGTTGTCTGTGATTGAGGGGTGGTGGAAGATTCTGGCTGTGCTGGGGGGTCCTGGGTGTTCTGGGTGGGGCTCACTGAAGTTTGGTGGTTGTGGGTGGAGAGTGAGTGCAGCTGCTCCGTCAGGTTCTGCACTGTCCTGTCTCTGTCCCCCGCAGTTCCTCAGTCACTGCCGTTAACTCCCTCCTGTGTGTCTCTCTGTCCTGCTGTAGCTGCCTAACCTCCTCAGTAAGCGTTTTTAATTCCCCCATAAATATCTCCCTGTCCTCTCTGAAGTTCCTTTAAGAGAGCTGTCCTTGAGCTCTCATGTTCGTTTTTTATTTTTATTATTTGTTCTTGTAAGTGCTGTGTGCTGTCCTTAGTGCATAGTTGTGATAGCACCAGTTCCCTTAGCTGCACCAGTTCTACCTCTAACTGGGTGAAATTGTCCTTCATTAGAGTGACAGTGCTGTGGAGCTGGAGGGGCGGCGCAGAGTCTAAGCTGATGGAGTCAGTCTCCTCAGGGGTCAGGCCTTCCTGTGTTGACTGGTGAGGGTGTGAGCACTGTCTGTGTGTTGAGGAGTGGGTTTCTTATTGGCCAGCTCTTTTATGGCTGAGAAATCTTTTTCAAAATCCCTCAGGCTGCCCTGCACCATTACTGTGCCATTTTTATATAGATTAATTGTTTGTTTGACAATGTCGGGATCATCAGCTTCGCGATTTGTACTTTCCAGCCATTGCAAATACCCGTTTTTTTTATGTTAGGGTAGTACTTGCATATAGCTGTATGCCAGGTGGTAGGATTCTCTGTAAAGAAAATTAGGTTGCTCACACCCCCATTTTGATAGGTATCAGCAATGAGTGTCTCTGGTCTGTCTTTCATGAAGGTGTGCTTGTAGTGCTTCCTGGAAGCCTCATTCTTCAGCTCTGCTGGGTAGTGTAGTTCAGTGCAGAGGGGGAGGGGCTGCTGCGCCCACTTGTACCCAACAATGTATCCATGCGGAATGGTTACTTTTCCAAGATGTGGGCTGCTGCTCAGCTGTTATTTTTTCTAACTGCCACTTTTGCTCTAACTGCCAGTTTTTCTTGAGAACAGAATGATTAGGATTTTAGCCTTGTTTGCATCTAATGGTCCAGAATTAAAAACGGATGTACTTACTGCACACTTTTCTTTTCCCTTGTTCTCTCCTTATGCTTCATTAGTTGACTGGTAATCCTCTTGTTTTTTTCTTTTTTTAAACAGTTCAATGTCAAGTTAGCTGTTCGCAGTTAGCTGTTAGCAGTTGAATTTTGTTTGATTATTTAAACCTAAAGTCAAATGATTTTACTCCTACTTTATATCTGGTTATACTTGTGTACTTATAGTTTCATATCTAATTTGAATTAAAGTTAAAAAAAAAAGGAAGTTTGTCTCATTTTAAAACAACAAATGTATTGATAGTTCAGGAGCTCATGTGAAGCATGTCCTCTCTCTCTCTCTCTCCCCTCTCTATCTCTCTCTCCCCCTCTCCCTCTCTCTATCTCTCTCTCCCCCTCTCCCTCTCTCTATCTCTCTCTCCCCCTCTCCCCTCTCTCTATCTCTCTATCTCTCTCTCCCCCTCTCCCTCTCTCTATCTCTCTCTCCCCCTCTCCCTCTCTCTATCTCTCTATCTCTCTCTCCCCCTCTCCCTCTCTCTATCTCTCCCTCTCCCTCTCTCTATCTCTCTCTCCCTCTCCCTCTCTCTATCTCTCCCCCTCTCCCTCTCTCTATCTCTCTCTCCCCCTATCCCTCTCTCTATCTCTCTCTCCCCCTCTCCCTCTCTCTATCTCTCTATCCCCCTCTCCCTCTCTCTATCTCTATATCCCCCTCTCCCTCTCTCTCTATCTCTCTCCCTCTCTCTATCTCTCCCTCTCCCTCTCTCTATCTCTCTCTCCTCTCCCCTCTCTCTCTATCTCTCTCCTTCTCTCACACTTATACTTTTCCCCCTCCTCTCTTTTTCTCTTTTCCTCTTTGCCTCACACTTATTCTATCCTGCACACCAACTTTGTCCCACTATTCTTTCTGTTAAATCTCACACATGCTATCTCTCACGTACTAATTTCCCCTCCTCTCTCTCTCTCCCTCCCTCCCACTCTCTCTCTCTCTATCCATCCCTCCCTTTCTCTCTCTCTTTCTTTCCCTCTCCCTCCCTCCCCCTCTCTCTCTCTTTCTCCATCCCAATTCCAGCATAAATTAAAGCCTGGGTATGCTGGCAAGTAAAAAGGTCGCATGAGATAATTATCCACTCTAATGAATTGCTGTGTCTGAACTGACTGAATGGAAGTTACAAAAATGTTATATTTATTTATTTTTTTTGTCCTCTCTTCTTCTTTCAATTTTACCGTTAACAAAACAAATTAAAGACGAGCTTATTTCTGTCCGTCCCATTTTGCTGCACTGCCACAGAAAGCTGACGGTTTCTTTAATAACAATAGCAACATAATTAACTAATCAAACACGCAAATTACGTATTTAGAGTAAGTTAATTACAGCAATTGTTCAGATGAAAGATTCTCACGATTCAACCACATGAATTAGGCTGTGGTTCTATGAACGTAATCTTTAGACTAATGACAGCATTCAAACCAGAGGCAATCTTTGAACCAAACCATTTGAGAAAGCATACAGCTGCCAATTTATGACATTAAAATACTGCAACCTATTTTCACACGTGATTCTAAAAAAAAAAAAAAGGGATAAATATCTAATTGGTCTCCTTATGAATATTATGATCTCCGCCTAGGATTCCTTTTATTAGAAACAATATTTTTCTTGTGTTACCGATATCAAAATGTAAAAATAACAAAAAATGTATAAACCGACAATGAGGAAATAACAGGCTGTGTAACCTAAACTTAGGGTACTATGAGCCTGACCAGACTGCTCATAACCTTACAGTACTATGAGCCCTGACCAGACTGCTCATAACCTTACAGTACTATGAGCTGACCAGGCTGCTCATAACCTTACAGTACTATGAGCCTGACCAGGCTGCTCATGACCTTACAGTACTATGAGCCTGACCAGGCTGCTCATAACTTTACAGTACTATGAGCCTGACCAGGCTGCTCATAACCTTACAGTACTATGAGCCTGACCAGGCTGCTCATAACCTTACAGTACTATGAGCTGACCAGGCTGCTCATAACCTTACAGTACTATGAGCCTGACCAGACTACTCATAACCCCCCGATGATTACAGTGGACACTAGGCACTTCCATGGCATATTGCAAAGTCAACAAAAATGGCTACCAAACACATGGAAAGCACAAAGAGAACAAGCAAATTAACAATTGTTTGGCTTTAAAATCCGTTTTGACTTTTAAACACAATCACTCTGCTATTTGTCATCGTGCTACCTTAAATAAATAAGCACCAATGGCGAGCCAAATAGGACCTTCAACTTGAAATCTTTCAACAGTAATTGTTACAAGGGAAACGTAATCCACAGCAAATCTCGAATTAATCTGTTGTCTGCTGGTTGTTAATGCTGGTTTAATGCCGGCTGAGACGTCTCTCAGACCAGGACTGTGACTAATACCTCTCAAACCAGAAGAGCTCCCATTTAAACCATTGCAAAAAAAAATTAAAAATCATTTGCACTTGGCTCACCAGAAAGCTTAATATAGCGTGTTGCATTTGCACTTGGCTCACCAGAAAGCTTAATATAGCGTGTTGCATTTGCATTTGGCTCAGCAGAAAGCTTAATATAGAGTGTTGCATTTGCATTTGGCTCAGCAGAAAGCTTAATATAGCGTGTTGCATTTGCACTTGGCTCACCAGAAAGCTTAATATAGCGTGTTGCATTTGCATTTGGCTCAGCAGAAAGCTTAATATAGCGTGTTGCATTTGCACTTGGCTCACCAGAAAGCTTAATATAGCGTGTTGCATTTGCATTTGGCTCAGCAGAAAGCTTAATATAGAGTGTTGCATTTGCATTTGGCTCAGCAGAAAGCTTAATATAGCGTGTTGCATTTGCATTTGGCTCACCAGAAAGCTTAAAGTGATACAGAAGTCAAAAACCGACTTTTCCCATTGAGAATCGATGTTTTGGGTTAGATTATGATCATACACAACTGTCTATGTCCGAAAATCTCATGTTTAGTCAAAATAGTTTTATCTGAGTTTTTGTGTAGGCTTACCAATACGCTAGTTTCCGGGGATTCGTGACGTCACGAGATCCTTAACATAAAAATGGGTGGAGTTGAGGTGATCCTAGGGGTGGTCTCGGCTGGGCACGTGGTATAAAAGCAGAGACCAACGGGTTTTTTTTTCCTCTTTGAGACTGAGACCCTTATTGCTAACTAGTTCGTTCAAGTTCAAATGTGAATTGCTTTGTATTACTGCTAACGTTAATATTACGACTTATATCGACACACCCTTTCACTCTTTGACCGTATGAATATTCATAATATGACTACGTGGCACCATCGTCATATGACCACACCCACTCACGGGTTCCAGTTCAAATTGAAGCGGTAAAAAAGGCCTTAGAAAAGCCTCTGCAGTATCTCTTTAATATAGCGCGTTGCATTTGCATTTGGCTCAGCAGAAAGCTTAATATAGCGCCTTGCTTCGGCTATAATTGACATTTTAAACTTGAGCTGCATGGCATCAGCTCTGAACACACTGCCTTACATTTTAATAAGTGCATTAATTCATTAATATGTGTCGTGCTGCCAGCAGCCGGTGTGTACAGCAGCATATGGGTACAGGAATAGCGAGGCAGAGGCCAGTGTGGATTCTGCCCCCACGGCCTGCCGAATGTCACGGCAACAGCTGCAGCTGGATTTTAATTGGCAGAAAGAGTACGAGGAGACAATTAAAATAACAACGGCGCAAGAGTCAAATACGGAATATGGCTCCGGGAGGAAACGACACAACTGGGCCCTGTTTGTTTGCGGCATGACTGGATTGAAAATGACGGAGCATGACCAATGTTGTTTTCCCTATTAAAAAAAAATTAATGAAAAACAAATAAAATCCGTGGGTTGTTACAATTAGAAAAGGGCTCTGACAGATGTTGTACATCTACAGAGATTGAGAAACGTATGTAGACATGATTGAGTCTGAAATGCATGCTGGTTATTGCCTATTGGTCTGGTTGCGTTGCAGTGACCGATTTCATTGTGATTTATTTTATCTGATTGGATCACATGTGTCTCATCTGTCCTTTTCTTTTACCTGATTGGCTCACGTGTTCCATCCTTCCTATTCTTTTACCTGATTGGCTCACATGTGTCTACTCATATTTCCATCACATTGGTTTGCAGTCGCAGACAGACTTGATTGTTCTTTAGAGCTTTGGCCATGTTTTCTCTTGCTCATTTTGACCAAATGACCATGCGCTCTCATTGGCTGCCATTGGTCTGGTCATATTGTGGTTACAAATCCGATTGTGGCTTAGAGTTTTTGTTATATTACCGAACCTGATCACATGAGTCTGGACGTGTCACGGGCAAAGATTTGAAACACATCTGACCACTTTTTCTCCACTGAGAAATACAAATTAAGAACCGCGTTGGAACAACCTGTTGGAAACAACCTTACGTTCTCTCACTTTTAGAACCAAGAGTCAAGGATCTGAGTAAATGTATTTTCCAAGCCTCTCCCCTTGACCTCCCGAGGCCCCTCCCCCTTCCCCTCAGCTCAGTAAGGGCTAGAATGAAAGCCAAGTTCTAACTGAGGATGACATCACAGAGCCCCGTTGTCGGAGTAACAGTCTCAAGCAAACGCAAGCTGACCGGTTTCTTCTTCTTCTGCGGACTCCTTGTGCATAAGCAGTGATTTAGAGTCCCGCCAATGTGTCTACACCCCGTACAATGCAGTATGCAGTCAGCGCTCGCTGTTAACAGCATAAATCAAATTAGATTAAAGTCATCTGTAATGTGGCGGGGTGGGGGTAGGGTTGTTGAGGTTGGAGGCTTAAGAACGAGATGCTGTCACTGCCTAATGCGCATTTACATTTCACATTTTCTCCTTGTTTTGTTTATTCTTGTGTTAATTTCTCCTTTTTTTAAATGCAGCAGCTTGTCAGTTTATTAGCCTTAGATGGATTTTTTTTGCCTTAAGCAAATTTGTGGCTAAATCATTCATTAGCTGGTAATGAACAGCAAAGCAGATTCCATTCCTTCTCACTGCTCCCTATTCCCCTGCTTTTCTTTCATCATTTATTCCCAATGAGCAATAACTACATGGCCATCTATCTCTCTCTCTCTCTCTCTCTCTCTCTCTCTCTCTCTCTCTCTCTCTCTCACACACTCCCTCTCACACACACATACACACAGAGCTATAGTAATGTACCATATGGAATCACAAGGAAAACTCTCCAGCTCTCCGGCTGTAGTTTGTTGTGGAGATTTTTTTTCTGAATAATTAAGTTGTGAATTGTTGTGGTTATTTTTTTTAGAAATGTGTTCCTCTGTCATTAATCCAGCCTCTAGCCGTTTGATTTTCCTCTAGAGCTGGGGGGGAAAACACATGTATGGGTCAACGCTAGTGTATTGCTGAATTATGTACTGTACGTCTGACTGTGCGCTGGTTTGGGTCACAAAAGCTCTTCTCTAGTGTAATACCATGGACTGATAATACTACACTCCTTCTAATGATTGATTTCAGTTTGTCTATTATTATTCTTTTTTTTAGATCTATTAATTATTTTGGAGTAAGTAGAAGTAGCACATGTAATAGTATGTATTAGTTGTCATTATACAGGTAGTAGTAGTCATGCAGGGAATACTGTAGATTTAAACAGTAGGGAGTAGGCTACGACAAGTAGCAGAAGTACCAACAGCAGTACAATTAGTAGTTAGTGATAGCAGTAGTAGTACAGTTTGTAAATAATAGCAATAGTAGTAGCAGTAGTACTATATGTTATAGTAGTACAGGCAATAGTAAGCATTAGTAATAGTAATAACAGTAGAATTAGTAGTAGCAATAGTAGTAGTAGCAGTAGTAGAATTAGTAGTAGCAATAGTAGTAGTAGCAGTAGCAGTAGTACAGTAGTAGTGGTAGTAGTAGCAACAGCAGTAGCAGTAGCAGCAGTAGTAGTAGTAGCAGTAGTAGCAGTAGCAGTAGTAGTAGTAGTAGTAGTAGTAGTAGCAGTAGTAGTAGTAGTAGCAGTAGCAGTAGTAGTAGTAGTAGGCTAGTAATAGTAGAATTACTAGTAGCAGTAGTAGCAGTAGCAGTAGCAGTAGTAGTAGGCTAGTAATAGTAGAATTACTAGTAGCAGTAGTAGTAGTATAATTTGTAGTAACAGTAGTAGCAGTAGTAGTAACAGTAGTAGTAGAAGTAGTAGTATCCGGCTGTGATGTAGTGCAGGGTGTCCGGGAAACAAGATGGCCGCTCGGCTGACCGAGCCCCAGAGTGATGCCATTTTGTGCTACACCCAGCTACACAGCTACACCCAGATATTAGAAGATCCTGTGCTACATCACGCTTCTGTGAAAGAAGGACGAAGGGATGAAGGCCATCGGGTAGCCACTTTTCCTGCCACCAATCTGCTCTGTCCCTGTCCCTCCACTTCCTGTGATGTCACAGTAACATCCGCCGATAACGTGGCCGTGTGACAACACGGCAGGACTCACAGGAACACTTTAGATTGACTGTATGATTTTTCGGCATTACCAGATTAGCGAGCCCCGTGCGGGGTGCTCTCCCGACTGTACGGGAAGTCTCTCTATGTGCTTATCTCCCGGCCTGTTCCCGGAGGTCAGGTCCGTCTCCGAGCTTATCGCCGAGCCCTATTAGTGCCCAAAGCACCGACTCACAGTGAGATTCACAATTCCATCAGATTGGCGGGGATCTCATTTTGGGCTACGGCCGGCCCCGCTAACCGCCGGCTTTGCATTACCGCGTCCGCGAGGTCGCCGCGACGATGATGCCGGAGGAGGGGAACTTGATTGACAGACAGGAGGTTTTTCAGGGTGAGTTCATCATTAAATTACATTCAGTCTGAGAGCCTGCCCCCCCCTCCACCCGCCATTCACTTCCAGATATCGCTTTGATACTTTGGCTGTTACAAGTGTGTGTGTGTGTGTGTCCGTGTCTGTGACTGTTTATGTTTGCGTGCGTTTGTGTGTGCGTGAGTGTGTGTGTGTCAATGTGTGCGTGTGAGCGTGTCATGTGCGTGTGTGTATGATTATTATTAGTAGTCTGATTATTATTCATATAAAGACTGGTTGAATGATATTACTAAAATCATGCCATGGATAGGCTACACAAGTAGAAACATCGTGCACGTGTGTTTGAGAATTCCCCAGCTAACAAAAAAATAACGCAAAACAAAACAGAGAAATATTATTGATCATGTGATATTTGGTGAAGATTCAAATCTCTGTGTGACAATGACAAAACACTGCTGACTGAGCCTCTTGATTTTGCAGAATGTTAAGTGCTGTGGTGCCATGATGTATTCCAGCTCCGATCGTATATCGCTTCCTTTCTTTCTCTCTCACTGCTGGAGTTCTGATGTTTTACTCTTGCAGTGTGTAACTCCTTTCAGAGAAAAACAGGCAAAGAGAGAGAGAGAGAGAGAGAGAGAGAGAGAGAGAGTGAGAGACAGAGCAAAATGGGCCGGCCAAAGAGAGTGAGAACGAAAAGGGGGGAGAGGCAATCAAAACATCGCCTTTCGTGATAGAAATTACCGTTTTTTTTGTCGCGCGGCAGCAGAGATAAACACGGGCGAGCTGACCGACATGGCTCAGTCATACATTTGTCTATATGGTCCCATGGAACGCTGTTGCGGTCCGCGCTGCTGCTGTCCCAGATTCTCCGCAAAGGACGGAGGACTCGCGCGCTGCGCTACTGACAGGAAGGTTCCTCCTTCATTGATTCTGCAATTACGTCTCCGAGTCGGCCACGACGGCGCGGGAAGCAGCCATTTAGCTGCCCGTGTTTCTTTCCCCCCCGCTATTATTCTGTCCTCGTTACGAAGCCAGGCGCGGCAAATCTTAGCGCTCACAACACTTCAAATAGCGTCTGCGCTCTTAATAGGATAAATGCTGCGAGACTCTTACACGTTTGAGTAAGTTATTAAATACTGCCAGGAGTGAATCAGAGAGAGAAAGAGGGAGAGAAAATAGGAGGGAGCAATTTAAAAAAAAGGAGAAAAAGAGATCAAATTAATTTAATATAACACTGGCTCTGTTTATTTCCAGGCTGGCAGGTGTGCTTATTTATTAATTAATTTATTTAGCAACAAAAAAGAAGAGTTGCGGTCTGTTTTCTTTTTAACACCCACAGCCTATTATTAATGTATGCTGGCTTCATTTTCCTTGTGTTCCTGCCAGATTACCTACTTTCAGCATCTGTGTGACAAACAAAACAGAGAGAAAGAGAGAGAGAGAGAGAGAGAGAGAGAGAGAGAGAGAGAGAGAGAGAGAGAGAGAGAGAGAGATTTTGAACAATATACTCTTTATACTTATATATTTCTTGTCATGTCATGTCATGTCCGGGAATCGTAACAGTCGCTAAATTTGAACGGAAAGGGAAGGGAAGGGGAAGGGAGGACATAGGCAGTGAAGGTCAAGCCGCAGTGGTGCGTTTGTGGCCAGAATAAAAGGTGCAGCGGGTTTATAATGGTGGAATTGAGCGCTGAGGTACTGTCTTTTTAAAATTTATTTTGAACTGAACTCCTTTTTTTGTGTGTGGGTATTTATTTATTTATTTTTTTGTAAATCGGCCAGCTGCTGGCGCAGATGGGGGGGGAGACAGGAACAGGCCTTTCCCTAATAACGCTATCTATTTCCACATAAGCACGCTAGCAAATGGCAGCTTGGCTAACCATGTGAGGACAGGAATTGTTTTTTAATTAAGGGGGGTGGGGGTGGGGGTGGGGTTGGCTGCCGGAAGAGGGAGGGACGGCGTAGGCGTAGCTGGATTCGGGGGGCACAAACTCAGGTGTGTGAAGCGAAGAAGGGCTCTTGCTGGTTGTTGATTTTTATTGGGCGGGGGGGCTCGCAGTTCTCACTGTCTCACCCACTTTGCTGCGCTCAGCTGAAACACTGTCTGTTTTCTGTCGTGGTCTGAAAACGCACTTTTTCAGACTCCACCTCGACTAAACTACCTATCTAGGGCCAATTCTAATCGTAACAGTCGCACTTGCTTCCTGTGTTTTTGTTTATTTTCTATTGAACTTTTGCTATTTTATAGTTCAGAATGTATAGCTGACCGTGTTCTATGGTCATTACTAGGGATAGCTCCTACGTTGTGAGAAAGTTGTGCTTTGTCGAATCTGCTTTGTATTCGCGTCGATGACCTTCAATATGCACTTATTGTACGTCGCTTTGGATTAAAGCGTCCACCAAAATAATTGTAATGTAATGTAATGTCTTTCTCTTTCTCCCTCTTTATGCTTCTATATATTTGTTTATACATGCAGTGCAGTCCAAAAGTATTTGGACAGTGACACATTTTCTGTTGCTGTTTTGGCTCTGTACTCCAGCACACTTTCAGCTTTAATTTGAGGGTTTGTACATCCATATCGGGTGAACCTTGTAGCAATTTTTATACATAGTCCCCCCATTTTAGGGGACAAAATGTAATTGGACAAATTAACAAATGAATTGACAAATTGACAAATGAATTAATTTAACTAAAGTCATCATGTTTAATATTTGGTTGAATATTTTGCGTGCCATGACTTTGTTATGTCTGTGATACAACAACATCTTTTTGATATTTTATTTTCTGGTAGTCTTACAAGTGATACTATAACGTTTCTGCATTTGAATGGATTTCTATGGGAATTGGGGGTGGGACTAGATTTAGCTGTAAATTATGCTGGAACAGTATGGAACACATGATTGGCTAAATGGCTGTAAGTCATCAAGGGTCTGAGGCATCAAAGGGGCCTCAAACCATCACTGCTGCCAGATATGCAGTAGATCTGGACGGATCACTTTAAGGGCTGTTTCTCCTGACTCATTTTACTATTGAAAATAAGTCAGCATATCTAAAATATATCTACAAATATACACAGAGCAGGGGCATATGCAGACTCCTCAGTGAAGTTCCAGTGATAAGTGACCAATCCACAGAGTGTTTGTGAATTAATTGTTTGGATTATAATATGTTTTTTATCGTAATATAAGTGGTACTTATGACACTTCTTCCTCCCAACACTAAAACAGCCTAACAAAGCATTTGCTAATGGAACTTTTATTGTACTTTTTGGGCCATTAATTTAATATTTAACTGCTTTTACAGAGAATGGCGGATTGCATTATAGAACCATTGAAACAGAAATAATGATTTGCTTTCATCTGAGGTATTTCCTATTTTTTTTTCTTTAGGGTTTGTCTTCAGCCTTCTAATTCAAAGCCACATTTGACATAAAGGTATTGTGGGATTTATTTCCCTCCTCATACCAGATTTAATTTCTCCTCTTTGTAATGGGCTTACTGCCTGTGTGTTTGTGCATGCGGACGCCATCCTGCCCTCAACATTTAATAAATGAAAGAAATGAATAAATACAAGAAAAACGTTCTCTGTTAGCAGTTCATAGACTCAAAATGTGTATCCTTTTATTTAAAAAAAGGATCCCCCCACTCTCACTCACAATTTGGCAAAAATGGCTTCTATTGAATTAATAAACATCCTTACTGGCATAGTTGGGCACAAGGTCACCGCGGTCTGCGTGGATGGTATTGCAACCGCTATGTTGCCGCTGTTGTGCCTCGCAACTCGTGTCTTGCAGCCAGAACAGTTTGTGAGTGCTTAACCCTTCCATACTTCCTTTAAACCCAGCTCTGTGATTGGCTGACAAAAAGACAATGGAAGCAGGACAGTGCCTGTGTCTCAAACGGAAGGCAGCTGCCTTACTGCCTTGCTCCCTCTGAAGGTACCTCAAAAGGCAACAAATTTGGGAGGCACTTTGAAGGCAGGAAGATGTCACGTGAGACCGGTGTTTACGGTTGTTCATTTCGCTACGTCAGCTTGCTAGCAAGTTAGCTGGCTAGTTAATGGAAAGCTCACAGAGGCTTAAAAACATCAGATATACTATTCCAGTGTATTAAATAATTCAGTTGCATTTTTAGATATAACTACAACAAAATTGGAGTTTACTGTATGTTCACGGTGGAAAAAAGCTCCTCTGCTACCGCCACAACTACCGCTTCATTGTTTTCCGCCACCATTAATTTAACGGAAGTGAGAAGCCAGAAGGTAATCGCAAAGACTTATGGGATATCACACCCGGAGAAGGATACATGGGATGCTGTCATGAGATAAGGCACCTTAGAAGGCGGCAATGTATGCAAACTTTCGAATGAGACGCGCCTCGATGCCTTCCTGCCTTCAAAACTTTTGCCATTTGAGACACAGCCAGTGTTTCAAACAATGAATGGTTCCGGAAGGCTGGCTGACTCAGGGTGCTCTCCTCTATGGGTGAGCTGATTGGCTCTCCTGTGGAAGAGCTGTGTCATATCCCGCCTTCAGAATTCCACATGCTGGCTGGTAGACTCTGTGATGTCACAGTGCTTGCAGGACGCACTGGCCACATGTGGCAACTGGACATCCTATTAATGACTTTACACTGGTCTTTCTTTTTGTTTTGGGTCCCTACCTGCAGAGCAGATGTAAAAAGCACATTTGCATTAAATATGTATTGAAAAATAAAAACAGTTTAAGAATTATGTCACTCAAAGCAGTGGAGTGTTGGAGGGAGACACTCACTGGCCCACTGCAGAGACCGGGGCTTTTTAAAAACATTTATTTACAAAAGCCGCGCGGGTTTTCCGCCCTGCCTGTTTGGAGAAATGCGCCAACATCTGACAAAGCAGACTCAACCATAAAACAGACCTGAATCCAGATCTGAATCTACAGTGGGTATACATTATATGCGTTTGTGTGCAAGCGTGTGTGCGTCTGTGTGTGTGTGTGTGTGTGACACATTCTTAAGTCTTTTGACATTTTTTCACTGTGGGAGACAGTGAAATCATTCTATAAATGTTTTCTTTTGCCACAATTTTGTACATATTTGGAATAGTTGTATGAGTGTAAATACTAAAAAAAGGTAAAACATGGCTACTACTACTACTACTACTACTAATGGTCGTCGTCATTATTGAGTGGTCCATTGGAAACATCAGTTGATGAATTGTTACTCACTCCACTTCAGAAAGCACTGAGTGTGGCTTCACAGCTGGTGAAAGGTGAGAATATTTTCCTCCTGGACTATCACCAAAACTGTTCTGCTCTTAATAAGCTGTGAAATAAGCATGCCGGTGATGATTGCTTTGTGAAAGATTCATTTCACATTTGACCCCTCAGATCCCACCCTCCAATATGGGGAAATATTTTCTTCTTATTTTTTTTTTTAATTGTCGAAATTGTAACGGATTTGAGGCATGACATTGAGCCAGTGCTTAATTGGATCGGTGGCCCGGAGTGCGCTGACTGCCCTTAGGACAGGACCGGAGGAGAGCTCTCACATTAAATGCGGTCATGCTCAAATGGCTTCTTATATACCTATATAAATATATGTATATATATATATATATATATATATATATATATATGGATTTAACATTTGCGACCAAGCTTTCACAACTTCCGACTTCAACTGTATATATATATATATATATATATATATAGAGAGAGAGAGAGAGAGAGAGAGAGAGAGAGAGAGAGAGAGAGAGAGAGCGCTTAAACCATATTGCGCTACACCACTCAAAACTAAAATCTTAAAACATTTTCTGAAGCAGTAATGGGGTACGCATATGCATATTTTAAGCAGATTACGCAAAAAACAGCTTGGAAAGCAAACACTTCACCACCCTTCACTTACCTGTGTGTACACTCGTTTTGAGTGTGTTTGGGCTGTCAGTAATGGGTTCTGCTATGTACATCTATGAACCACAATTAATTTTAAAACAACATCAAAACCTGAGGAGGAAAACAAAAAACAAACATAAAGAGCGATATAACCGAGCCACAACATTAAAACAACATAACGACAACATCCCATCAGGTGATGTGACCAGAGTCGCTCTGTTAAAACAACAGAAAGCACTGAATGAAAAAAAAAAAGACAGAAAAAAAAAAGAATCAGTTGATGGGCTGACCTAGAGTTCCAATGTTAAAACACAGCCAGGATAAATACCATTCGATGGGGTATTCCACAAAGCAGGATTACTGAGTTAGCTGGGTAACTGCACTGAGTAAAATCCGGAACACCTCTTTTTACACTGGCTGGCGAAAAAAAACTCTAATATTTCGTTGGACCGCCTTTAGCTTTGATTACGGCGCGCGTTTGTCGTGGCATTGTTTCGACAACCTTATGCAACGTCACAACATTTATTTCCGTCCAGAGTTGCATTCATTTTTGGGCGAGATCTTGTATTGACGACGGGAGAGTCAAACCACTCCGTAAAGTCTTCTCCAGCACATCCCAAAGACTTTCAATGGGGTTAAGGTCAGGACTCTGGTGGCCAATTCATGTGTGAAAATGATTCCTCATGCTCCCTGAACCACTCTTTCACAATTTGAGCCCGATGAATCTTGGCATTGTCGTCCTGGAATATGCCCATTGATGGGATAACCTGGTCATTCAGTACATTCAGGTACTTCGCTGACTTCATTTTATTGCTGCATAATGTTGCTGAGCCTAGACCTGACCAATTGAAGCAACCCCAGATCATAACACTGCCTCCAGAGGCTTGTACAGTGGGCACTATGCATGACGGGTGCAACGGCGACTTTTCTTTTGGCCAGGCAGTGTACTTCAGTCCAGATTTTGGAGGGTTCCGGGTTCAGTGCAGTTATCCAACTAACTCAGTAATCCTGCTTTGTGAAATACCCCCCTGGTCTTAGACTTGTGGTGCCAGTGGGAAAAATTAATTATTATTATTATTATTGTGGGTCAATTGCAGTGTGCTTAGCAGGGGTTTAAACCTTGAGAGCACAGAACTGCATTACAACTGGAACAGCTATCAAAAGCTGTGTAATAAAGGATTGTGTCTTCCAGTTGGAATGCGGTTCTGTGGTCTACAGGTTTCGGGTCTGTGGGACCCGTATTCAATGTTTACTAAAAGAAAAATTATACAATTCATAATTTTTTCAACCTGAGACTAATTGGCCTTGGCTCATTTTCTGTGATAAACATGTAAAAAAACACAAAAATCACATTTTATCACAAAAAACGAATATCACTTTTATTGATAAATGTGATCTAGCAGAGGTAAATGGTCAATATTAACCATACCTGCTGTCTATATTGCTTGTAATTGAAATAAAGTCAATATCTGTGAAGTATTTTTACGTAAATTGTTATGGCTTTATTGTTTTAAAAACCAAATAATGTTGTGGGTCCACCAGACCCGCGAACACTGGGTGAGTAACAAAAACACGGACACCACACAAGGGTTAAGCTACAGCTAAGCACACTGAAATTGACCCAATCATTTTTCACACAGAAGCGGCACTCGGAGGCCATCGCAGTGTTCAGAATTGGGGTATTTTCACACTCAGAAAGTATAAGTTTCAGACGGATAGCGCTGCAGTAACCGTGGTCCAGAGGGAGGTGTCTGGCACAGAGCCCCAGTCATCACTCCTGAACCCTGCATTCTCTCTGCACCCCACTGCCTGCTCCACTTTAGCCGGTCAGCGCCGCTAATTTCCCATCTCAGACACCTTTGATGGAAAGCACCACAGGGCCCTTGTCTTGTTACATCAGTGATGATTGAAAAGATGAGTAGCTTTTACTCTTTGAAGCGCGAGCTGTTAGAAGAGTGTAGCTATCAAGGTTCTTCTAAGACCCACAATATATTTTTTTGAAACCTGCCAAACTAGTCTCACCAGCTAACACTCACAAAGACACACACACGCACACATACAGACACACACACACACACGCACACATACAGACACACACACACACACACACGCACACATACAGACACACACACACACACGCACACATACAGACACACACACACACACACGCACACATACAGACACACACACACACACACACACACACACACACACACACACACGCACACATACAGACACACACACACACACGCACACATACAGACACACACACACACACACACGCACACATACAGACACACACACACGCACACACACACACACACACACACACACACACAGACACACACGCACACACACACACACACACACACACACACACACACACACACACATACACAGACACACACACGCACACATACAGACACACACACACACACACACACACACACACACACACAGACACACACACACACACACACACACACACACACGGATTATCAGCGCTGTGGGAGAAGGCAGCAGCATTAAAGAGCATAGCCTCTGGTCTTGTCTGTGAGCTGTGGTTCAGCATGGCGGGTGGCGGACTCTAGTGCGGAAAATCACAGCCAGGATACAGTCTGGGGCTCAGATGGGCTCGCTGGTGTAGCGCCGTGACCAGGGCTGTGTGTGTGTTTACTGCAATACCGCCGTGACCAGGGCTGTGCGTGTGTTTACTGCTATACTGCCGTGAACAGGGCTGTGTGTGTGTTTACTGCCATGAACAGGGTTGTGTGGGTGTTTACTGCAATACCGCCGTGACCAGGGCTGTGTGTGTGTTTACCGCTGTACCGCCAGGGCTGTGTGTGTGTTTACCACTGTACCGCCAGGGCTGTGTGTGTGTTTACCACTGTACCGCCAGGGCTGTGTGTGTGTTTACCGCTGTACCGCCAGAGCTGTGTGTGTGTTTACCGCTGTACCGCCAGAGCTGTGTGTGTGTTTACCGCTGTACCGCCAGAGCTGTGTCTGTGTGTTTACCGCTGTCCTGTCAGAGCTGTATGTCTCACTCTTATTTTTATTCTTGTTAGCGCTTTGCTTGTTCTGATTTGCAGTGCTTAAATCTGAGGGAGAAGACGGGCGTGTAACGCGGCATGTCTGTAACGCGGCATGTCTGTAACGCGGCATGTCTATCCCCCGTGTCCTGGCCCTGTTAATCTCCTGTCAGATGCACACATCAGGAGGAGCCCTTTTATTTCTCACAGGCCTGTGAGTTTATCACTGCGCGTTTAATATGTTTCGGCTTCATCAAAAACGACCCCAGGTCTCTACTTTCACTAAAAACTCATTCAAGCATCGATTAATTCAATGTTTTCCTCATGTTATTCTTTTTTGTAGGAGAGATTGCCGTGAGCGTTATAAATATTTTGCTGGCGGGAAAAGAAAACATTATGATTGAATTGGCTGAAAAAAATTGCTCATGATTTAACTGTTAAGATTAAAGTGGCTTTGGACTGTACCCTTTGGTTGCCATTACAGTGAATGGAATAGCTTAAAACTGATTAAAAAATTTTAAAAAATTACATTCACTGCATGCACTTGATAAAATTAATAATAATAATAATAATAATAATAATAATACCTTGCATTTATATAGCGCCTTTCTCAATACTCAAAGCGCTTACAGTGATGAGGGGGAAACTCGCCTCTACCACCACCAATGTGTAGCACCCACCTGGGTGATGCAGCGGCAGCCATTTTGCGCCAGAATGCTAACCACACATCAGCTGAATTAACTAAATAAATAAATAGGTAAGGCAACATCATTAGGTAATCCAGAAGGGTGTTGGTTCAGATCCCAAGCAGCACTAATAATAATAATAATATCTTGCTTATGTGCAGTTATTATCTGGGCCTATATACTTCTCATTAATGATCTTTCATATAAATTGTTACCAATGAATGTATAAATGAATGGTGATGAATATTGGATAGAGGCATCTGCTCTCTGTATGCAGCAGATAATGCAGTTTAAGCTCAGCAGTAATGCATCGCTTTGGAAATCTCCTCATATTTATTTTTAGGAGCTTATTGTTTTATGAACGATTTGATAAGCCAGTATAAGCAGAGCTAATTCTCTTTGGCGGGAAAGGCTTTAGCGCACTTAAAAGGTCCAGGTGGGCAGCGTTGGCGGTCCAGGGAGACCGGGGGGCAGTCCAGGGCTCTGCTCAACAGCAAGGAGCAGTAACCCTGCATGTTAAACGGTGGAGAAGGGGCCTAAATCACTTGATTGGGTCTATTGCTGTGGCTGGATGCGTGACAGAATGTTTGTGGTTCTGGCCCGGGAGATATTTCACCTAGAGAGTACGCCTCTCACCCGCATGTGTGTGTGTGTGTGTGTGTGTGTGTGTGTGTGTGTGTGTGTGTGTGTGTATGTGTGTG
This sequence comes from Synaphobranchus kaupii, assembly GCA_029718625.1. NCBI lineage: Eukaryota > Metazoa > Chordata > Actinopteri > Anguilliformes > Synaphobranchidae > Synaphobranchus > Synaphobranchus kaupii. Next base: position 125,433,790 of record CM056377.1, read on the forward strand.
TGTGTGTGTGTGTGTGTGTGTGTGTGTATGTGTGTATGTGCGTGTGCATTTGTGTGTGTTTAGCTGTGTGTTCACACCCGCATGTGTGTGTGTGTGTGTGTGTGTGTAAGTGTATGTGCGTATGTGCGTGTGCATTTGTGTGTGTTTAGCTGTGTGTTCACACCCGCATGTGTGTGTGTGTGTGTGTGTGTGTGTGTGTGTGTGTAAGTGTATGTGTGTATGTGCGTGTGCATTTGTGTGTGTTTAGCTGTGTGTTCACACCCGCATGTGTGTGTGTGTGTGTGTGTGTGTGTGTGTGTGTGTGTGTGTAAGTGTATGTGTGTATGTGCGTGTGCATTTGTGTGTGTTTAGCTGTGTGTTCACACCCGCATGTGTGTGTGTGTGTGTGTGTGTGTGTAAGTGTATGTGCGTATGTGCGTGTGCATTTGTGTGTGTTTAGCTGTGTGTTCACACCCGCATGTGTGTGTGTGTGTAAGTGTATGTGTGTATGTGCGTGTGCATTTGTGTGTGTTTAGCTGTGTGTTCACACCCGCATGTGTGTGTGTGTGTGTGTGTGTGTGTGTGTGTGTAAGTGTATGTGCGTGTGCATTTGTGTGTGTTTAGCTGTGTGTTCACACCCGCATGTGTGTGTGTGTGTGTGTGTGTGTGTGTGTGTGTAAGTGTATGTGTGTATGTGCGTGTGCATTTGTGTGTGTTTAGCTGTGTGTTCACACCCGCGTGTGTGTGTGTGTGTGTGTGTGTGTGTGTGTGTGTGTGTGTATGTGTGCGTGTAGTTGTGTGTGCATGCATGTTTGGTGATTTCTGGGGAGGTGTTGTAGCCCAGCAGAAATGCAAATATAGACACCCCCCCACCCCCACACAGGATCCACACTATTATTGATACACCTCCACACTAACCCTAACCCTCCACGCTAACCCCACCCTCCACACTAACCCTCCACACTAACCCTAACCCTCCACACTAACCCCACCCTCCACACTAACCCTAACCCTCCACACGCGCCAATAAAACAGGAAGCTGCTCGGCCGACGCTGAGAGACAAACACGTTCAGACGTTTCTCCGTTTCTCCCGGATCGATGGGTATTGAGCGAGGAGCCTGGCGTCTGCGGGCTACGGAGGGCTGACTCCCGGGCGACACACCCCCCAGGCGGATTTTAAGAAACCCCCGCTGTGTACAAAAACTTGGGTCCGGCTCCCTCAAGGGAAAGGGCGCGGCTCTGTTTAACAGTCACAGAATTTCTCGAATAATCAGCAGGCGTGACCCCGCCTTTCCTCTTAATTCCACCTCATGCCTGCCTACGCTGGCCTCCGTCGATTGGTGCAATATACAGCGGGGGGGGTGGACACTACAGTGACCACAAGCGGCTTTTGTTCTGTCCAATCCGGTGAGCGGGAGCCCTTGTCCAATCACAGCCCTGACACGCAGCCTCAGCCCCATTGGTCTGACAGCTTTAAGTGACGCACGATCGTTTCTTTGAGTCCTTCCTTCGTTTTGACTGTAACCATGTAAATATAAGCTACGTTTTGCGTCAGCAGTGTGCGCATGTTTTTTTCCCATTTGATTCTTCAGCCAATTTTATTTAATTTCTATACTTGGAAATGATTATTTTTCAGTACCTCACTGATAACTGGAAACCTACCCACTCCGATACCCAGGCAGAAAAAGGAAGGGGGGGGGGGGGGGGGGGGGGGTGGCATTTTGTGCTGACGTCTCGCTTTCCTTAATCAGCTTTAGCTCTTTTCAAATGATAAGCGTGTGGCTGGACACAGGCAGTGTTGGACTCTGGAAGAAGAAGCTGATCCAATAAACACAGCTCTGCGCTCACTCACCCCTGTCCTCCTGGGAGGGAGATATCAGCACATCTCCAGATCGGAATGTGCTTCACGCAGCAAACGGCTCACTTCAGGAAATATTCCATAAATACCGCATGTGACAAGCTTAGAGAATGAGGGGAGGCAACTGTGCTGGCCTTGCCTGTGTTAAGACCCTGTGCTGTAGGGAAACTGTGGTGGTTGTGCCTGCGTTAAGACCCTGTGCTGTAGGGAAACTGTGATGGTTGTGCCTGTGTTAAGACCCTGTGCTGTAGGGAAACTGTGTTGGTTGTGCCTGTGTTAAGACCCTGTGCTGTAGGGAAACTGTGATGGTTGTGCCTGTGTTAAGACCCTGTGCTGTAGGGAAACTTTGCTGGTTGTGCCTGTGTTAAGACCATGTGCTGTAGGGAAACTGTGATGGTTGTGCCTGTGTTAAGACCCTGTGCTGTAGGGAAACTGTGTTGGTTGTGCCTGTGTTAAGACCCTGTGCTGTAGGGAAACTGTGATGGTTGTGCTTGTGTTAAGACCCTGTGCTGTAGGGAAACTGTGCTGGTTGTGCCTGTGTTAAGACCCTGTGCTGTAGGGAAACTGTGATGGTTGTGCCTGTGTTAAGACCCTGTGCTGTAGGGAAACTGTGCTGGTTGTGCCTGTGTTAAGACCCTGTGCTGTAGGGAAACTGTGATGGTTGTGCCTGTGTTAAGACCCTGTGCTGTAGGGAAACTGTGCTGGTTGTGCCTGTGGTAAGACCCTGTGCTGTAGGGAAACTGTGTTGGTCATGCCTGTGTTAAGCCCCTTGCTATACGGAAACACTACTGATTGTGCCTGTGTTCAGACCCTGTGGTTGTTGGGATTGTGGGGTCCTTTCTGTGCTCGATGACATTGAGGATTGAGAAAGTTTAGTGCAGGATAAAGCCCATCCTACGCCCACCCATATTACACACAAATATGCACTCATACTCTTACATTATATGAATGACCATAGGAGGATACAGGCAGATACATGCACACACACGCACAAACACAAACATGCTACATGCACACACATGGTACACAAAAACACACACACACACACACACACAAACATGCTACATGCACACACATACAACATACACACGCTGTACATACACACACACACACACCTACAGACGTAAGCAGAAATTAAAAACAAAACAGCAATAAAGGACATTTCCTCCTTACATTAATTAGCTTTATTTTAAAAGCCAAGCCGGAACGTACAGGGAAGACACTCCTCTGTAATCTGAGACTCACCTGCACTGCAGCAAGGTCTGGAACATAGATGCACACCCACAATGCAACCATGCAATCACCATGACCAGGGTTTAACCGTTTAAAGGGGACATGAAGCACTCTGTGAAGTGGCTCTGGTTCGTTAGCTTTTTACCTTAAATTAGATATGACCGCGCGTTCAAATCAAATCTCAAATCGACCCGTATTTGCTGGAAAAAGAAGTTAAAGTTTGCTTTTTTTTCCTACTAGGGTGCAGCCCTAACCAGAGCCACTTCACAGAGTGCTTCATGTCCCCTTTAAGGTGTAAGATCACAAATACCTGATTAGAAATGTTCTTAACTGAACATTTAACTGAACATTCTAATGCTGATGTAGCAATCAATACTGGTGATTGAACACAATGGAGTTCTAGAACACTGACTCTTATAAAAAAAAATAAAAAAACATCCCAAAAAACCTACTTTTCAAAGGGTTAAATAAAATAGAGTGGACTAGAAAAGAACAAAGAACAGAGGAAAACAAAAGAAGACAGGTGAGGCTAGAATATAATTTAATAAACTTGACAACCACCCCCCCCCACCCCCCCACCCACCCAAAAGGGAAATGAGTTTGTCAGGTTGAACATCTGTTTTAGCCGTTCCCTGTTGCTGACCCAGTCTACAGAGCCCACAGGCCCTGCAGCCTTTGGATGTTCTTTGATTTGTTCCTTGAAAAATGGCGTCATTATGAGCAGCTGGAAGCGCGGAGGAAAGAGAAATATTGACATTTTTCTGAGGGATGGTGAAACGCCTTCATTTTCCTAACTGCTACCGGTTTGTGTGTGCTGTGCACATGCGTCTGTGTGTGTGTGTGTGTGTGTGTGTGTGTGTGTGTGTGTGTGTGTGTGTGTGTGTGTTTTAAAGCTGACCTGGAATGTGTGGGGATCAAATTCCCCTCAGAACTGTGACAAACACTCAAAGAGTCAGACCATCGCAGATTGAATCCTTCCGTTCGCTCAACCACACGCTCTCCCGTCTGACCTATGGAGGAGTACAGCGGGGGAAAGAGAGCAGTCTGGGACTGTTTTTAATGAGGAGAGAGGCAGGGATGAAGGAGGGATGAAGAGAGAGCCACGGTAATGCACTTCGTTTGGCGAACACAAAATCAAGGTTTTTAGCGAGACTAGCACTCGAAGGGCGCTTACGCGGCCTTTGCTATCCTGTCTCTCCTTTGACCGCGAGGCCGTGCTATTTTAATGCTGCGGTGAGCCACGTTGCGTTAGAGATCTGTTTGCAGGAGGCAGAAACGCGTTAATAAGCCAGACTGAATAATTAGGGGTGAAGGACCTGCGGCAATGCGGAGCGTGGTTCAGGCCGTTGCCACGGAGACCCTCTCGACCAGACCCCCCCCCCTCCTATTCCGTAGGCTTTGAGTACTTCCTCTTTACCCCCCTTGAGAAGCCCGTCCGCAAAAAAAAAGCTGATTTGTGCCGGCAGGAAACGGCGGTCTGCCCTCCAACCGTGAATTAGCGGCCCTGGGGCAAAGCCAACAGTGGTTTGACCCACACAGATCTGACAACCTTCCAGTAAATAAAATTAGCTCTACATTACGCCCATCAGACATGTAATGACTAATCTCCCTTTGGGTCAAAGTGGCGTTTTAATTCCAGTCCAGGTTAAGTTGTCATGGAGACGGCCGAAGGCCTCCCCCCATGTTGCCAGTTTGAGCCTTAAAATCCACACGGGACTCACCTTCTTGACACAGTATAAAATAATTTCCCAATGTGTTTTTTTTATTTATAATTTTATATTTTACCGTGTGGTGTGCTTAGAATATTACCTGTGGTAAAAAAAAAGAGGACTTTGTATTGCTAAAGCATTCGTTGCTTTTGCGATTCAGTTGAGTCGTTTAAATCCCAGCTACAGTTTGAGGTATTGGTGTCGTATTCGGGATTAAAGCCCGCACTCGTATAGTTATGCATCATTCTACCTCAGTGCCCATCGTCCCCTCCTTAGAGCCAAACCCAGATGATTGATTGGCAAACAACGTAAGAAGGCAAAAATGTCCTTGTGAATGATCTTTTTAATATAAATTAATGGACTTCAATGACATCCTTCATATTTGTTTTCAAGATGGATTATAAAGTGTATTTGTTTAGGTATATCAGAGCCGTGCTGGAGGATCATTCCTCATTCCACACACTGATCTGACTGTGAAAGACAACACCCTTTCAGGAGTAAACTCCACACACACACACACACACACAGAAAATGTAATGCATCAATCTGTACACGGTGCTGTGGACATTTTGGCAACAAATAACCGAGAAAATATACGGTAGACTCGTCTTTGTTTTGGTGATGGGTTCGCGTGTATTTTCCGGCAAAGTTTTAGTGGATGAGCCTTTTAGCCGTTGTCAAAATTAACATCTCGTTTCCGATTGGAGGGAAACCCTGAGTCGCCAGGGTTAATGAAATGAGCATAGTGAGTTTTTGAGGGGGGGGCACCTACAGGTTGGGCCTCCTGATTGCCTCAGGCCGTCCCCATTACCCACGGCCCGTATGAGGATGGCACTGACTCGTGGAGCAGGAGGGGCAGTGGGCCAGGACACACGGGGCAAACAGGATTTCAGCCTCCGCAAGCTCTCAGGTGGAGTGAGCCAGGTGTGCACTAGACTCACCTGCAGGTCGGCTAACGTTCAGCGGCTCCATTCAGCTCCTCTCACTTGCAGATCACGATTTTTCACCAAAATGAGTTTCACAAAATTTTGTCGATTGCATTTCCCCAAATATGCTTTTCATGGCTAATTGTGGTTATTGTATTTGAAGCAAATAATAAATTAAAAAAAGGCATGTTCACCAGACTGGGAACATTGGTAGTCCACCTCAATAAAACTAATGAAAATATACTTAGTGCCTGTATTTTACTATGACATATCACTGCAATTTTCCTTCTGGAGAATTTCTACATTTCAAAATATCACTTTGTGTGGATATCACATTTTGGTAGCTTGATCTGCATTTGCTTTGTTAAAAGACCACAATTCCCACAATGCTTCACTTTAAATGGACCACTGAAATGGATTAGCTAGCTAGCTACTTTACTTTTTTGTGGATTACTTGTGGATTAATTTACTTGGATGTAATGCAAAGAAGAAACCTAAGGTAGGCAAGTTTACCATTTACCAAGTTAGCTGTCTGATGGTAGTAAGCTAAGTTAACCTAGCTCATTGGTTCAGGTTGTGTTGTTGCTTTCTGAAGATCAAAGTGAAAGCTAATGCTAGCTAACGTCAGATATAAAAGCTATGTCAATTGCCACTGGCATTTTTCCATTTTCACAGCCGAGTGTCAGCCTGCTTGTGTGAGGGATATTTAGATTAAGTGTGTTCATAGCGTTAGTGTCTAGTGTGTCAGCCTGATTGCGAGAGATAACGTTGTCGTTGTCCCCAGCCGAATGTCAGCCTTAGCTACATGTTGAAGCCAGTAACGTTACTGCTAGCTATTTTGATTTTCTAACTGTAACATTAGAACTCTGACAGGCAGCAGGCTTGTAGTTACCCTGGTTGCAGTTATGACCAGTAAGGTTGCAACGCCGCAATGATGTATGGGAGTTAGAGGATTGAACGGCTGCGGTATATTGGTGCAGGTTGTCTATAAATAAACATTTCTTAATATTTTCAACATGTATACAAAATGGAACTATATATAACAAGAAGAAAACAACGGCGGCTACACATTTTTCCTGGTGATATTATGAGACAAAAATTCTAGGCGTGTTTTACCGCCATATGAAAATGATTCTCTAAAAAAGACTGTATAAAAATAGCTCTCCTATCACACTGCACATCTCGGGACAGCGGGGGCTATTTTTAATCATGGCTGCATTCCACTTTAATTCACTTAATTAGTTTGATTAATGCAATGATTATATTTAATGTCTTTGTTTGATATGTTTGTGTGTTATGGGTCTGCCCCACTGTCTATTGTCTTTTTTTGTTGTTGCTGGGGCTACAACTGAAGTTCCCTAGCAGGGAAATAAAAGGTATTCTATTCTATTCTATTCTATTCTATCAATTTCCATATTAGACATTACAGAAATGCAATTCAGTGACGTCATTGAATTGCATTTTTTGGAGTTCACATCGTCCATGCTCATAGCAGCTATCACAACACAGAAAAAGCTTGTGAAATTGCTGAACATGTTCAGAAATTCTAAAATATTAGCCTACAAGTTAATTAGAGTGGGTCGCCCCTTTAAAGCAATGTTCAAGTGATCACAAGTGCATCATTACCATTGAAAATATTTTCTTACATTTCTCCAAAAAGTCTAAAAATGTTGATTTTCAAGATACAACTGTGAGACTTTTTTTTGTGAAATACTCCAAAAACGCAGATGAAACATGGTTGCGTCTGGCAGATATTAGCTTGCAGGTCACATTTAGGTGAAAGAACCCACCAGATGGGAGTCTCATTAGTGTCATAAACAGACCATAACTACACACCCGGTCAGGTGGTGCAAGCCTGACGTAGAATACAGAACTTACGGTCAGGTGGTGCAAGCCTGACGTAGAATACAGAACTTACGGTCAGGTGGTGCAAGCCTGACGTAGAATACCGAACTTACGGTGAGGTGGAGATCGCACCAGTAGTTTCACTCGTTGCTTTGCAGAGAACACTCAACATGCACTTTTCCCATTGGAAGAAGTTTCTGCTTCTTGATGTTTTTTTGTTTTTTACAAAGATTGAATGGGCACATAATTGCATTTGAAGTAAACTGATGAATATATTTTACAATAAATTGAGTTGGGGGAATGGAGCAGTCGCTCTCTAATAACTCAGCCCGGGCTTCCAAAAGCGAATCATTGTTTACCGCCGATAAAATGATTGATCGTTTAAATGAGTGATTTGTTTAATGGCGGACGGCTTGAAGAAGGCAGGAAGACGGCGGCACTATTTTTCTGAGGGCATTCACAGGGCCCAAGCACGCCTGAGGCCTGTGTTGCTACGCCACGAGGGGACAGAATTGCACGTATCATTGCCTCCCGTCCTCACATCGGGCCGTTTACAGGAATTAGTGACGACAGAGTAGGCAGCTGCCGGGGTGTGAGTTTAAATTGGCGCGTGCACTCCACTCCAGTTACATATCTCACCCACAGGGCCAGCGATACCACACATACCCTTGAACAAGAAAATAAAACTGCAGTGTCCCAGAATTGTGCGCCAGTTGCCTGGTTCTTGTGTCAGAGCTGCCGAGGGTTACAAGGCCTTTATCTCAGACTAGGCTGAATTTCCACTGTCGAACTTCACACTCTGCTCTCCACCTGTTTCAGACAAACCCAAAGTGAATAGTGTATGTGTGTGTGTGTGTGCATATATGATTCATCATATTTTTGTGGATGCATGCGTGTGCAGTTTAGTGTATGCGTCTGTGTCAGCAATTATGCCTTAAACCCCTGTCCCTGTATGGCCATCTGCTGGGTATGAGATTACCCATCACCCCCTGCCCCTGACAAACACGTCCTGGTAATTGGGGACCAAAGAAATACAATAAGTCAAAAAATACGTGCACCTTGCAAAAAAGTCCTCAGCATCTAATTTAATCCTTTTTTAGATGAAATGGAGGTGAGGCAGTTCAGGCCCCTGATACAGGCACAACATTTTAAGCGGGTGATGCGTTTGTGATGCCGATGGGGCATCGCTATGGCGACAGTGAGAGGATGTTAAACGGATACGCAGACGCAGTGGTGCATTCTGGGACGTGGTAATGCTCAGCCTCTCGAGCAGCTCGGGACGAGGGCGGAGCTGGAAGCGGAGCGTGCCGACCCCCCTGCGGTGCTCTCCAAGGCGTGAGCGATGCGCCTTCAGGAGCCCTTTAGCGTTAGCGCTTTTTTAAAAAGAAGCGGATTAAACTGAGAAGGCGCTGGCGGGCGGAACGGGAAGGCGGCTTTTAAACGCTTTAAACTGCGTACGCTATCCGAGCGGCGCGGGGCTGTGCGTGCGTGAGCGAGCACGTCGTGTCCGCGAGGCCGGCTTCAGCGCACCGCGTCGGCTGCTCTCGGAGTCTTCAGGTTAAAAGAAGAAGAAGAAAAAGAAGGTGGGCTCCTTTCCAAGCCGGTCACTGGCCTCACGGGTTCCCCATTACGGATAGAGCGCAGTGAGCATTAATCCACCTTCAGCTCCCCCATAAAGAGCCCTGAAGTGATCCGCTCCCCCCTCCCGCCCCAGTACATATGTAGCCCGTGTGCAGACCGGTTGGGCGCCGTGCGTACTTCCGTATTCCACCATAGATGCTAACCCTTGGCGGGCTAAAAAAGAGGCAAATAAAACGGGTAATGCATCGATAAAGCAACATTTTGTGCTGCTGAACAATAACATATTTTATATAGCTGGGCACATGGGGAGATGCTGGGTTATGCTGGGTTATTCTTGGTTGTGCTGGGTTATGCTGGGTTGTGCTGGGTTGGGCTGGGTTATGCTGGGTTGTGCTGGGTTATTCTGGGCTGTGCGGTGTTATGCTGGGTTGTGCTGGGTTATGCTGGGTTATTCTGGGCTGTGCTGGGTTATGCTGGGTTATTCTGGGTTGTGCTGGGTTAAACTGGATTGTGCTGGGTTATTCTGGGTTGTGCTGGGTTATTTTGGGTTAATCTGGGCTGTGCTGGGCTATTCTGTGCTGTGCTGGGTTATTCTGGGCTGTGCTGGGTTATTCTGGGTTGTGCTGGCTTGCGCTGACCCTCAGGTGAGGCCCAGCAGTTTGAGTGTACAGATGGGTATATATAAAACTTTGCTGATGGCCATATTTCATCCCTTTTGCCTCTTCACACCCACATTATATTTCTTATTAATAAAGTGATTATTAATTCATTTCTCCTCGGGCCTCCGTGGCCCAAATAAATGTTACGACTGTTCTCTTCCCAGAATCCCTTGCTTCTCATTAGAACACAGCTCAGCCCTTTCTCTCTCTCTCTCTCTCTCTCTCTCTCCCTCTCTCTCTCTCTCTCTCTCTCTCTCTCTCTCTTTCTTTCTTTCTCTCTCCCTCACTCTCTCTTTCTTTCTCTCTCCTCTATTGAATTATTCAGCAGATATTTCACCCGAGGTAAATAGTTTGAGTTGACAGACTTCGTGCCTTGCCTGCCTTTATATGCGACTGGAAGTATTAAACAGTGCGTCTGTGTTTGTGTGTTTGTGTTTGCGAGTGTATGTGCAAGTGTGTGTGTGTGTGTGTGTGTGTGTGTGTGCGTGCGTGCGTGTGTGTGTATGCATGTGTGTGTGTGTGTGTGCTTGTGCATGTGTGTATACGTGTGTATGCATGTGTGTGTGTGTGTGTGTGTGTGTGCTTGTGTTTCACAGCTTGCTCGTAATTACAGATTTGTGCTCAGGTCTCCAGCCTTGGGAAGGTCACCAAGCTCATTTCAGTCACACACATTTTCCATTTGCACACAATGAAAGAGAAACGGCGGTATTTTTGAACACGTCTTTGTTGAGGCGATGCGCTTTTAATTAGATCTGTAGCATGCACAAGAGCCTGACCAGCTCCTCAAGCTAAAACAGGAAGAGCTAAATATGGAAATGACTTGACTTATTGCATTTGCTCTGTGTTTTTATCAAGTTGCCTGCTGTACTTATCCAGGGGATCTTGTTCAGCTTTATTGCACCAATTTACAGGATCACCTTCAGTGAGTCTCCTATTCAATACAGACGTGAACATTTGTCATGAGAACTGGAGTCTTGTGTTGCGTGCTCACATCATACCGCTCTTATGAAATGATCCATATTTCAGGGACCGTAATCTTGTGAATTGGAATGGCAGGTATGCCAATCCGCCAAGTTACGGCTTGGCGGGGCACGCCCCATACCTATACAGCACCGAGAGTTTGCCACTTTTCAGGGTTTCCTACAGAAGTAACCACAATGACCACAGACTCTCAGCCCTTAAAAACATTAACTTCTGTATGTTCTGACCTCATGTAACCACATTCAGATACAACTTCACACATCCACACAATAAAGCCCCAAACTTGGGTTATGTTGCCGGTTTTTCACCGCGGCGGTACGGGACACTGGTAACACTGGAACAATCCGGATTCAATCCCAGACTGTGGGGCTCATCCATGCGCAGTGAGTGAGCCTCCCAGCAGCCTCCTCACAGTGGCAGGAGGTTATAGTGATCTATGTGATACATGATTTATCTCAGGCAAATAAGACTCAGATGCGTGATATATCATATCTATGCCCTGCTGCACATGCGGGGGTTTCCTGCGTTATTATCAGAACTCCCTAAAGGCCATCCTCGCAGTGAAAATAAAATCCAGCAGTTATGAGAATTAGGGCTCCATCCCGGTGACTTTAGTACCTCAACACAGAGCATAAACATGCAGAAGGGCAGTTTAGTGTGACGCTTCCTGTGGGAATGATCCCAGCTGGAGATCCGGAGAGGAGACGTGACAGAACAACTCTCACTCTCTTCTCTCTCACTCTCCTCTCTCTCACTCTCCTCTCTCACTCTCTTCCTGTGGTTTTCAGCCTCTCTCACTCTCCTCTCTTTCACTCTCCACTCTCACTCTCTTCCTGTGGTTTTCAGCCTCTCTCACTCTCCTCTCTCTCACTCTCCTCTATCACTCTCTTCCTGTGGTTTTCAGTCTCTCTCACTCTCTTCCTGTGGTTTTCAGCCTCTCTCACTCTCCTCTCTCTCACTCTCCCCTCTCTCACTTTCCTCTCTCACTCTCTTCCTCTGGTTTTCAGCCTCTCTCACTCTCCTCTCTCTCACTTTCCTCTCTCACTCTCTTCCTCTGGTTTTCAGCCTCTCTCACTCTCTTCCTCTGGTTTTCAGCCTCTCTCACTCTCCTCTCACTCTCTTCCTCTGGTTTTCAGCCTCTCTCACTCTCCTCCTCTGGTTTTCAGCCTCTCTCTCACTCTCCTCTCTCACTCTCTTCCTCTGGTTTTCAGCCTCTCTCTCACTCTCCTCTCTCACTCTCTTCCTCTGGTTTTCAGCCTCTCTCACTCTCCTCTCTCACTCTCTTCCTCTGGTTTTCAGACTCTCTCACTCTCCTCTCTCACTCTCTTCCTCTGGTTTTCAGCCTCTCTCTCACTCTCCTCTCTCACTCTCTTCCTCTGGTTTTCAGCCTCTCTCTCTCTCTCTCGTCTGTTTTTAGAAAAAAAGTTTTTATTCTTGTTTTTCTTTCTTTTTCCACAACCGCTTTTCTTGTGTCAACTTTTGATGACATCATCTTATTCCACGAGGATGCTTACGGGTGATATGGGAAAGCGGTTGAGCCTGGATTACCCTCTCAACGGGAAAGTGCAGGAAAATGGCGGCGGTATGAGAGTACAACTTTGGATTAGACACCAGGGTTAGCGGACAGAAAATAGCCAGTATTCACTCGAAGGAACCGGTGCGGATGAAAAACCCGCGATGACAGTTTAGACCTGCGGACTGGCCAGCTCTGAAAATAATCGCCATTTGCGCCACGGCCCAAAAGTTATTTGCCATGGGCGTTGGGTTAAAATTGGGGAGCTTGGCAAAAAGAACAGAAAAGATGAACTGGTGTGGATATTAATTTGTGGCACAGGGTCAAACAGCTGAAAAAAAACACCCAGCATTCTCCACTTAAACTAAACGGGAGCAGGTTTGCAATGGGGCTGTTGAGTTATACATCGGGCCGTTGGGTTATACATGCACATGTTGGTTTATAATCAGGGGGCAGAGGCAAGACCCTAAGGCGTTTGCTGCATTCAGCTTTAATTGTTGTTCTTCCACATCTCATTAATGGTATTTGTTTACCTGTCAACATCATGGAGAGTTTCTTTTGCATAGAAAGGAGGTTTCCCAAGAGGCATTTCAATAATGCAACATGTTATAAACATTAAAATTTTACCACAGAAAAAATTAAAATAAAATAAATGAACAATGAACAGAAGGGCCAAACATTGAACAGGGCTCATTTTAGTTTAGCGTAATCTTGCGAATGGATTAATATTTATGAAAAGCAAATATAATCTCTCCTGAGCATGTGTACACATGGCCATAGGCACAGCGAGCCTTCTGTTGTCTTTCTAATTCGTGGCTTCCCAAGACCGGGGGTGATTTTCTCTGTGAGTTTGTGTGCTTCATTTATTTTGGATCAGCGTTTGTGTTCCTCGGTGACCAGGAGTGCTATCTCATCTGTTTGGGGAGGGTGTAATGTACTTGCATGGTTTCATTCAAACTCAGTATCACATTCAAGCGATTTTAAGGGGAATTCTCTTAAAACAATGCTTTTCTGAAAAACTTCATTCATTCCTCAATGAATAATAATAATAATAATAATAATAATAATCTTTGCAGAGGACATGACACTCTTAATCTGAAGAAGCATATGTTCTAATATACTGAAATGTACACTGCAAGGGACATTCCAAAAATAATGTCTATTTAAAAATATTTTCACTGCAGTATGTTTTGTCATCCAAGACACTTGTATCATGTAAAAATAAATGAAATTCTTAAACTTGTTTCTGTCATGCCTCAGGGGGGTATGACTAA
>CM056377.1:125452848-125482848 GCA_029718625.1 Synaphobranchus kaupii
TTTCCTCATTCTGTTTCAGTTGTTTCTTAGTAAAATTGAACGGTGCCCAGTAGTAACCTGGCAGCTACCTGTGATTTAAGTAAGACTTACTGCGCAAACTAGAATATATGCTGATGGATATGGATAGCTGCTACTTGATGATAGAGCCGTACTTTACCTGACCTGTTTGTAGTAGTTCAATGACCTTCGGGATGCAACTATTGTAAGTCACTTTGGATAAAAGCATCTGCCAAATTAATGTAATTTAATGTGCGGGTGGAACAGCTTCAACTGCTTGAATGTGTTTCAACGTGAAATAACAAATGAAGTTTACCAAACCATTTTCAGAACAATTAGACACAATTACAATTGCAACAATATACACAGTTAACCTTATTGTCCAAATGTATTTTGAGTCTCTTTACAGTAAACAAAAACACATTCGGCCATTATGTCACAATAAATGCATTCATTCACCATTAGCCTTCAGCCCTTACAATAGGAAAAGTCATCTTTAAAGTCACAACAAATGCATTTTCGATCTCGTCTTTACAGTAAACAAACATCTTCAGTTATCCTTACAGCAAAAAAAAAAGCACCAGCAGCCATCACTACACTAAAAAAACAACTTTATAGCCGTCAATACAGCCACAAAAACTCCTGCAGCAATCTTTAAACTCACAAAAAAAAAAAACTTGAGCCATCAATACATCCACAAAAAACTCATGCAGCGATCTTTAAACTCACAAAACAAAACTTGCTCACCATTATGTCCCTGAAAAGGCTTAGAGCTGTCATCACCAGGCCACACAAATGCACCTGCTAGCAGCTTTAGAAGGGGCACTTTTGAGAAGGCAACACAGAGGCTTTTGTTTCTGTGGAAATCTCAGATTACATCAGCAAGCCAGGAGTTCTAGATTCATAATAAAGTATTGAGAATTGAAGTACGGGAGCCTCTTGCAAGTCACAAGAAGTCATTTGAAGCAGGGTTTTAAACTTTATTTCTTTTTCTTTTTTCGCCCTCAAAGATATAAGCTACTTAACCTTTATATATCTTTAATGCGCACTGCAGACTTCACTGTTGCTGGCCTATATTTTTAAAATAAAGTAAAAAATAAAAATAAAAAAAGCCAAGGCCGTTATTCTAAATCTGGCAGTTTATTTTATTGTGCGTCTGTCTGCGCTCTCTTCTCCACTGGCTGACTTTAACGCGCGCCCTGTCAGTCGGTCACCACCGAGCACTCCGCCTCAGTGAACTACCCCCGACTGCGACTGTTTACACACAGTCAGTGTAGCCCTGTCCACACTCGCAGCCTCCATGGCTAAGTGGCTCACTTCCTCTTCCTCCCTCCTCCTCCTCCTCCTCCTCCCAGGGGGACCTGAGTAAGCAAGGGGAAATTTTATTTGACTTGTATTTTCCATGTTATAAGAGTTGGCAAACAGGCGTTGTTGACAACCGTGCGCGCAAGGTTTTCTGTGTGCACTGTGAACAGAGCTGTGAGTGAAAGGCTTGGAAGAGTGATGGGCTCAAACGCTAATGCACACGCTTCATAACCGCTGTCTGTAACCCCAATGTCCCGCACGGATGTAAATGAGCGTTTGTGAGACCACCCGCACACACACGCACACACACGCACGCACGCACGCACGCACGCACGCACGCACGCACGCACGCACGCACGCACGCACGCACACACACACACTCAATTTGCAAAGAAGTGGCATCAAAAGAGGTCACACATTTTCCAAAGGGAATCATATTTTTAAAACAAGGGAACTGGAAAGTTCCAGATCTCCTGATCTGTGAGAAGTGTGAACTGAAGCCAAACTCCTGGAAAACAGCGGGAGGCGGGACATAAAAGCCCAGCAAACACAAAGACATGGGCCTGGCCTATTTAAGGGGATCCTCAAGCCCTGTAATGACCAGCTCCACACTCATTAAACAGAGCTGAAGCTAATGAAGGCTATGGAAATGCATCTGCAGGGGCCAATGGGGCCCTCGATACTGTCCAGAACCCTGAAAGACATCCCCCCCTGTCCCTCCCTCTCTCTATCCATGCCCTCGATCCCGCCATCTCTCCCTCGCTCTAGTGCCCTCCCTCTATCCCTCCTGCTCCCCCTACCTTTCTCCCCGCTCTCCCTCCCTCCCTACCCTATGCTCCCTCCATCTCTCCGTCCCTCTATCCCTCCTGCTCCCCCTACCTTTCTCCCCCTCTCTCCCTCCCTCCCTACCCTATCTCCCTCCATCTCTCCTTCCCTCTATCCCTCCTGCTCCCCCTACCTTTCTCCCCTCTCTCCCTCCCCTCCCTACCCTATCTCCGTTCATCTCTCCTTTCCTCTATCCCTCCATCTCTCCTTCCCTCTATCCCTCTCTCCCCTCCCTCCCTCTCCCCCATCCCTCCATCTCACCCTGTGTGACATGGAGTTCACCAAAGAGTGAAAATACAGTCTCCTCTCCCTGGGAGAGTCCTTTTCGGGAGCTTGGAATGCACGCCGCGTGCGGAGAAAGGGCCGGAGACACGCAAAGAGAAATGTGATCTTATGATCTCCCATTTATATTTAAACATGTGACGCAGAATTAAATTCTCCTTTAGGCACAAATTGAGGGCAGTGGGAGGGGGAGGCGAGGAGAGGAATCTGTAAATATTACAGAACCAAACTGAGCACGAACAGGGAAATCTCTTCAGTCTCCCAGCACAGGTCCTCTACGAGCGCACCATTCACACCCGCTTCTCACACCCCACAGGGGGGCGTAGCAACACAGACACTGCTCACAAAACACACGCTCGGTCTCTGTCAGAGATATTCGCTCAACACTCAGCAGCTTCAACTGCTGAAGACCAAAAAAACAGAGCTCTGATTGGCTCCTTGTCATTTCCCATAATGCAAACAGCGGGTAGAGACTGAGGACGCTCAACGACTGATCAAAAATGGCATCCCCTATTTCTTTTGGAAAAGATGTCAGGTTCTTAGGTAACATCAACAGCACCTTCTCACCCAGTGGCTGGATTTCAGGTAACGGGTGTCTCACCTGTACCTGCTCCTTCTTGCCGCAGAGCTCCAAAGCTCGGACCCTCACCGCTATCTGGCACAAGCCCAAGTTTTCATTTTAAAATGAGCAGAGCCAAGAGACCAGATGAGGTGACTTAATGGTCTGTAATTAGCTGCTTTAATTGATCAAGTAAGGGCTAAGTGTTAGTGAAGACTAGCATACACTGTAGTCCTTCCACATCAGGGCCGTGAGTCTCATCAGTACCAATCCGTAACTTAAGCAAACACATGTCCCCACAATCCTCAGCTCTGACAACACATCCCAGCAGGCCCTCTCACCAATCGATCCGCCGTCGCGTTGCAAATTGGCGCTACCGCGGCCCCGCTAGTAGGCCTTCCCCAATTATTTTCTCTTTCCCGAACAGCTGACTGTGATTTCGACAGCCTCGCCCAAACTGCCCCCCCCTGGCGGACCGTTGTAGCGCCAGCTTGACTGACAGGCCAGCCGGCTAACAGGTCACTGCACGCTCGCCAGCTGGGATGAAAAATGCTTCAGAATCTCCCGGAAAACGGTTCGGATAATAGAGCTGTCGCACCACACCCTATGTTTTCTCACTTATTAAAATGTCCTGAAAGACCCCCCCCCCACCCCCCCCCACCCCACGCCCCTACTCGTATCCGTGGAGAATATTGGTTGCCATGGTGACATACACGCCATTTGTACGTTGTATGCAAATGTATCAGTCTGCCGTACTCTCCGAATGTTGTTTTCAAGTGAGGCGTTTTTTTAAACGCCTCTTGGGGTGAATCAAATTCGCAACGAACGGACAGCCTGCTCAGTTTGGCCATTTTAAATGTGACTGAATCAGATTCCAATATGGCGGACCGACTAGATGGACTAGTTTCCAATAACATTTGGGAGGAATCAGGTCCCTTAAAAAGGTGTGTTCTGGGATCCGGTGTTTGACCCCCGCTACACGACAACCCCACGTGAAAGTAACACAGAAGGGTTGTGGGTGTGGCCATGGCTCTCATATTAATAGTCTCTGGTGCATTCAATGTTGCCAACAGGGGGCTGTGGATGTTTTGACCTCTTGCAGCAAGCCTGCTGTTTCTCTGACTCCCGATAGAGGGCGCTATACAGGACTCATTGCACCTTCCAATGGGAATCAGTCACTGAGTAGCCAACCCTTGTACTTCCCTCCCTCTCTACCTCCATCCCTCTCTACCTCCCTCCCTCTCTACTTCCCTCTCTCTATCCTTCCCTCATCCCTCTCTCTCTCCCTCCCTCTCACTCTCCCTCTCTACTTCCCTCTCTCTCCTTCCCTCCCTCCCTCTCTCTCTCTACCTTCCTCCCTCCCTCTCACTCTCTACTTCCCTCTATCTCTCCTTCCCTCCCTCCCTTTCTCTTTACCTCCCTCCCTCTTACTTTCCCTCTCTCCCTCTCTGCCTCCCTCACTGCAGGTCACTGAAGTAAAACATTTCCTGAACGAAAACATTTCCTGAACGAGCCCCCCCCCCCCCCCCCCCCCTCCTCTCCTCTCCCGCACACCCCGACCCGCGACAGCCGCAGCGCTGTCTCCCTGACATCCGCCGGAAAATTCTCCCTGAAAATCAATTTTATTCATTTATTTGATTGCGAAATTACAATTTGTATTGATACAATGTCAAGGCATGTCAAACGCACCGCTTCGGTGTTTGTGCTGAGGCGCTTGCTAATTGGCAACCCCTGTGCCCCGGATAGGCTTCTCAAACAAAAGAAAATCAGTAATGGTAATATCATGGTGGACATATAAGTGTCTGAAAAAGAGGGGGAAAAAACAGGCCTATTGGGAATCTGACAGAGTGGAAGCTGATATCGCTGCTCCATGAAAACCAGCTCCAGCACCCCCAGGGACCCCCGCCCTACAAGACCACATGTAGGGCAGAGATGAGGAAAGAGAGAATTAAGCAGTACTAGGGACTGTAGATGGTTATATCTGTGCGCCCCCGTTTTCAGTCCCTAAACAGAACCCCTCGCCTTTATTTTCTTTTTTACGTGCTGCTTGTATGAAAATTAATGTCAGTGTGCGCTGAACCCTTTTATCTTTATATCACATTCTTTACCCTTTCAATGTCTGTCTCTTAAGTCTTGTAATCACACACACACACACACACACACACACACACCTGTTCCATTCCCTGCCCCTCATAAAGGTGTTTCACCCGACAGAACAGTAAAGTAGAACAGCTCTACAGAACAGTGAAGTAAAGCAGAACAGCTCTACAGAACAGTAATGAAAATTAGAACAGCTCTACAGAACAGGGAAGTAAAGCAGAACAGCTCTACAGAACAGTAATGAAAAGTAGAACAGCTCCACAGAACAGTGAAGTAAAACAGAACAGCTCTACAGAACAGTGAAGTAAAGCTGAACAGCTCTACAGAACAGTAATGAAAAGTAGAACAGCTCTACAGAACAGTGAAGTAAAGCTGAACAGCTCTACAGAACAGTAATGTAAAGCTAAACATCCCTACAGACTAGTAAAGCTGAACGTCCCTACAGACCAGTAAAGCTGAACGTCCCTACAGAACAGTAAAGCTGAACGTCCCTACAGACCAGTAAAGCTGAATGTCCCTACAGAACAGTAAAGCTGAACGTCCCTACAGACCAGTAAAGCTGAATGTCCCTACAGTACAGTAAAGCTGAACGTCCCTACAGACCAGTAAAGCTGAATGTCCCTACAGAACAGTAAAGCTGAACATCCCTACAGAACAGTAAAGCTGAACGTCCCTACAGACCAGTAAAGCTGAATGTCCCTACAGAACAGTAAAGCTGAACGTCCCTACAGAACAGTAAAGCTGAACGTCCGTACAGACCAGTAAAGCTGAACGTCCCTACAGAACAGTAAAGCTGAACGTCCCTACAGAACAGTAAAGCTGAACGTCCCTACAGTACAAGTAAAGCTGAACGTCCCTACAGAACAGTAAAGCTGAAAGTCCCTACAGAACAGTAAAGCTGAACGTCCCTACAGTACAGTAAAGCTGAACGTCCCTACAGTACAGTAAAGCTGAACGTCCCTACAGAACAGTAAAGCTGAAAGTCCCTACAGAACAGTAAAGCTGAAAGTCCCTACAGTACAGTAAAGCTGAACGTCCCTACAGAACAGTAAAGCTGAACGTCCCTACAGAACAGTAAAGCTGAACGTCCCTACAGAACAGTAAAGCTGAACGTCCCTACAGAACAGTAAAGCTGAACGTCCCTACAGAACAGTAAAGCTGAACGTCCCTACAGAACAGTAAAGCTGAACGTCCCTACAGAACAGTAAAGCTGAACGTCCCTACAGTACAGTAAAGCTGAACGTCCCTACAGAACAGTAAAGCTGAATGTCCCTACAGAACAGTAAAGCTGAACGTCCCTACAGAACAGTAAAGCTGAACGTCCCTACAGAACAGTAAAGCTGAACGTCCCTACAGAACAGTAAAGCTGAACGTCCCTACAGAACAGTAAAGCTGAACGTCCCTACAGTACAGTAAAGCTGAACGTCCCTACAGAACATAAGGTAAAGCTGTTTCCTGGAGAGATAGAGTGACGGATGAAAGCCCGTCCCCGAACCTCATGCCTAACCAAACGTATCCATCCTCAGAAACACACCCTGTCAGTCTGCCGAGCAGCGAGCGGCGCATTCTCTACGAAAGACGGCCCCCGCAGAACATCAGCGGGCGCTGAAAAAGCGTCATCCCGCCGTAGGTCTATAGGGCACTTTTACACACATACCATTTCACACATTTTACCCCCTTCAGCCCTAACTTCAATTATAAGTTTTTTTTTTTTTTTTGTCTGGACTGCATGGTATTTTGATGTAAGCCTAGTTCAATCTCAGTCTTTACAACTGTGGACAATGTGAATATTCAGTAGAATGGATTTTGAGAAACGAGGTATTATCTTCTTCTCTCAGATGATATACTTTTTAAAATAATTTTCCAAGTTTGTTTCGATCAGTAGCGAGTCCATTAGAGTGACTGTTTGTGTGATAAAATATAAATGTAAATCAAATAAAAAATTACAAACACAGGACACACAACTGGATCTAAAAACAAGGCTTTTCAGAATGAAGAGAACGTATTGATAATATAACCCAAGCATAGAAATTAAAAAGGCAGTGGGCAAAAAATAAAAAATAAGAACAGCTAAACAAACACTAATGTATAATATAAGAATGCAAAAGGCAGCCCGAAGCAGCGAGTTTTCATCTTGCTTTTAGGATGATATACGGACAGAAAGCTGGGCAGAGAGATGGTAATTGGACATTCTCTCTGCCTGACTGACGTGGTTAGGAGGGCTCACGGCACACTCACTCTCCTGCTCTCTAAAAACCGAGCGCTTTTATTGCCATCCCCGGATTCATGAGGAAGGTAATGCGTATTCTCACCTGTCTCCGCGCATCAAAACTACGCTCATCAAAACTTTACATTTACTTTTTTTTGGATGTGTGTGTGTGTGTGTGTGTGTGTGTATGTGTATGTGTGAGAATGCCGTGTCAGTTTTCAACAGAGAAAGTACCAACGTGCTATGCAAAAAGCGTAAATATTAATAATTTTCATAATGTGTTATGTGTCATTTTCTATTACAATAAAACATTTTGGGTTGAACCGACCTGGACTGTGCGTGGGTATGAGTATGAGTAGAGGGAGACTCATGTGGCTTTGTATGTGGCTTTGTATACGAGTTTATGTTCTATGCTGGGTTGTGGGTAAGCTAGGAATCTTTCTACATGCTTAGAACCCTGCCCTGTTTTTTGGGTTCTGAAAGAGAAAAGTGGAACCCAACTCATTACCGGGTAATTATGATGTCACAGTGTTGCGCTAACATTCTGTCTGAGGACACATTTAGCGGCTCCTTTGTGGGAAAGCTTATTGCAGGGTAGGCATCCAGTGCATATTATTCATCTGATGTTTATTGTGTAAAAGAGAGGGATGCGATTTTATCCAGGTTTTGGAGGAGGAGGTGAATAAGCTACAGTAGGTTTGTTTTTGTTATTTTTAATACAAATTCAGAGATGACAGGTAAATACAAGTCATGATGAAAATAATTGGGTCATTTTTCATAATTATTTGGTAAAATGGCACGCTGGCTTCAGACACTGAATGCTGTTTATTAAAAAAAGATAAATAAACTGTCCAGAGCAGCGGGCCTACTGCAGCGGCACACATAACAACAAAACACACCGCATATACACAGTTTTCAATTAACGGCAGACGCTCACGACTCGCTCACACGCGAGACTCTCTGAGCTAATTAACATCTGCCAGAGTCACTCTGTTATTCCCGTATCACACGGACGGCGGGACGTCTCCTAAACAACAGCTAATATAACGAGTTTAAAGGCCAATTTGCACAAAAATAAAACCTGATTTACTGAAGCTGGCAGGCACAGGAATAAGACACACGGTCACACGGTGGGGAAGGAGAGGGAATCCTTTATCATCGTGCATGGATTAATTCTCTGCAGCTCCTTAAAGACTACACTCAAAGACTGAGTGGAAATTCATGCACATGACTTCATTTCAGAACGGACACACACACGCACACGGAGACACTCATGTCTAACTCTAATCTCTGATTGTGTAAATCAAAATGTATTCCTCATAACACACCTTACTGTGGGAACAGGAGACATTAGCTTGGGCACAGACGCAGGTAATTGAGAAGGAACAGTTTGAAGACATTTGTATTCATCAATGCGTCTGACAGAAAACAGCACTGAGATTGTTTCTTTTTTTTCCTGGGGAAATATTGAAAAAGCAGATTTATTTTATTTATTTATTTATTTAATATTTATATATAATATTTTTTTTACGTTTCTTATCGGGAGCAAAGCGAAAACATTTTCAAGAGCATTAATATGTAACATCCAACAAACCTCTCCGCGATGCTCGCCGTGCCTTCGGAGGTGGAGCGGGGCGCCACTTATCAAGCACAGGCAGAGAGACTCGCGATGCTATCGGCGGGTATGTGTAGGAATTCCATTAGCTAGCGGCTACATGCGCGAGCGCGCGGCCGCTCCGCTGATGGAGACGGAGACAGAGAGAGAGAGAGAGAGAGAGAGAGAGAGAGAGAGAGAGAGAGAGAGAGAGAGAGAGAGAGAGAGAGAGGAGAGAGAGAGAGAGAGAGAGAGAGAGAGAGAGAGAGAGAGAGAGAGAGAGAGCAGCTGGCAGATTCACACGCCAGCAGGACCGAGAACATTAGCCCTCGCTGGCCGTCAGTCAGACCGGAAAGCGAATATCGGGCATGTTCTCATATTACCCTTCCACCTCGGTAATGTGATGATCCGCACAACACAAGCTCTAGAAGGGATGGTGGAGACATTATTATTATTTTTTCCTCTCTCTCTCTACTGATGAACAGGTATGTCTGGCGTTTGACGGTATAAATGACTACGGTACAGGTGTATATGTGAGCCCATACGTGTACAGGTGCGTATGTGAGCTCAAAAGGCTACTGTACAGGTATGTGTGAGAGTAGACATGGTGACTGTGCAGGTGTATTTGTGGGTAACATATATTGAGCAACTGTACAGGACAGGTAGCCCAACATTTGAGGCTTCAAAGTTTTACTGTGCAGGTATATTTGAGGTTACACTGAGCCATTCTTCTCAGACAAAATAGCCTTCTTTGTCTCAGAAACAGCTGAAGCTTGGTTATCTTACTTTGCTATACCACTGAGAATAGAAGTGCACTGGTGGTTAAATTATCCATAATAAAACAATTTTAAAAATCGTTGTTAAAAGATTGCTCTCTAAATGCAAAGTGTGAGTCTGAGAGCTACCCTCACACAGTGTTTAGCTCTGCCGCTAGGAACACAACAGTAATTACTCTTTCTATTCTTTGATATACTTTTGTGTCCCTTGTGGTGCACTTATGGGTCTTATGCTGTTTATGTAATTCTGTATTTTCAATTTTAATATACTTAATTTTTTTTTTTTTGGAGGGATTTAAAAGTTTGAATAAAGTATTTCAAAAATATTCACTTCAAAATGA
The DNA here is from genome assembly GCA_029718625.1 of Synaphobranchus kaupii. Lineage (NCBI taxonomy): Eukaryota > Metazoa > Chordata > Actinopteri > Anguilliformes > Synaphobranchidae > Synaphobranchus > Synaphobranchus kaupii. Next base: position 125,462,837 of record CM056377.1, read on the forward strand.
TTATTCAATCTCCAGCTCGATAATGTGATGATCCGCACAACACAAGCTCTAGAAGGGATGGCGCAGACATTATTATTATTTTGTCCTCTCTCTCTCTCTCTTTCTCTGTCCTGTTCTTCTCAAACACGGAGATTACCCTTACAAATCGATTAGATATAAAGTACGTTCCAGCCGAACAGGGTGGACATATACGTACATACTATGTGCACTAATATGCTTTGTAAGTTATTTTATCTGTTTATTAAGTCACAATAAATAGGTACTTCTCAAAAAATAATTTTCAAAATTAAATGTTGCTCTCAAAACCGAAGGGCAGTTGCAGCTACTTTAGGGCCAAAACACATTGTCTATCTGTCTCTCTCTCTCGCTCCCTCTACACTGTGAACGACAGTACTGATGCTGCATTTGATGATTATTCATTCGTTGAAAATAGCCACCGGCTACCCTGCGCCAGAGGGACTTCACAGTGATTAAAACCAATAAGAAAGGAACCAAAGCATGACATGCCATCACAATAATATAACCATTCAATCTTCTCCAATGTTCTCCCACAAGTTTCTCTCAGGAAAGTTCTAGCTCCTTCTGAAATGAGTCCCACTTTATTTGTCTTCGTATCAAACAGGCGGTCACATGACACAGATAACAGGAGAGAACCATATCAAGCCGAGAAAAAAAAACAATAAAAGCAGAAAAAAAACTCTTCAGCCTTCACACGCAGAGATGGAGTTTCTTTAAATGTGGCCCTGGGCAGAATCGCGGTCGGGGTTTGTGGGAAGCCAGTCACCCTGAGGGAATCTGTGCATTGTGTTGACAAGACGGTGATTTTTCAGAAGTAGAAACGCTTGCTCTGTTATTTGGAACTTCTTCAGCTCAAGAGACGACGCAGGAAAAATGGTCACTGGTTTATTTATTATTTTTAATAAATAGGGGTTACGGCATGTCTCTTGGCAGTGTGAACAAGGCCCGTCAGTGTTTCTTTTTGCCGTCTTACATCGAGTGTGAAACCAAGTTAATCCAAAACCGGCGCTTCGTCTGAAGAACTACTCTCCCTCTCCTCACTGATCTCAGATCAGTGCTCAAGGCTGACCCTGGGGTGACCCTGTTATAGAATGCAGCTCAACAGTGACCTGTTCGCCATCACATTGGGCTGGTTTCAAGGACACCATGAGTGGCTTTATAAAACATTATTAATAAAGAAATAAAGAAATAATAATAATTATTACTACTATGGATTTCATTATCAGCACTGAACTGAGAGACTTGCTGACAAAAATGAGGGGGTCAAAAGTGTGTGTGTGTGTGTGTGTGTGTGTGTGTGTGTGTGTGTGTGTGTGTGTGTGTGTGTGTGTGCAGACTACACATGTTTTCTCCAAACATGTGTAGTCTGCTTTTAATGAGTGTCCCTCAGTATTGCTTTGTACACTTATGAAAAAAAAAAAAAAAAAAAGATATTCAATGATACAAAACACATTTTAGCATTGCAAAAATACAAATAATGAGAATAACCTATTGGCATAATCGATTTGCACTAAGTCAAATAGCAGGTCAATGTTATTCCCACTAATTGCAAATAGCAGAACGATGCTAACCCTGACCCGAAGCCTAACTCTAACCCAACTAGTGTGATTCGCTAGGTAGCCAATTCACCAGTTATAACGAGTAATACTAAAGATTTGCCATTATTTCTCGACACACATAAAATTAGACCAAAATAAAACTGAAAACACTGGTAGGTGGAGTTAGTATGAATAGCATTTGCAAAACAGTGCTGTTATTTGCACTAAGTATTAATAGACACTCCATAAAATATAACTTCGTCAAGGCACGTCAACTGAATTGGGTCCAGGGTAAAGGGACTGAAAGGCCCTTTTCAAAAACCTGTCAATTTAGAAAGTGCAGGATTCATTCGGATTAAGCAGCAAAAGCTCCCCGTTCCCTGCAGCGGCTCAAACACAAACAGCGTCTGAAAACCGCAACTAAAAAAAGCCAGAAAGCCACTCTGGCAAACATCCAGAAGCTTCCGTCCGGAAACGGCACTTCCTCAGCCAATTAATAAGAGTCATTTAAGTTCCTCTAAAAATGTCCAGTGCTGCTAAACAAAATTGCTAGTGGCAACAACCGTTGAACGTGACCGCCTCGTAACACACACGCACACGCACACACACACACACAAATGTAAATCTGCAATCTGCTGGACGAAACCACAGCACACGCTACTGAAATGGGTCAGTTTGAGATTATGTTTAGCAGATTTAAATCAACTGGACAAAGCAGTGGAACTGGCCCCTGAAAAAAAAACTTGTTCTATTAGCTTTATAAGCTTCTCGAGATCAATAAAACCAGAGACTTTCACCTAGCCGGACAAAATGGCAGAATGAAAGAGATTGAAGTCAGCACAATGGCAGGACCGCGGCACCGGTCGAACGCTTCAGCTCAAAACATCTTAAAAAGAGGGGGATGCTGACTCACCGAGCGGCTGTCCGGCGATGATGCGGGCGTTCTCCCCCGGCGACGGCGCCTCGGGCGTTCCTCTCGCTCATGTACTGGACGAAGGCGAAGCCCTTGTGCACGGAGCAGCCCACGATCTTCCCGTACTTGGCGAAGATGACCTCGATGTCGGTCTTCTTGACGATGGCCGTGTTGAGGTTACCGATGAAGACTCTGGAGTTGAGGGACCTGGGGTCATTCTTGTTGGTCACGTTGCTCGTCTGACTCTTCCCGGTCATTCTCCTCCGGAGTCCTTCCTAAGACAGGGAAAACCGGGAACGCCGGATTAGACGGGAGAAAGTCGTGCGAACATATAGGCACTGAAAGCCGACACATCAAAGCTTTTCGGAGAAGTCGGGCCCGCGCGCATCGGCTCGCGTTCCACCTGAACTTCGCCACAGGCACAACTAGGCTCGCAACTTAAGAGGTTGCGGGTTTCATTCCTAGGTGATGCACTTCCACTGGACTGCCTCTTGTGCGAGGTGCCTTAACCTGAATTGCTCCAGCGAGATGTTCAGCTGTGTATATGTATCGTGTGGTAAAAATGACGCGACACGTCTTTCTAGACGAGAGCGCGTTCTAAATGCCTTCAGGTAACACGGTGTGATTCTCAGTCAGCGCATACCACACAAAGACACCGTATGATAATCGGACACGACTGTCTTCTTCCCCCAGAGTCCGCTGCCACTTTCATTGTACAGAGAAAACAGGCAACGGGTGGAAACAACGTAATGAACTTCAGAGGCCTGTCCTGAGATTACATTACACTTCTATTTCATTCATTTAGCTGAGCCGCTCATCCAGCGCAACTTTCAAAACAGAGCAAATACGTGCGTCGCAACAAGAGAAGCGGCGTCTACAGAAAGAACAACTGCTGGATAAATAAGAAACGTTCGGCTTCCTGGTCACGTCTCCCGTCTGCTCAGGCCCCCCTGGTGGGGGAATGAGCTTTTCCCCACTGCAGTCAGAACAGCGAAGCCCAGGGAAACCCCGCCCATCTTCTTAATGCAGCGTGAAAACCCCACTCCCCAGACCCCACCAGGGCTCCCCCGACCCTCTCTAGCTATCCTCTTTCTTTTTGGATTTAATTTCGGTACAGTAACGCTATCGGCATAGCATGTGTTAAGGCACCTTTAGCTTAGTGGCATTTACTTTCAATGCTAATTGTTGTTTTTTTTCAGCTAACTTTACACTTATTGATTATAAATGGGTCGCTCTGCCTTCTTGGTGATGTCACACTTTTGCATTCCTTTTGCAACACCGTCGTTCTCCGCTACTGTACATCTGGATAAGAGCGCCTGCTAAGTAGTTGCTAATGTAATGTCAAATTATAATGGTAATGCAAATTAAAGATAACCTATTTCACAGGTACTGAGTCACGTACACTTTCCCATCTCCCTACTTCAGTGTTGAGGGGGCTCTGATTGCTAACGGAACGTTCCGGCACATCATGTATTTCTGCGTTAGCAACAGATGTTCCATCCTTGACAACGGCAGTTGTCAATGAAGTACAGCACGAACAGTGCAGTGTGATTTTTTAAAGTACTACTTTTCCAGCTTCTTGATCAATTTCCCACAATGCAACGCACATCTCTGCCTCTACCTTCCCTTCGACATGTCAGTCGTTGTGACAAAGGATTACCTAGCGCAGGTGTGTCATGGCCCGTCCGTTACGCTCTCATTCATTTCTGCTTGGAGTGTTTAGGAATTTAGGCCCTTTTCCTTGGTTAAGTGGCAGTGGATTAGAGCGTCAGCTAAATGCCTAAAATGTTAAACTAAATGAAACACAGTATTTGACCAGATATACTCTTCATCACTCCCCCTCTTCTCTTTTGTATCGTAATTTTGCTGTAGTTTCTCTCTTCCTTTTCTTCTTATCCTCCCTGTTGCTAACTGACATCTTCCCCTTTTCCTCATTCTGCAGGCAGGGACCCACTGAAAAACAGGTCTTCCGAGTTAGGCCGAAGACTGTGTTTGTCCTTTTAAACATTGCTTTTATTCCTAGGAAAATCAAAATTAAATTGAACCAAATGTGTGAGAAACATGTGCAGTGCATTAGTGTGACAGACCGCATCAACCTAGTGCATTACTGTGAAAAACATATGCCGTGATATACGGGAATCGCACACAGCTTTTTCTAGTGTAACGTCATTATAGCTCCACCAATGGCAGAGGCTGAACTTTTATTGGGAAATGCACAGGTTCATTAAATATAATATCTGTGTGTACATTCTGAGAGAAGTCAAATTATCGGCATCAGATAATCTCCAACGACGATGAAACAAGGTGTCAGCCACGTGCATTAATCCTGTCATTCACTGAGTCATAATAACCAATCAAAAGGCCGCAGCGAAAACGACATGATTGGTTCAGATCACACAGCTAATAAACAGCACATTGCTCCCGCCCTCATTCTCCCACCGCGCTCTCTGAAAAGACTCTCTAATCTCTGCATCTTTTTTATGGTGTAGAGCAGGAGTCCAGCGCATTTTATCTCCTGTATAAAAGAAGTGAAATGAAATGCTTGCCTGTTCAGCTGCAGGACAGTACGGCTCAAGCCATTAGACAGCCGGGGCTACACCCCCACCCTGCCCTCCTCCACCGGTGTTAAGCACCACCTGACTGTGCGTTTGGGCTGAGTGCTCCATCTCCATTAAGACGGGCCAGGAGAGAAGCTCATTACCTGCCGCGCTTTTATCCCTGGGATGAGGAAGAGGAGTCTAATTCACCTGCGCGCCCCTCCAACACCGCGTGAGGTTCCCCGTGACCCCGGACACCCCCCCCCCCCCCCCCACCCCCCCTCACAGACTGCCAGCGTCGATAAAGACACCCAGCTGCTGCTCCCAGAAAGAGCCGGAAAAAAACACGGGGGTGACAAGCAGAGAGGAGAGCGATATATCGGCAGCGCCATCGCCACGATGTATTATTACTACACAATTTATCTGACCCTATTTCCTAATGCAAACATCCATCCATCCATCCATTATCCATTAACCCGCTTATTCCTGGTCAGGGTCACGGGGGGTGCTGGAGCCTATCCCAGCATGCATCGGGCGAGAGGCAGGAATACACCCTGGACAGGCCGCCAGTCCATCACAGGGCACACACACCATTCACTCACACACTCATACATATGGGCAATTTTGAGTCTCCAACTAGCCTAACCTGCATGTCTTTGGACTGTGGGAGGAAACCGGAGTACCAGGAGGAAACCCACGCGGACACGGGGAGAACATGCAAACTCCACACAGAAAGGCCCTCGGCTGGGATTCAAACTCAGTACCTTCTTGCTGTGAGGCGACAGTGTGCTAACCACTGCACCACCGTGCCGCCCTCATGCAAACAATGTGCCCAATTCATGTATTGTGCCAAACTACATGACTATGATGCCACTTAATCCATGCTACCACTAAAACTATGATTTGGTGCCTCATTGATTTCTGCTCACAATCTCTGCAATGTAAAAATACAGTGTATACACTCAATGTTTCACTGTAATGTAGTGTGTTGTAGGCCATTTTGGGCTGGTCATCGTGAGATACATGAGACTTAAAACAAATGGCAATCAATCAATCTGTTTCCATGACAACCGGTGACCAACACCCTCATGGATGACCAACACCTTCAACACCCTCACAGCCTCAGGCGTCCAGCAGGTCCAGACCTGGGGGGGAATGGCGTCCAGCGTACGTACTGTACTTACGGGCCGCAATACGCACACGCTCCTCTCAGAAACCACAGCTGGGGTTCTGAAGTGCGGGAGTCCGTATGGGCGGACCTGGTATCTTCCGTTGCCCGGACACGCAGGTTCGGGCGGACGGACGGATGGACGGCTCACATGGAAACACAAGAAAAGATGCGAGTCTACAGCTCTCCAATTCCCGCTGATTTTTTTGCAGCTCGCATGAAAGGCTTACAATATTTATTTCTGTTTTTTTTTGTCAAGCAAAGATGAGACTTCACACAGATATAATTCTGCCATAAAAACCCCCACCCCTGTCCCACCCCACCCCCACCCCTCCTCTCCCAGTCCGGTCCTCTAAAGCCTGCTCTGTAATCCCTCAATGTTCCCACACCGGTTCTGAATACACACCTCGTGGGAGGATAGCAACACAACACATTTGTGTGCCTTTGATTAGGGATCCCTGCTACTCCTCCTCTCTGAAGATGGAGGCGCTGAGGGAGGCGCAGATATATACAACCATCTTTAATGAGCCCCACTGGAGACCCAAAGCCAGGAGAACGCAAACCAGCAAACGTGTGCAGTACGCACACACACACACACACACATAAAACACACACACACACACACACACACACACGCACACGCAGTAAAACATTCAGTAATAAAATCAGCTCTGATAGAGTACATTTGATCTCATGTCGAACTCTGTTTAATTAACTCTGAGCATTTGACTGCACACACACACACACACGCATAAAACACAAACACACACACATGCGCAGTAAAAGGTTCAGTGATAAAATCAGCTCTGATAGAGTACATTTGATCTCATGTCGAACTCTGTTTAATTAACACTGAACATTTGACTGCACACACACACACACACACACACACACACACACACACACACACACACACACACACGCGCGCGCGCACACACACACACACACACACACACACACACACACACACAGGTAAAGAGAGAGTGGAAAACCAGCATTTCTCAGCCCTTGATGACCATAATTTGAGTAACAGCCTTTACACTCTCAGAAAAAAGGGTTCCAAAAGGCTCCTCTGTCTCCATAGAGGAACCCTATCTAGTTCAAGGGTTCTTTGTTGGGCAAAATGGCTCAATGTGGAAGCTCTCGCACTTTTTACACCTACCATAGAGGGTTCCATAAAGAACTAAAACGGGTTCCCCTTTTTTGGAGAAAAGCCAAACAACCCTTTTTTCTGAGAGTCTACACCCCTTTCAGTGTGTACCCCTGCTACCAAAGGCCTTAACCAGAACAAATAAAGACAATCACCTCTTTTTATCCCAGAAATATTCAGCTCCATAACCATGTTAAAGACCTGTCTCTTTTTTTATAGATTTAAATTTTTTTTTGCTTTATTTTTGTACGTTTCTAATAGCCTAAATATTTGAAGCCATTTGAAATGCGCTGCCGTTGTAAATTATGTGGTTTAATCTGATATTCTTGCTGTTCTACTTTCAATGTGTAAAGCACATTCCCTCCAAGGGCAATACATAATCTATTTATCCATCTATCTAGGCTGCGGTGGCCTGCTGAGATTGTACCCTTTCAGAATCATAACTGGGCTAAATCAGGCACTCAAGATTTATGGCTTATTCTTTATTTCACACTCTCCCTGTCAGAAGTCCGAGACACAAGTTTGGTGGCTTTTCGACGGAGAGAAGTGCTGAATCGGAAAGCTGTCAATCATTCTCTTTTACACCAATCAACTTTGTGCCCGATGATACTAACCCCTCCCTAAATGGATCTCTCTCGCACACTTTACACTCCCACTCTACATTACATTGCATTTATTTGGCAGACGCTTTTATCCAAAGCGTACAATAAGTGCACACTGAAGGTCATTGCAACAACAGGTCAGCCAAAGTACAGTCCTATCATAACGCAGCAGCTGTCCATGGACATGAACATCACGTCTTAAGGCTAACTCAGTAAGCTATGGCTAAGTCTTAAGGCTAACTCAGTAAGCTATGGCTAAGTCTTAAGGCTAACTTCAGTAAGCCATGGCTAAGTCTTAAGGCTAACTCAGTAAGCCATGGCTAAGTCTTAAGGCTAACTCAGTAAGCCATGGCTAAGTCTTAAGGCTAACTCAGTAAGCCATGGCTAAGTCTTAAGGCTAACTCAGTAAGCTATGGCTAAGTCGTAAGGCTAACTCAGTAAGCCATGGCTAAGTCTTAAGGCTAACTCAGTAAGCTATGGCTAAGTCTTAAGGCTAACTCAGTAAGCTATGGCTAAGTCTTAAGGCTAACTCAGTAAGCTATGGCTAAGTCTTAAGGCTAACTCAGTAAGCTATGGCTAAGTCTTAAGGCTAACTTCAGTAAGCCATGGCTAAGTCTTAAGGCTAACTCAGTAAGTTATGGCTAAGTCTTAAGGCTAACTCAGTAAGCTATGGCTAAGTCTTAAGGCTAACTCAGTAAGCTATGGCTAAGTCTTAAGGCTAACTCAGTAAGCTATGGCTAAGTCTTAAGGCTAACTCAGTAAGCTATGGCTAAGTCTTAAGGCTAACTCAGTAAGCTATGGCTAAGTCTTAAGGCTAACTCAGTAAGCTATGGCTAAGTCTTAAGGCTAACTCAGTAAGCTATGGCTAAGTCTTAAGGCTAACTCAGTAAGCTATGGCTAAGTCTTAAGGCTAACTCAGTAAGCTATGGCTAAGTCTTAAGAGAAGTGAGGCCAGTTTACGACAGAAAGATAAACTAAAACATCAAAAGGTCAAGACACTACTGATACATGAAGCTGTTAGAGAATCAAGACACAGGATACAATTCTGAAAATAGTCAGAGAATCTACCACAGAGCAAGAATCCACCACAGGACAAGAATTCACATCAGAGCAAGAATCCTCAAGGCTCCTCCAAGGCGAGATCATGCCCCTGTGTCTTTCCTGGTTTCACAGGCCCCATTAATCTTCATCAGCCCAGGGTACTTCACACACCTCCCATCCTAATCAGGGCAGTGGAGCATTGTGGGTACGGAACTTCTGTAGACACCCGCTAGGTTCTATGGCTTGTGTTCTGTGTTCCAGACCCAAGCTGACCACATTAGCCTGACCTGAACTGCCTCAGTAAACACACAACCATGTAAGCGAATAACGTAGAAATAACAGTAAACAGTAAGTGGCAACAAACGTAGTGCCTTGTGCAAGAAGGGCAGCCTAGCAGGAAGTGGAGAGTGACATAATTAATAGAAGGAACACAGCCACACTTGTGTCGCCAGCAAATCTTGGACTCGACACTGTCAAACCGTGTGGTTGTAGCGTAGCCTTGGTTGCAGTACATGCACGCCTGCGGCTGACTTTAACGCTTCCTGGCACAGCGCAGGCATGGCTCTGTAAATCCCCTGCTGAAAGGGCATTTCTTGGCCTTGTCCCCACCCCCCTGCTTCCTGTACGAGTATTTAATGGGCGGAGCACAGAGCGTGGGTGTGGGTTGACGGGTAAATCACCAGCGCGGTTGATTAAACCGTCTTCCAGCAGACTGAGACCACGCCCCTCCGGCCTTGATATTTTATCACCCCGATCCATGGTCATTAAAAAAAAATAAAAATACGACATGATGTGGGTGGGCGGGGCTGCCCCTCAGTGCCCGGCCCTAATCCGGCCCTGATCCGGCCCCGACCCGAGCAGAGCCGTGATGAGCAGCTAACGGTAATTCAGGGCTGGGGTGCACACGCTGGTGCTTATGTCAAAGGACAGGAGGGGAGAGCGTTCAGAAATCAGATAGAGATGTGTGCGAATTGCCTCTCCCATTGGTCAGTAAATCAGTGTGACGACGCCCCCTGTGATCCGCTAGTTACGTTTCGCCACCCCCCCCCACCCTTCCCCACAACTGCTGTCTTTCAGGCCATTTTTTTTTTTTGTTCATGCACACCTTTCATTGATTCTCTCCCCCCCTCCCCCTCTCTCTCTCTCTCCCCCTCTCTCTCTCTCTCTCTCTCCCTCCCTCCCGACTGGCCCATATTTCTTATTTATAGTGTACATAAAGACTAGGGGGTGAGGGGGGGGGGTTCCCGAGAGGTGGAAAAGGAGGGATCAGCGTGGGACATTTCCCAGAAGCCCTTGCAGGATACACAGAGCGCACATGTAAAACCCCAGCTGCTCGGAGAGACTACCTCAGGAGAGGTTTTGCACATTTACAGATAAATAGAAAGAGTTACTCACCCTTAGAAGAGTCTGCTGCTTTTGGAGAAGCTGGGAGGGTAAAGACCACAGGCTGAGGCAGGACACCACACAGATCAACACCCATCCTTTACTCACAACGCTAATGTCAATTCACCTGTGTTACACATTCACACACAGATGCACACACACACACACACACACACACACACACACACACACACACACACACACACACACACACACACACACACACAGATGCACACACAGACAGACACACCCACACACTCTCTCTCGCTTACCCTCTCCCTCTCTCATACAAACATACACTCTTCAATGGATGGTCAGTTGCACTGGAGAGACAATTAAAACTCTAGCACTGTTTTGTTTTATTTATTAAAATGTACTCCATATGACACTGAACCATCTGAAATGAGCTTTCTTCTCTAGGCTCAGTTAAGTTAAGGTGATCCTAGAATGCAGGAATAAACTGCAATACATATATGCTTTAAAAAAACCAGGGTTTCCAGCCACGCAGGAGGGACCAATGACCAATGGCCTGCCACGTTTGGCCAATTTCATTTTCCGTGTGACCATGAGGTGGACCTCCAGTCCATCAATTATTGTCATTCATTTTGTCTCAAGTTCCATTATGTGAGTAAAAAATAAAAAATATTGGTGCATTAACTTTAATATAAATTACTTTATTAATCTTAAACTTAAATTAATTTTTTAGGTGATTGCAGGTCCCTGGCAAACTGTGTTAGTGAAGAAGAAGAGAAACACATTAAAGTCATTACAAATCAAAATTCAGAAAAAAATATGAAGTGAAGCGTTTCAATGCAGAAAACACTGAAAAGAAGCGGTAGCCAGCGTAGGGCGGGGGTTTTAAGGCTCGGTTTCCTTTTCGAGAACCCAGTGACATTCTCAAACTCTCTCTGGGGCTCAGCAGTGTAGCCACACTGTGACCATCCTCCCGCTGCAACGCTAAGCTTCCTCCAGCACCATTTAGCATCTGGGAGGCGTGGAAACGGCTTGATAATGGGGCGCCCCCCTGTGGCGGGGGCTCTGCTGTGCTCGCGCCGTACGGTAAAAAACGTAGTCTGGTTCTTTAACAGGTCGCCCCACTCTGCCCTCATCTCCTCACACAAAGGCATTCTCACCCCCACGCCTCCCCAAAACCACCGGCCCCACGCCACACCAGCGTCCCAGGGTCGGAATTCCGTCCCCACAGCACCATGGTAACCGTTCTCCTTGGGATTCGGTCTCACCAGGAACAACAGCTCACTTCACCGCACTCTTTCACTGTACTCTCTTTCATTCTCCCTCAATCTCCTTCTGCTTCCTGTTCTCTCTCTCTCTCTCTCTCTCTCTCTCTCTCTCTCTCTCTCTCTCTCTCTCTCTCTCTCTCTAATTCCAGTTTTTTGTTTTTTTTTGTACTGCCTTGAGCATTAATCCAATTAACGTGTAATTAAATTGGCCCATTGCTCATTTGGGATGGTTTTATTCACAGTGGAAGTTGGGGGAGGGGGAGGGGGAGGGGGAGGGGGAGGGGGGAGGACAGGGGGGTGTTCTCGGTGCAGGTTGGGGGGTTCGTACGCATCTAATTGTCCCAAAGGAATGGATTTGCCGACAGAGGGAACACAGGGGGAATAGACGGGTTCCTGGTTCCTGGTGACAGGCGTAATTGGCTCTCGCTCAGCGCGGTAACGTGCAGGTTTGCCCTTGTTAATCGCCGCCATTAGCCAGGTATATCAATCCCTTCCTGGTAACATAGCGCGAGACCGCGATTCGTCACCATTAAGGGCCGAGCCCAGAAAATGGCGGGCATCGCATCCGCGATGGCGAGCCCAAAAAAGAAGAAAAAAAAGAGTCTAAATGGCATTCTGTCCTCCCATCTCAGAGGCCGGTGGTGTTTCTACTCTCATATAAACACTGTGCTGTAAGTTCTCCTCCTGCTAATGAAGGAGATCCAGCTGTCCTATTAGGTGCCTGTGAGTCAGGTGTGTGTGTGTGTGTGTGTGTGTGTGTGTGTGTGTGTGTGTGTGTGTGTGCGTGTGCATGCGCATTGGTGAGTTTGTATAGCGAGTATCACTCAGGCGTGTGTGTGTGTGTGTGTGTGTGTGATGAGTTTGTATAGTGGGTATCACTCAGGTGTGTGTGTGTGTGTGTGTGTGTGCTTGCGCATTGGTGAGTTTGTATAGCGAGTAACACTCAGGTGTGTGTGTGTGTGTGTGTGTGTGTGTGTGTGTGCTTGCGCATTGGTGAGTTTGTATAGCGAGTAACACTCAGGTGTGTGTGTGTGTGTGTGTGTGTGTGTGTGTGTGTGTGTGTGTGTGCAGTGGTGAGCTTCTATAGCAAGTATCACTCAGGTGTGTGTGTGTGTGTGCAGTGATGAGTTTGTATAGCGAGTATCACTCAGGTGTTTGTGTGTGTGTGTGTGTGTGCAGTGATGAGTTTGTACCGTGTGTATCACTCAGGTGTGTGTATGTTGTATGGCGGAATTAATGGCATTGTCCTACCTGGGGATCAAATCTGCAAAATTTTTGATTACAAGGCCAGTTCCTCAGCCCTCATACTAGAGTGCCGCCCAGTTTTTTTGTTTTGTCTCGTAACGTGAACTTCGCTTTCCCCACTAAAACCCACGTCTTCAAGTGGAATCCCATTACCGCGCTCATTTGCAGTGCAGGTGCTGTGTTTGAATAAAAAAAGCTTTAATGGGGACAAATTACAGCTGGTTTCATGCCTCCTCTTCATTAGCCTGATTACCCCACACTGAAAATACAGTTTAACCAAGTACAACCTGAGAGAAAACACAGCCACGCATTCAGCCCGTCAAAATGCCTAATCACACCTCACATCGTCTCACTTCAGCGTCCGTGACGCATGCCGTTTAAGCCCTAAGGATTGTGGGTCCTATTTATTTTCTCGATGACATAGCTGCGTACTCGCAGCTCTGAAGCAGCAATTCTGGCGCAAACCCAGCATGCTTCACACGCTATGGGCATTAGGAAGAATGATAACATTTCACTGGAACTACACATCATAAGCCTGTCATAAGCCTGTCATAAGCCTGTCATAAGCATGTCATAAGCATGACATAAGACCTGACATAGTAAAAAGACAGGTAGTGCGCATGTTCACAGGCCTGGGCGTATGAGGAATGATTGAATCAGGGAAAGATGGAATAAACTCCCGTTTTATTGCCCACTTGTAAAACAAATGTAACCGCCTTCATCAGGAACAGCAGCTCTGCAGCTCAGGTCCAAACCTTGTTGGCACCGTTAAATGTGTTTTGGCAGCATGCGATAAAATTTGCAGGTATTTAATAACACCTGTCAAAATGAGACACAACGGCACATTATGTCTTATGATCAATGTCATAACACAGCCATATTGCGTGCAACGACTCAGCAAAATGTACTGCATAAATTAATAAGTTTGTCGTAAGATTAATTAAATTCAATAAATTGCAGGTGTCGGTTTATTTACTTTAAATTTGTTTATTTCCCATGTTGTTCTACCTACATTTGAGTTGGCAGCTCGTTTAAAGTTTTCAAAATTTTTTTTCAGTTTAATATTTTGTCGTTATCGGAACCTGTACATCTGTTAAAATAACGTCTGTATCAACATTGTCACACATTACCCTGGTAAGCAGAGGCTGACATGTCTGGATTCAAAGAGGGGTGGGATTTACCCTACAAATTAAAACTGACAGTGAAAAATCTCACCGTCCACTTTTGTCGGTAACTTTGTGTCATGGTTAGTGGCTGTCTCATTTTGTTTCTACCATTGTTTTCCGTTTGGCGTCGTCTGAAGCTCTATCAGATTTTTTCTTCCTCCGTCCCGGTGTTTGGATCTCTCCGGGTCATTATCTCCGACACCTGTGTTTGGTTTCCGTCGGCTATAAATAGAGCTTAACTTCCGCTTTCCGGTGCTTCTATATTGTTGTTGCATTATGACTAGGAAGCCGGTATTGGTAGAGGTATAAGACGTTAGCTTCTGAATCTCTGTTTGGTGTTATACAGAGACGCAGCTATTTGTATTAGTGATAGGATTAGAATTTCTGGTTTTCTGTCCTATCGTCCTCTATTATTTTATTTTTGCCTGCAGCCTGTTTATTCTTTGTTCAGCTCCTTAGCCGACTGAGCTGTAGTTACAGGCTTGCTATTTTGTTTGTTTCTTTTCAGTTTTCTCAACCTCTTTAAGACGCAGATCAATTAGGGCATGAGGTTCTTTCTTTTTGTTTGTTTCTCGCTGTTTTAGCGATTTTTCGCCTCCGTTTGAGGTTGTTTTGTGTTAGCTTGTGCTGGGGAAGTTTTGTTCCCGCTTTTCCGTTTCCCTTTCTTCCCCTGGTGCGGTTTAATTCCGCTTCTGTGGCGTGTCTATTGTTCGATACGCTTTCTGAATCCTTATCTGTCGCGTTTGGTTCTCTATTTTCTAACCTAAACCTGACACTTTGACGGACAACATCTAGAACCTAGAACATTATAGTCATTTGGCAGACGCTCTCATCGGAAAGTTCGAAAATTAAAATGTGTAATAAAATACTGAATTTCACGTACGAGTTTTTCTCTTTTTTGGGTCAATACACTAATGCCCCCATACACTAATGCCCCCCATACACGAATGCCCCTATACAACACCACGTTTACTCTCTTATTCAGATGTTCCTAGGAGAAACTAAATTTCAGATATATGGTCAGTTTTATCCCCTCCCTTTGAGCATATGCCCCTCAGAAAGTCTGTTCACGGGGCCAATATGCAGACTCTACAGGATGTCAATCTGGAGCTTCCCCGATGTGTTGTTCCGCAGAAGAGCCGGAACAAAGGAAGTAAAAGCTTGTGATGGGTACAGAATCTTCCGGAAAGATTTTGAGCAGGGGGCTTGAAAACAGCGTTTGGATATTTGAGTCGTCTTTTCTTTTTTCTCCTTTTTTTCAAAGCACTTGAAAGGCCACAGAACTGCCCTCTCCGCTGGGGTTTTTGTCTCTGTCAGCAGGTTTGTTCCTGTAATCTACCTCAGAGGGGGGTGAGCTAAAAGAAGACTGTTAAAAATCACCACCACCCAGCGTCACTATCTTCCCTCTACCCAAAAAAAAAGCAACACATCGACAATTTACGAAAAAGCGTTCGGGAACACATTTTCTCTCACACACAAAAATACATCCAAAAACAAACAATCACATTGATGATCACAAGAATAAACACTTTCACCATCACATCAACAAACATTCACATTCACAATCTCACAAATAAACACTTTTACCATCACATCAACAAACACTCACATTCACAATCACAAAAATAAACAGTTTCACCATCACATCAACAAACATTCACATTCACAATCTCACAAATAAACACTTTTACCATCACATCAACAAACACTCACATTCATAATCACAAGAATACATTTTTTTCCCATCACATCAACAAACATTCACATTCACAATCACAAAAATAAACACTTTCACCATCACATCAACAAACATTCACAATCACAAAATAAACACTTTCACCATCACATCAACAAACACTCACATTCATAATCACAAGAATAAACACTTTCACCATCACATCAACAAACATTCACAAACATAATCACGATCAGAATCACAATCGCAAACACATTCACAATCACGAGCATTAAGTTATTACTGAGACTGCTGGGGACGGGGGAGTTTAAAGTGGAACAGTTGGGATGCAGTCGTGAATGTGGCGTCTGGGGCCCCACGCTGACCCCAGCATTATTTCAAGGCAAAATGCCAAAGAACATTCAGAGTGAAATAATGCAGTGACCTCCATCTCATCCACCCCCCCCCCCCCTTCACCTGAAGTAAGGCGAGTGCAGATTCACTGATGCTGATGTCATCCTAACGGGCGCTGGTTTTTCCCATAGAAATCCATTCAAATGCAGAGACGTTATAGTATCGCTTGTAAGAGTACCAGAAAATAAGATATCAATAGTCTTTTGATGTTGTTAGGTCACAGACATCAGGAAGTCATGGCATGCAAAGGAAATGCGACCAAATATTAAAAATTAAAAGGCACAGTCACCTTTGGTAATGTAAACCTCTGACCCACTGGAATTGTGATAAAGTTAATTAAAAGTGAAATAATCTGTCTGCAAACAATTGGTGGAAAAATTACTTGTGTCATGCACAAAGTAGATGTCCTAACTGACTTGCCAACACTATAGTTTGCTAACATGAAATCTGTGGAGTGGTTAAAAATGAGTTTTAATGACTTCAACCTACGTGTATGTAAACTTCCGACTTCAACCGTAATAAAGATATTAGGTCAAATTAAATGAGATTAGATTAAATGAAATTAAAGCCCCAGGGAGCTGTTGGGGTCCTTGCTCTTGGAGGGAAACATGGGGACACCTGGCATTACTGTGAGGCTCTATTAAAGTTTAATGCAGCACCTTGTGCATTAATGTTAACAAAACTCTGACCTTTGTACAACATTAGCATATCATCAACACAGAGTGCATGACTAATTCCTGCACTCTATCATTTCATTTCACCACAGCATCAGTATATGGATAACTTGCCACAGGCGCGGCCATGCTCACGTTAGCTGTCGATTCTAGTAATAACTTGCCGCCAGTCGCATCACGGAGAAATTATCTTTGGGTGTGCAAACTTGTTCAGACTGGGGGGTATTCCAAAAGAAGCAGGATTACTGAGTTAGCTGGATGCACTGAGTAAAACCCGTAAAACAGCTCTTTTTATTTCAGTCCTTGTTTCAGATTTGGAAGGGTTCCAGCCACAGTGCAGTTATCCAGCTAACTCAGTAATCCTGCTTTGAGAAATACACCCCTGATCAATCACAGCACAGATAGCTAACATTTGCTATCTAGCTATGAGAGTCAGGGTCCGTGTGACAATAGCTTGCTAGTTGATTATTTAAATAGAGTTGATGCAATAATATTACGTTGGATTATGGAGGAAACATTATGTTCAACCGTATTGATACAATGATCATGAACACGCGGCAACGTTAGTATCGACAGCACAAACAAGCGACAAATACAGTGGCGTTGCGGTTCCACAATAATATATTAAATATCAGAAACTTACTTTCACTTTCTGCACACCTTGTTTCCAAGGCCTAAATTGGCTGATGATTGAATTGAAGTGACAAAAATCAGCAGAGACTGTGGCCCTCCAGGACTGGAGTTAAAGCAGCAGAGACTGTGGCCCTCCAGGACTGGAGTTAAACCAGCAGAGACTGTGGCCCTCCAGGACTGGAGTTAAAGCAGCAGAGACTGTGGCCCTCCAGGACTGGAGTTAAAGCAGCAGAAACTGTGGCCCTCCAGGACTGGAGTTAAACCAGCAGACACTGCAGCCCCTCCAGGACTGGAGTTAAACCAGCAGAGACTGTAGCCCTCCAGGACTAGAGTTAAAGCAGCAGAAACTGTGGCCCTCCAGGACTGGAGTTAAAGCAGCAGAGACTGTGGCCCTCCAGGACTGGAGTTAAACCAGCAGAGACTGTGGCCCTCCAGGACTGGAGTTAAAGCAGCAGAGACTGTGGCCCTCCAGGACTGGAGTTAAAGCAGCAGAAACTGTGGCCCTCCTGGACTGGAGTTAAACCAGCAGACAATGTGGCCCTCCAGGACTGGAGTTAAACCAGCAGACACTGTGGCCCTCCAGGACTGGAGTTAAACCAGCAGACACTGTGGCCCTCCAGGACTGGTGTTAAAGCAGCAGACACTGTGGCCCTCCAGGACTGGAGTTAAAGCAGCAGAAACTGAGGCCCTCCAGGACTGGAGTTAAACCAGCAGACACTGCGGCCCCTCCAGGACTGGAGTTAAAGCAGCAGACACTGTGGCCCTCCAGGACTGGAGTTAAATCAGCAGAGACTGTGGCCCTCCAGGACTGGAGTTAAACCTGCAGACACTGTGGCCCTCCAGGACTGGAGTTAAACCAGCAGACAATGTGGCCCTCCAGGACTGGAGTTAAAGCAGCAGACACCGTGGCCCTCCAGGACTGGAGTTAAAGCAGCAGAGACTGTGGCCCTCCAGGACTGGAGTTAAACCTGCAGACACTGCGGCCCTCCAGGACTGGAGTTTGACATCACTGCCCTAGTTTGGTATTTGCAGTCAACTGATTCAGAGTTTATCATCTGTTTGTCTTGAATCTCTAACAAATGCACTGACATCAGGGTCGCCTTAGACACTTTTCCCCATGAAACACCAGCAAGTTCAGCAGGCTTAGCCACTGAGCCTTTTGCCAAACGTGCCCCAACAACCACTGAGATCTCTTCGTCTAGCCAAGGTAGCCAACATAATGAGCAACTGGGCCTGCCCAACATGTTTATACACAACAGTGAGCATTCTTGGATGTTAACTGCTTAATTAACTCAGACACTACACCTGTGTAGAAGCACCTGCTTTCAATTTAGCTTGTAGTATTACTCATTTACATGGTTACCTGTATTTATCCACAAGTGTCTGTTACTGGTGAGCCGTGCTTTACAAACCATAGGGGGGCTCATCCTCAACAAGTACCGCAATCCCCCATGTTCCCTCCTCAGCTGTTGCCTTCTCCGTTTTCTAACTGTCTGACTAAAGCAAAAAAATATGAAAGGATGGCGGACTGTCCCCTCTTCTTTAAAGAAAAAATAGTATAAATTATGTTAGATATTTATAGTGCAGTACAGTGGTGCATTTTACTCCTGCTACAGTCTACTCTAGTACATGCACTGCAAAACTGTGGATTAAGTGCTGAATGGCCAGCCCTCTACTGAAAGAATATTTACATAAATAAATAAATTAATAAATAAAATGGAAGGTTTTTGTTTCTGTCCTGCTTGTTAACCACAAAAGACCTGTCTGAGTAAAGAGCGTTCTCTTTGTTACGGTCCACAGGGAACAGCAGCGAGACAGTAGCCACCGTCCCCACGGAAACCACTTCATTACTTCTCAAGACTCTATTTACCATTCCTATTAAAAGAATAATAGCAGCGCGTGTACTTTTGTATGAATGCAACAAAAAAAGGACATCCAAACGCATTATCATCAGAGGGCCGCTAGTGAGTCAGAGCTTTTCAACACCCCATTTAGATTTTATTCATTTCGTTATTTAATGTTTTTTTTTGTTTTTTTCCCCCCCATTTTTGGTAGTCTGTGTTTGTCAGCAGGAGGACACTGACTATTTCATTTGGCTCCCGGGCTAGAAAAATTCATGGATTCTAAAATGTCTTTAAATGAAGTTGGCGTCTACTGATATCGGGCCCTTGGTCAAATAGTAGGCAGAATTCTGTGTGCTTCATCCAGTAATACTGAGCAAGCAACAGCCGACACATTTTAAATGGCGTTCATGCCACAAATTGTTGGGCCACTGGCACTACCTGTACTTAACTTTAAAAAAATAAATGTACTTTAACAAAAATATTAATTTGGCAACCAATATGGGCTGAGCATGTCCAATTCCCACCCTAATTTGGAACGGTCAATCATCTGCAACCACAGCCACACGAATGCGGAAACCCTGCTGCCGATTTGGGAGAGTGTAGTGTCCTGCGAAACCAGTGGTGTCACCAGCTGCTTCTTTTCCCACGACAGACTACAGCCGAGATCGCATAGAGCAGAGTCAGAGGAGGACCTTTCATTCGGCTCTGACATGCAGTCCAGGGGCATTCGAGTGACCAGCGGGGGTCACTAGAGAGCGATGACTGCGGAC
>CM056377.1:125487848-125495332 GCA_029718625.1 Synaphobranchus kaupii
TGTGTGTGTGTGTGCGCGCGTATATGTGTGCGTGTAATGAGAATGGTCTGGGGTGCTCTGGGAGCGAGTGGGATCGATGAGCTCCTCCAGACCAGTGTAAATGGCAGGAGGAGGTTGGCTGGCAGCACTGGGCCAATCAGAGACCTGTCAGAAAAGCTTCACCCCGGATGTGCAAGCTGGCCAGAGAAACTGGGGGCCGAGCGATCGATGTGTGTAATCACCATTCTGATCCCCTGAACCCCCATCGCTGAACCCCAACCCCATCGCTCACACCACCCCCTGGAGGCACACGAGCACCACGAGCCACACAACACACACACACACACACTCACACACACACACACACACACACACACACACACACACACACACACACACACACACACACACACTCACACACACACACACACACACACACACACACAACCGTCATAGCCTGGAATCAGCCAGCAGTGCCTCTTGACAATACAAACAGCAATTAGGGACAATTTGAGCACCAGAGAGGTTCATTACTAATGAGGGCTAAATTATGCGTTCCATTACATCATTTAATTGGGTGCCGAGTGTTGCAGTCCATAATGCAGAACAGTGCACCTCTGTCTCCCTTGCCTTAAACACCACCCACAGCCCCCTACACACACACACACACACACACACGATACTCCAGTTTTTTTACCTTTCATAAATCGCATACGTGGATCAAGCACAGTGAAAACAAAGCCCCCACCACCTCAATATTTTATGAGCACAAGAGGGCGGCCATCTTATCTTTCCCCTCCGAACACGTATGAATCTTTTAACAAAAAGGTGCGTTAGATTTCTGTCTGGCGGTGAATAATTCAGCACCGCAAACACAACTTCAAAACACGGGGGAAAAAAGGCGAGGTGAATGTGGGAAGGGGTTAAAAAAGTGCTGCTCCCGTCCAACCTTCCTCTACACCATTCTTCTCTTCTGTCTTTAATTCCTTTCATTGTGCCCTCAATATACTCTGTCTTTCTTCAGTCTCTATAAATTAGCGAGCTAATTACCCAGCTGGCAGCCCTGGACATATCATTCATGGGGGGCGATTAGAGAGGGGAGGTAATGGGCACGGAGATATTTTATGTCCTTGTGCGCTGAGTGAGTCGGGGTCCAGGGACAGGCTCTGATTGGTGCAGTCGGGGTCCAGGGACAGGCTCTGATTGGCTCCTTGAGGGTCATCGGTGCTTCATGGAGGGCATCTGTTCATATTACTGCACCCAGCCTACACACAAGCACGCACGCACGCACACACACACACACGCGCACACACACACACACACGCACACACACACACACACACACACACACACGCACACACACACACACACACACACACACACACATGTACACACACACACACATATGCACGCACACACACACATGCACGCACACGCGCATGCGCACACACACACACACGCACAAACACTCACGCACGCACGCACACACACTCCCATACATGCGCACACACATACGTACACACAGAAACACACACACACCTTTAATACTAATATTGTTAGTCTTCAGTCTCACTCTCATCAGTCTTCACTCTTCACTCTCTCTCTACCACAAATGGGCGTGGCGCTCCACCCACTCACTCAGGTGTGAGGCTAAATCAGAAAGCTACAGCCTGAAGGTCACGGTGACGGCCTGCTATAATAACACACACGGCGAGGATGTAAGAACAGCCTTGAAGGAGGACTGCCATCTTTGTTCCTCTCCCTCTCCCTCCGAACCCTCCAGCGCCCAATTCAGACCCTAATAAAACCAGCCCGCACCCCTGAGTCACTGTTCTCTCCCCTCTCAGGAGCCCAATTCAGACCCTAATAAAACCAGGCCGCACTCCTGAGTCACTGCCCTCTCCCTAATAAAACCAGCCCGCACCCCTGAGTCACTGTTCTCTCCCCTCTCAGGAGCCCAATTCAGACCCTAATAAAACCAGGCCGCACTCCTGAGTCACTGCCCTCTCCCTAATAAAACCAGCCCGCACCCCTGAGTCACTGCCCTCTCCCTAATAAAACCAGCCCGCACCCCTGAGTCACTGTTCTCTCCCCTCTCAGGAGCCCAATTCAGACCCTAATAAAACCAGGCCGCACTCCTGAGTCACTGCCCTCTCCCTAATAAAACCAGCCCGCACCCCTGAGTCACTGTTCTCTCCCCTCTCAGGAGCCCAATTCAGACCCTAATAAAACCAGGCCGCACCCCTGAGTCACTGTCCTCTTCTCAAGGGTCATCAAAACTTCATTCCGCAAAAATGATTCAGGAGAAAATAAATAAAATAAATAACCTGGGAGTATTTTTAGCCTTTCTGCTGGGATGCTACAAATAGTGCTGAATTAATTTGAACAAACAATAAAAGATCAATGGATTATAACCCGAGGTTGCAGTCAATGCGCACGCAGGATTTGGTAGAACATTGAAGAAGAGTAGCAATAATCTAAAAAAAACTATTCATTCATCACTCAAGCCAATTAATTACATACAATTTAATAAACTGACCAACTAACCAAATATCGGATTGATCTAACAATCAATGAGCCAACTAACACAGCATTCAATAAATCAATCAATGAACCAAAACTCCCATTCAATGGATATACCAACCAATCAATAAATAAATCAATCACTCCTGGAGTGCCGGAGACAGTCCTGGTTTTTGCTCCATCCAAACCTATAACTACAAAACTGGGTTCATTTTAATTAATCAGGTTTAATGAATGCAGGGTGACCATGTGCTGGAGGCAAGACCTTTAACCATCGAACTCTCGTGATCAAGCTCAGATGGAACAAAAACCAGAAATGGCACCAGCACTCCACTCAGGACCAGGGTTTCCTACCCCTGGTTTAGAATAGAATAACCCTACTGGCAGCCAATGGGACTGAGCTTGATATATGAGGAGGAACCAATGGGACTGAGCTTGATATATGAGGAGGAACCAATGGGACCAGAGGAAGTAATGAACTCTGCTCAGCTGATGTACAGGATCAGGTGATGCTCCTGTGCTCAGCTGATGTACAGGGTCAGGTGATGCTCCTGTGCTCAGCTGATGTACAGGGTCAGGTGATGCTCCTGTGCTCAGCTGATGTACAGGGTCAGGTGATGCTCCAGTTACACGTGCCGGTTTTTATTTCTATTTCTTCAGGGTTTTACAGCCAGCCTCTGTTTACTCTCAAGCTGGGAGGTGATGGCCACTCTTTACAAGCGCCGCCTCACGGTCATTTAACAGATTATTTTATCCACAGCGACTCGCAAAACAAAGTACACAAGTTCATGCGAGAGAGAGGGGGAGAAGGGTAACACTTAAGAGTCAGCGGCCGCCCCAGCGGGAGAATGGGTCCAGTCCTTTAAGAGTCAGCGGCCGCCCCAGCGGGAGAATGGGTCCAGTCCTTTAAGAGTCAGCGGCCGCCCCAGCGGGAGAATGGGCCCAGTCCTTTAAGAGTCAGCGGCCGCCCCAGCGGGAGAATGGGTCCAGTCCTTTAAGAGTCAGCGGCCACCCCAGCGGGAGAATGGGACCAGTCCTTTAAGAGTCAGCGGCCACCCCAGCGGGAGAATGGGCCCAGTCCTTTAAGAGTCAGCGGCCGCCCCAGCGGGAGAATGGGCCCAGTCCTTTAAGAGTCAGCGGCCGCCCCAGCGGGAGAATGGGTCCAGTCCTTTAAGAGTCAGCGGCCGCCCCAGCGGGAGAATGGGCCCAGTCCTTTAAGAGTCAGCGGCCGCCCCAGCGGGAGAATGGGCCCAGTCCTATAAGAGTCAGCGGCCGCCCCAGCGGGAGAATGGGCCCAGTCCTATAAGAGTCAGCGACCGCCCCCCAGCGGGAGAATGGGCCCAGTCCTTTAAGAGTCAGCGGCCACCCCAGCGGGAGAATGGGCCCAGTCCTTTAAGAGTCAGTGGCCGCCCCAGCGGGAGAATGGGCCCAGTCCTTTAAGAGTCAGCGGCCGCCCCAGCGGGAGAATGGGACCAGTCCTTTAAGAGTCAGCGGCCACCCCAGCGGGAGAATGGGACCAGTCCTTTAAGAGTCAGCGGCCACCCCAGCGGGAGAATGGGCCCAGTCCTTTAAGAGTCAGCGGCCGCCCCAGCGGGAGAATGGGACCAGTCCTTTGCGCAGTCATCCCAGATGAGTGGCACAATCAAACGGCGTATCAGTGTACACTGTCAACAACATTACAACTCCACTTACTCAAGTCATCCTGTTGCTTTGACTCAGCTAAGTTGCACAAATATAAAGTTTCAGTTCATAAGCTGAACTACCTAAAACCTTATATTTTGACAACTGAGTAACTGAGTCAATGAGTAAGTTCAGGTGAGTCAACAAACATTCTGTATCTATGTCTTCAGCAAATTAGTCCATTAAAACTGTTCATCAAGAAATTACCTACCCACAAATTATAGACCAATAACCCAAAATACAAAAACAAACAAACAAATAAGCAAATAAATAACTAAATAAAAGTGATATTTATGTAGCGTTTCCTGTCTCTGGCTGAGAGGATTATAATTGTCCGTGTTTGTGTACTGTGTACTGTGTCCATGTTTGTGTACTGTGTACAGTGTCCGTGTTTGTGTACTGTGTACAGTGTCCGTGTTTGTGTACTGTGTACAGTGTCCGTGTTTGTGTACTGTGTACAGTGTCCGTGTTTGTGTACTGTGTACAGTGTCCGTGTTTGTGTACTGTGTACTGTTCTCACAGTGCACACATTCTGATTAGAAACGCTCGTCAAGAAAGGATGACAAGGTATGGAAAGGGTGGCTGTTGAAAAAGACGGAGCTTTTGTAATGGGGCGTGATGTGTGAGATGGGAGGAGCCAAACGCAGCAAGGGGATTCATTAAGCCCTTAGGCCACTAAGGCGGGAATACCCGCAGATAAGGGAGGAGACAAGACAAGGAACAACGAACACCACTACAAACGCTACTAACCGGCTCACTGTCAAACGCCAAGTAGAGCGCAAGGACAGGGATATGAACAGCCAGAAATAAATATGCGCCCTGTCTCGGAAACGAGACACATAAGAACGGGCGAGTAGCGTAAAGACAAACATAAAACACAAACAAACACTGCAAAATAATACGATAGTATGAGGAGGCGAAAGGAACAGATCCAACGTTCCCAGGCTACTCTCAGACTCGCGGTCGCACACAAACGTGTCCACAACATCGCCCAATCCTCCCTATAGGAAGACATGCACCATAAGACGAAAAGAACAGCAGTTCCAAACAAAATCGTCAAACTCCATGCAAGGAGAAAGGCACCGAAAGGAACGAACAGGACAGGCAGCACCGGACATTTACCGGCTAGACCAAAGCGAGATTCATTGAAAATACACGCCCTGCCTCTCTATGATGAGGAATATAACGAGGCGAACAGGAACAGAGATTTAACGTTCCATGGCGGGATTAATAGGCTCGCAGTCCAATGCAGAAACCAAAGGGGTAAACACCCGATCTCCCAGGAGAGAGAAACATTTTACAGGTGAGCCGACGGAGCACCGTCGTCCCATAACTTTACTATCCATAGACTAACGCAAGCTTAAATTGGAACAACCCGCCCTAGCCTCTCAGTAAAATAATGTAACGAAGCGAAGGAACAGAGAGCTAAAGTTACCATGCTACGCGCAGTCACACAAACATGTCCACAACCTCGCCCAAACTCCACACAAGGAGAAACACACCCGGAAAACGAACAGAACAATAGTTCCGAAACAAAATCGTCCCGTAGGTAAAAAGGACGGAGGACAGCTGCAACAAAGACCAACGCAAAATAGCACGACAGCCTCTCAATATAAATAAAAAACCTGACTCACAACAAACGGGAACGTAGTCCACGAGAAGGAGACCAAACAGGGAAATACGTACCAAAGCTACTTACTGGCTCACAGTAACACGGAATTGAGTAGAAGCTAAACGCCAGGTCTCTCAGTAAGAAAACCAAATAACAGGCGAAAATGGACCAGAGAAACTACTACTCTATACTTCTACGAGCTAAGAACTAAGTAGAAGCGAAACGCCCGATCTCCCTATGGGAAGACATGTGCCGAAGGGCGAACAGAACTAGTCTTCCGAACAGAATCGCCCAAAACTCCATACACGGAGAAAAAGCACAAAAAAAGGCAAAATAGAGCAGAGATTTATGGTCCCAAACTCCTACGAGATAACCAACCACCAAGCCAGCAAGAAATAAGCCCTGCCTCAACTAAGAGACGTTAAAAATAGGCGAGTAGCCAAAATGGTACGAGAACTCACAGCCAACAAAAACACCACAGTACAAAACAAAGAACAATTAATGTCGAAGCCCCGATAGAAGGAAACGGAAGGCTTAAATATCTCTCAGGTGACTAAGCACAGGTGTAAACGCTTAACAGAAGCTACGCCAACTCAGCAGGGTGGAGCAAGCATCTACCAAAAGGGCAGCGCCCTCGCGTGGCCACAGAGGAAAACGACCGCATAGCAAAACACGGTTCAAAACCATGACAGCTTTCCTCTGTGGAGATGTGTAAATTACAGCAGCGAGCCCCTGGATCCTGGTTGTGCGGCTGTCGTTCCAGCCAACAGCGCACCGATCACAGTTACCGGCTGCGCCAGTTTTTCAGTCCGAGGGAACACAACCGAGAAGTGAACCGTAGACATGTCAGAAATATTTATTTCGATTTACTTTTGATTATTGTGAGCAGAGAAACCAATACCGATGACCCCCCCCAGGGGGTATTTATTTTATTTTTTTATTCATTTGAATAATTTGATTGCTCCCAAATGGCAATGTGTAAGTATTATGCCTCATTAATTATATGAGTAAACAATATCTCTCAATATCTAGTAAATATCTCAATATCTAGTAAATGTTACGACTGTTCTCTTCCCAGAATCTCATTAGAACACAGCTCTCTCTCTCTCTCTCTCTCTCTCTCTCTCTCTCTCTCTCTCTCTCTCTCTCTCTCTCTCCCTCTCTCTCTCTCTCTCCCTCTCTCTCTCTCTCTCCCTCCCTCTCTCTCTCTCTCTCTCTCTCTCTCTCTCCCTCTCACTTGATCCCGTTCGCCATTCCCCGCCGTTCCCTCGCTGCCGGCGCTCGGTCAGGCCAGCCGGACGAAAACACCAGCTCGTTCGGTTCGCCACAGTAACCGCAAGCACCACAACAACGGTAACACTGTATTGACAAACTCTACACAACACAAGTGAATGAGGTGATACATTACACAATTTCTGGAGATTTTGCTCTTTAGTACAAACCACTCATGCAGTAAAGCAGAAGGCCCTGAAGAAGAATGTTACCTGGCACGGCGGTTCTGCGGCTTGGCTTTTCCAAACTCGCCAATATACACCTCAGACTGAGGTCCTGAAGATCAGCAGCAGCGTTAAAATCAAATGTTACACTGAGCAGAGAATGTTACACTGTTACACTCTTGTAAAGAATTAGCAATGAAAAAGGTTAATGTTGATAGCAAAGCTTGATCCTCATTGGCTGTTCTCAGAAGGAT
>CM056377.1:125495832-125565832 GCA_029718625.1 Synaphobranchus kaupii
ATTGGGTTATTGTTTTCATTGGGTTAATGTTTTCATTGGGTTAATGTTTTCATTGGGTTATTGTTTTCATTGGGTTATTTGTTTTTCATTGGGTTAATGTTTTCATTGGGTTAATGTTTTCATTGGGTTAATGTTTTCATTGGGTTAATGTTTTCATTGGGTTAATGTTTCATTTTCAAGTTCAGTGCACAACTGAAAATGGGGGAAAAAAAATGCATCTGTTTAAATTCTGCCAAAGCCCCCTTTTTCTCCCAGCAAGCTCCCCTCCGACTGAATCTGCTTCCTCTTCAGGTGTTTACCTCCTTACCTGCTTCCTCTTCAGGTGTTTTACCTCCTTACCTGCTTCCTCTTCAGGTGTTTACCTCCTTACCTGCTTCCTCTTCGGGTGTTTACCTCCTTACCTGCTTCCTCTTCGGGTGTTTACCTCCTTACCTGCTTTCCTCTTCGGGTGTTTACCTCCTTACCTGCTTCCTCTTCGGGTGTTTACGTCCTTACCTGCTTCCTCTTCAGGTGTTTACCTCCTTACCTGCTTCCTCTTCAGGTGTTTACCTCCTTACCTGCTTCCTCTTCAGGTGTTTACCTCCTTACCTGCTTCCTCTTTGGGTGTTTACCTCCTTACCTGCTTCCTCTTCGGGTTGTTTACCTCCTTACCTGCTTCCTCTTCAGGTGTTTACCTCCTTACTGCTTCCTCTTCAGGTGTTTACCTCCTTACCTGCTTCCTCTTCAGGTCTTTACCTCCTTACCTGCTTCCTCTTCAGGTGTTTACCTCCTGCATGTGGTCTAGGGAGACTTCCCTTGCCACTGCTGCCTCTGGCTTGCTTCGCGGGGGGTTTGACCCGGGGTGTTTTCACGCATACCATTTGATTGAAATTTGATTTCTTAGCCAGAACGGCAGCCTATTTTCAGTGCCTTTGGTTCAGAGAACTTAAGCTCACTTCGGCTGTAGGTGTAGCGTGGCGGTTTTAAATAGAAATGCGGTAAATTTTCAATGCCCCCCCCCCCCCCCCCCCCAGACACATGTTTTTGCACTGTGTAACTGTTTAGAGATTTTCCAAGTTTTGCCCAACCATAACTGATACTCACGTACGACAAAACCAATATGGTGGAAGCTAATATGACGTGAGCCCAGCCACACTATTTAATTTATTTTATTTATATGAGAGTAACACATTAAAAAATTAAGACTTCAGTAATATGCAGTGGTGCCATATGGGGGTGGGGGTGGGTTGGGGTTACATGTGTCTAGGGTGGGGGCTTTGGGAGGAGCCAAGTTGAAACAGGCGGGGCTTAAATCTGTGTTGGCTAGTTATTTTTCTGCTCTGACCACCGTAGGAAGTTCATCCCACCACTTGGGGGCGCTGGTACATATGACAGGCATTGTGACTGGGAAGAGTGACCCATGCAGGGGAAAGGAGAGCCAGTCCTTTTCACATTACAGAGAGCAATATTGACTGTGTGTGTACTAGTGCCACCCTGCCTTTCAAACGGTGTGGTGCCCAAACACACACACACTGATTCTGCGCTATCTGGCGTCTCTGATGGAGGTCATCCACCAGATCTCCTCCGTCCGCCGTGGCCTCTCCTCATTACCACAGTTACAGCCCGGAGCAGGGAGTAAAAAAAGCGCCAATACCACACCTCCTCACCCAACGTCATGCCGCCATCCTGGGAGCGCGCTTATGCTGGGAACGTTAACGCCATGGGGTGTCCCGGAATAACCAGCTCACTGGCCAGGCCCAGCAAATATTAGCAACAAAGCCCTCTTCTGTCTGTACCCCCCTCTCTCCCTCTCCCTCTCTCTCTCCTCTCTCTCTCTCTCTCTCTCTCTCTCTCTCTCTCTCTCTCCTCTCTCTCTCTCTCTCTCTCTCTCTCTCCTCTCTCTCTCTCTCTCTCTCTCTCTCTCTCTCTCTCTCAGACAGATAAGCTTTGGATATTTGCTAAATTAAAGCCTAAAGTAAAGCCTTCCAAAAACATAAGAAGTAAAACTACTGTTTTCATAATTCATCAAAAGCTAAGCCTTCATTTTATATTCGTACTCAGTTTGCATATGAATTTTTTTTGTGCAGTCTTTGTGCAAGCGTGGTGTTGTTTTCCCACATAAATTATCCAGCTGCACTGTATCCTCGCTGCTGTTCTTCTTGTGTTTTTCTCAGTTTTTATGCTTAATTCTGTTAACTTTCTGAAGCGCGTTCGGTGGACTTTGATGTTGGGCTCCTGTCTTAAAACAGACGATAAATTAAAGTGGATATTCACACCTGGGCTTGTCCTATGGAGGTTGGGGTGTGTTTTTGGCTTTTGGGCTCTCACCCAGCCTTCCTAGTAGAGTGTCCTATCTCCCCAAATAAGGGGGGTGAAGGTGGAAGCCTCATCTATTTGGTCAGCTCATGCTCATGTTGTTCCAGGTAACAATGTCTGGTTCCTAGTAGCTATTCAGCTACAAACTATTCCACGCACTGCCAGCTCTGCGTAAAGACATAGCCTATGCTTCCTGAGGTCCCAAAGCAACCTGGAAAATGTAGCAATGAACCCTGCAGTTGAAAAAGTTCAATATTTAGGGCCTGATTTACTAAGACATTTAGCGGGTGCAAAACCTTTTAGCACACGCAAAACCAATAACATGACCAATGGTTGGTCATGGTATTTGTATTGCATCAATCATCGAGTGTGTTAATAGTTGTGTGTATGGAAATATTTTGTTGCACGTGCTAAAGGTCTTAGTACATCAGGCCCTTTGTGGCCCTTAGTCCCAGGTGAATAAATGCTGTGGTAAACCAGTCACGGTGTTTTGGATGTAGATCTCAACCACGCATTGCTCTGTTGAACAGCCTCTACTGTATTTTTAGAGCATTTTAAGAGCAAGTGAGTGCCAATGGTAATGTGATATGGGACATAATATTAAAAATTATTACTTTACTCTACGTTATGTTAAACTGTCCAATATTTTTTGATGCCCAGAAATGGGGGGGGGGGGTTATGTACAAAAGGTTCTAGAATTTCTAACGGTTCATCCGATATGGATGAAAATACCCTAAAATTAAAGCTGACAGTCTGCACTTCAACCTCACTGTCATTGTATCCTTTCAAACTCAAAGTGCTAGAGTACAGAAC
Source organism: Synaphobranchus kaupii (assembly GCA_029718625.1). NCBI lineage: Eukaryota > Metazoa > Chordata > Actinopteri > Anguilliformes > Synaphobranchidae > Synaphobranchus > Synaphobranchus kaupii. The sequence continues at coordinate 125,498,941 of CM056377.1, forward strand.
CAAAATAACAAAAAAAATTGTCACTGTCCAATTAATTATGGTGCTCACTGTATATATTAACCATGATCTGATTCGGTTGGTCACTTTTGTAAAGTTGTGTAGATTTCAACACGCTTGACTTAAGCAGTGTGTACATACATTCAGTTGAAGTCAGGAGTTTACATACACTTAAGTTGAAGTCATTAAAACTAATTTTAACCACTCCACAGATTTCATGTTAGCAAAATATAGTGTGTTGGCAAGTCAGTTAGGACATCTACTTTGTGCATGACACAAGTAATTTTTCCAACAGTTGTTTACAGACAGATTATTTCGCTTTGAATTCACTATATCACAATTCCAGTGGGTCAGAGGTTTACATACACTAAGTTGACAACAGCTTGGAAAATTCCAGAAAATTATGTCATGGCTTTAGAAACTTCTGATAGGCTAATTGACATTATTTGAGTCAATTGGAGGTGTACTTGTGGATGTATTTTAAGGCCCTACCTTCAAACTCAGTGCCTCTTTGCTTGACCTCATGGGAAAATCAAAAGAAATGAACCAAGACCTCAGAAAGAAATTAGTGGACCTCCACAACTCTGCTTCATCCTTGGGAGCAATTTACAAATGCCTGAAGGTACCACGTTTGTCTGTATAAACAATAGTACACAAGTATAAACACTATGGGACCACGCAGCCGTCATGCCGCTCAGGAAGGAGACGCATTCTGTCTCCTAGAGATGAACGTGCTTTGGTGCGAAAAGTGCAAATCAATCCCAGAACAACAGCAAAGGACCTTCAGAACAACAGCAAAGGACCTTGTGAAGATGCTGGAGAGAACAGGTACAAAAGTATCTATATCCACAGTAAAGCGAGTCCTATATCGACATAACCTGAAAGGCTGCTCAGCAAGGAAGAAGCCACTACTCCAAAACGGCCATAAAAAAGCCAGACTACAGTTTGCAACTGCACATGGGGACAAAGATGTTACTTTTTGGAGAAAAAGTCTGATGAAAGAAAAAATTTAACTGTTTGGCCATAATGACCATCGTTATGTTTGGAGGAAAAAGGGTGAGGCTTGCAAGCCGAAGAACACCATCCCAACCGTGAAGCACGGGGGTGGCAGCATCATGTTGTGGGGGTGCTTTGCTGCAGGAGGGACTGGTGCACTTCATAAAATAGATGGCATCATGAGGAACGAAATGATGTGGATATATTTAAGCAACATTTCAAGACATCAGCTAGGAAGTTAAAGCTTGGTCGCAAATGTCTCTTCCAAATGGACAATGACCCAAAGCATACTTCCAAATTAGTGGCAAAATGGCTTAAAGACAACAAAGTCAAGGTATTGCAGTGGCCATCACAAAATCCTGACCCCATTCCAGTCAAAAATTTGTGGGCAGAACTGAAAAAGCGTGTTCGAGCAAGGAGGCCTACAAACTTGACTCAGTTACACCAGTTCTGTCAGGAGGAATGGGCCAAAATTCTAGCAACTTATTGTGAGAAGCTTGTGGAAGACTACCCGCAAGTTAAACAATTTAAAGGCAATGCTACCAAATACTAACAGGGTGTATGTAAACTTCTGACCCACTGGGAATGTGATGAAAGAAATAAAAGCTGAAATAAATAATTCTCTCTACTATTATTCTGACATTTCACATTCTTAAAATAAAGTTGTGATCCTAACTGACCTAAGACAGGTAAATGTTTACTAGGATTAAATTTCAGGAACTGTGAAAAACTGAGTTTAAATGGATTTGGCTAAGGTGTATGTAAACTTTCGACTTCAACTGTAGGTACACTGAAAAGGGAGCAATCCAAAATATTTTTTTTTACTGTCTCCTTACAATAACCCCAGAGCATGATGGGAATTGTATGCCACATCAGAACATCAATTTTCTGAGCATGACCGAATTTTAAAAAAGGTTAATTTTGTAATGAAAAAGGAATGATGTTCTAACTTGTTAGGCTACTACCACAGTATATGGATTGAATTAAATAGGTATCCACTGAAACCTGGGGCTGCAGCCATTTCAGCTTTGTTTTCCAGCGCTGTTTGTTTTTAGAGCGTTTTAATCCTCACAGAGGAGAAAGCTGTGAGTTTTTGGCTGTAAGGCATTTGTTGGTTTAACATGGCATCCCTGCCACACAAATACATCACAGCTGCAGGAATTGACACGGAGGATAAATGGTAATAAAAAAAGCATCCGAGTAGAAAGCAGTGGCTGTTGAAATGTAGCCTAATGCCAGACAGCACCGTTAAGCATTCAAGGGGATTAATTCGGTGCAAAAACTATTGAAATAAATTTTCCATTTATTCACACCACATAGAACGCTTATATTATGACTAGCAAAATGCAATCATGGTGAAAAAAAAAAAAAAAAAATATTTAAAAAAATAAAAAGCTTACCTTCTTTTTTTAGTGTAGGAATTATGAATTTATTTATTTATTATTGTAATAATTATTTTGTGTGCATTGAAGAAGAAGATCTGTACTTTTTCAGGATTTCATCCCCTAAATTTCCAGCTGATTAAAGAGTATAAGACAAGACTTTCTCAGTCAACGAATGAGTGATTAGATATGTTATGAATGATAATGTGATTTGTTGAATTTCATGGCTTAAAGCCACCGTGCTCTGTGGACTTCTGCCAGTTGGCTGGAGCTGGGAAAGGCTGTGTTTGGGAGCACAAGGGAGACATCCCGGGAAAACTGAGCCAACAGGGGGCAGTGTTTACTCTTAGGAAACCAATGCTCCACTGATGGAGTGAGAGGAACTCTGTGCTATAGGAGGTGTTGTCATTTCACATGAGACACTAACCCAAATTCTTGATGGTGACAATATGTATTGCTGTTTATCGCAAAGATAATTATTTATCTTATTCTGTGTCCTGGACAAAGTCCACATTTCTGCATGTAATCATCGTTTAGATTCAAAGATTCCAAAGCTAAATTATAGTTGAGTGTTCTGGGGGAAAAAGCTGCCATGTATTGCATTCATGAGCAGTGAACCTTAAAGACAGTGTGTAGTCACTGGCGCAGTGAGCCTTAAAGACAGTGTGTAGTCACTGGCGCAGTGAACCTTAAAGACAGTGTGTAGTCACTGGTGCAGTGAACCTTAAAGACAGTGTGTAGTCACTGGTGCAGTGAACCTTAAAGACAGTGTGTAGTCACTGGCGCAGTGAACCTTAAAGACAGTGTGTAGTCACTGGCGCAGTGAACCTTAAAGACAGTGTGTAGTCACTGGCTAACAAAGTGTTCATTAACACAAGACGCTCTACACTTTTACAAATTCAGCAATTTTTTTAAACATAAATTAACAGGTTGTGTTATAATGTAAAAGGTAATGTGGCTGGTAAAATGTTGAAAATGGCTGGTGATTTTTAGAATCCACAAGCCACTCTGGCCAGTGGATGAAAAAGTACATTGAATTCCCTGATTAAGTTATTTCTGAACACAGGCAATGGATGTCTGACACGGCGTGTGGAGTCAAGGTCACTTACTTCTGATTGGCTCTCCTCCAGGTACACCAGTTTTTCCCCGCAGTCCAAACTAAGACATGCAGGTTAGGCTAATAGTCTAAATTGCCCATCGGTATGAGTGGATTGTGTGTGTGCGCTGTGATGGATTGGCGATCTGTCCACGGGGTATTCCTGCCTTTCACCCAATGCATGCTGGGATAGACTCCAGGATTACTGAGTTAGCTGGATAACTGCACTGAGTAAAATCCAGAACCCTCCTAAATCAGGAACATGGTGCAGTGCAGTTATCCAGCGAACTCAGTAATGCTACTTTGTAGTATATGTAAAGAATATGAGCTGTATAAGTCCATCTGGCTAAATGCTGAAATGTAATGAAACTGTTAAAATTATTTTGATTGCTTAGGGTATTTAAAGCCATTTAAGAACCAGACAAAAAAGAACCACATACATGCAAAGACTTATCTTAGTTTTCTTTTTTCATTTTCTTTTTTTTTGTGTGAAAACTGCAACATAATTATTAGCCTGGTGTCTTTTTCAGACTCATAGTTTATTTTATTTATTTCTTTGATGAAATCATGTAAAACGACTGAGGATTTGACAGGCTCGGTAATTAAAATCTTTGAAATGTAGAGCCTTTTGGTGAAAGGTTCAGTGAAAATGCACATAGCAAATTAACTAGCTTAATTAGCGCACGCCGGTTCCCTGGAAACTGAATTTGATTCTCCTTTCCTTACTTCACCCCAAATGCTTTAGAAATGAAAACTCATGATCTCACCAGCTGTGGCCGAGGAGGGTAAATCCAGACCAATCTCACTTCCACGCCAGATAAATAACCATCTTCACCATCATTCCCTAAACCAATCAATCAAACCGTCTGCTGTACCATTTTTTTCTCCAAGAAACTGTATCGTGACAAAGCTGTGGTCAGGTATCAAAACAACCCTGAACGATTGGAGTGCGTGGTGGGGGGGGGGGGGGGGTTTCCTCATCCACTGATGCCCTCCTTTCTTTCCCCCCATATTTGTAAATGTCAGGTGTACCCCCCCATTCCCACGCACCCACACACATGAGGAGCACTGAACTCTGACCCCTGAACTCTGCCCCAGGTGAACAGCAGCAGCGAGTGGAGTGGAGGTGCACCTCAGGCTGGGCCCTACGTCATATTGACGGTTATCCAATGTGTTTTTAAGCGTGATTGCGATCATCGCCGCCCTGTGGCGTATCAGCTTAGCGATCATCGCCGCCCTGTGGCGTATCAGCTTTCTTTCATGTTTTTTTATTTGCTTATTTATTCTTTTTAGCTCTGCTAACACACACACACACAGTGCAGGGGAGAGCTCCAGCTCAACTCTATCTGTGTGAGAGAAGGAGAGGAAGAGAAGGGAGGAGAGAACAGCGAACGAAAGAACAACGGAGATTGAGAGACAGGAGAGACTGAAGGTGTCTAGTATGAATTTAAAACAAAAAAAACACAAAGGAGCAAACAAAATGAGAAACAAAACAATAATATATTAAATTAAGGGCACAAAACAGACTACAGCAGTGTGCTTCTACATGTAGAAAACACGTTCAAGCTTCAGTTCGTACAAGATCAATGTTTTAGGAGTTTTGGGGAGCCATCATGACAGCGGAAGTCGGTCAGAAGGGCCCATGCAATTTTCTGCCTAGGGCCCGTAGGCCCCATTTTGATGAGGTAATAAACATCCAAACCACAGAGGCCACATGAAACGCTTCTGGGGAAAAATCGGTGGCACATTTGACAGCCGCGGATACGGCCTATCGCCCAGCCCAAGGTGCACCTCTGGTGGGAGGCCCAAGGTGCACCTCTGTCCGACGACCGGCGCTCACCTGTAGGCTCCTCCCACGCACGCAGCTGGGGGGGGACTGATGGAGACGCAGCCAGAGGAATCCTGGGTGATTAAAACCCACCATACTGCCGGCAGGGTGAGGCCAGCTGCTTGCCGCCAAGTGTGAGCGCTTTACGCCACATGCATATCTCAGACTGGGGTCCTGGATGGGCTGCCCGTGCATGGTGGTTTATGGTGCTTTTCAGCAATTAAGAGCTGAAATTAAATCAATGATCCAAATTTAGCTGGTGATTGAGAGGAAAAAACCTGCAGGCACTGCGGGTCCTCCAGGACTGGGGTTAAACCTGCACTTATTGCGGCCCCTCCAGGACTAGAGTTATACCTGCAGGCACTGCGGCCCTCCAGGACTGGAGTTAAACCTGCACTTATTGCGGCCCTCCAGGACTAGAGTTATACCTGCAGGCACTGCGGCCCTCCAGGACTGGAGTTAAACCTGCACTTATTGCGGCCCTCCAGGACTAGAGTTATACCTGCAGGCACTGCGGCCCCTCCAGGACTGGGGTTAAACCTGCACTTATTGCGGCCCTCCAGGACTAGAGTTATACCTGCAGGCACTGCGGCCCTCCAGGACTGGAGTTAAACCTGCAGGCACTGCGGCCCTCCAGGACTGTAGTTAAACCTGCAGCCACTGCGGCCCTCCAGGACTGGAGTTAAACCTGCAGACACAGCACCCCCTCCAGGACTGGAGTTAAACCTGCAGGCACTGCGGCCCTCCAGGACTGGAGTTAAACCTGCAGCCACTGCGGTCCTCCAGGACTGGAGTTAAACCTGCAGCCACAGCGCCCCCTCCTGGGCTGGAGTTAAACTGGCAGACACCATGGCCCTACAGGACTGGAGTTGGAGATCCCTGCTTTATATGGTAAACACTATGGCTTTGGTTAGCCTGGTTAATCAAGACCAGGCGATCTATGAGGTGATCCACAAGCTACTGAGCGCCAACGTCTCGGGAACACTGTGCCGTGAGGGAGGAAATGCAATCGTCTTTCTTCATTGTGTGACGAACGATCGAGGTCATCGAGATATCCCCGCCCGAGCGCTATTCAATCAAACCGGTAATTGTCTTCCAATCACAAATCACACAGCCGGACACTATCAGGAGTTGTTTAACATTATATATTTTTTCCTTTTTTTCTTTGGGTGGAATAGAGAGAGAAGGGAGAGGCATGTCGCTGATTGCCTTGGGTGTGTTTCCCCCCGTCGATGAGAGGCGGACGGTAGAGCTGCTGGGGCTGAATACCGCCTGTTTTCCATTCTCCGCCCGTTTGGCACGGGCCCGGTGGGTTTCTGCCGGAAAAAAAAAGCATGTCCGGTTTCAGGCAATCTCTCTGGGTGATTACATTCAACACTGTTCCAGATGAAGCACCTTACAATTTATGTGTAAAATCCCAAAAAACAAGAAAAAAAGCTAAATGAAATGAAAGGAAAAGAGAGAGAAGCAGAGCTGCAATCGGAGCGTCATTAATACTCTTGAGTGACGGGTAATGGGATACGGGATATAATGGGGTATGATGGGGTATAATGGGGCATAATGTGGTATGGATCACTTATCTGTGCTACCTAACGATGCTGGGTAAGGGCCACACAAACCAACAGGAGATTCAGACCAAAATCAATCTTGCAGTCATCAGTGATCCTTTACAAGTAACATGATGCCTCTCCCCACCCTACCCCTCTACACACACACACACACACACACACACCACGCACGCACACGCACACACACACACACACACACACACCACGCACGCACACACACACACACGCACACACACACACACACACACACACACACACACACCACGCACACACACACACACACACACACACACACACGTACACACACACAAATGCAAGCACGCATTCACACACACGCACACACCCACAGACACAGACACACATACCCACACAAATGCATGCATGCATGCACACCCGCACAGAGACACACACACACACCCACACAGACACACACACACACCCGCACAGACACACACAGACACCCACACCCGCACAGACACACACACACCCGCACATACACACAGACACACACACCCACACCCGCACAGACACACACACCCACACCCGCACACACACACACACACCCGCACAGACACACACCCACACACACACACACACAGACACACACACTCACACACCTGTGCAGTCGTAAGCAGAAATTGACTCATTAATGAAAGTAAAGGGAAAGATGTGATATTCATTGCAGCAGCTGTTCTGTACCATAATAAACAAACTCATTTCTGCTCCTCTTCACTTCTGTTTTCATTTCCCTGCTCTCTCTCTCTCTCTCTCTCTCTCTCTCTCTCTCTCTCTCTTTCTATCTCTCTCTCTCTCTGTCTCTCTCTCTCTCTCTCTCTCTCTCTCTCCCTCCCTCCCTCCCTCTCTCCCTCCCACCCTCCCTCTCTCCCTCCCACCAGCACGCACCATATTGCAAATGTACCAGGAGGGAAAGGTCATATCATTAATCTACTCTCGCACTGCCAAACGGCAGCATATCCATCTTTTCCAATCTGATTTTATTAGATTTGTGGGCGACGGCTCCGAACGGCCTTAACCCTTCGGCTGCAGGCGCAATCGAGTGTGTGTGTCTGTGTGTGCGTGTGCGTCTGCGCGTGTGCATGTGCACGTGGGTGTGTATGAGTCCCAGAGCTTGCAGAGTGTGGTGAGGACTGCAGAATCGCTTGGCAGGTTGGGGCGATAGACTCATTACCACGGGGTCACTGGCTCACAATTGCAAAAGGACAGAGGTTAAAACGAGCATGTTGAACCATTAAGCAAGGACCTGACATTAAGCACTCTTTTAAGAGATACAAGCTGGCTAATAAAGGCCTCATGATGTTTGACTCTGAGCAGTCAGCTTTATTGACAACCTTATGACAGATAGGGTTACATATACAGTGCCCTCCACTATTATTGGCACCCCTGGTAAAGATGAGTAAAAAGGGTTATAAGAAATTAACCATTTGGTGAATTAGCTTAATCTCACACTGAAAAAATGAGAAAAATCCAACCTTTAATTGAAGTAAATTTATTGTGAGAAAAAAAAAATTGTGGACCTCCACAAGTCTGGTTCATCCTTGAGAGCAATTTCCAAATGCCTGCAGGTACCACGTTCATCTGTACAAACAATAGTATTCAAGAATAAACACCACGGGACCACGCAGCCATCATACCGCTCAGGAAGGAGATGCGTTCTGTCTCCTAGAGATGAACGTGCTTTGGTGCGAAAAGTGCAAATCAATCCCAGAACAACAGATGCTGGAGGGAACAGGTACAAAAGTATCTATATCCACAGTAAAACTAGTCCTATATCGACATAACCTGAAAGGCTGCTCAGCAAGGAAGAAGCCACTACTCCAAAACCGCCATAAAAAAGCCAGACTACAGTTTTCAACTGCACATGGGGACAAAGATCTTACTTTTTGGAGAAATGTCCTCTGGTTTGATGAAACAAAACTGTTTGGCCATAATGAACCATCGTTATGTTTGGAGGAAAAATGGTGAGGCTTGCAAGCCAAAGAACACCATCCCAACCGTGAAGCACGGGGGTGGCAGCATCATGTTGTGGGGGTGCTTTGCTGCAGGAGGGACTGGTGCACTTCCTCATGATGCCGTCTATTTTATGAAAATTATGTGGATATATTCTAACAACATCTCAAGACATCAGCCAGGAAGTTAAAGCTTGGTCGCAAATGGCTCTTCAAAATGAACAATCACCCAAAGCATTTTTCCAAAGTTGTGGCAAAATGGCTTAAGGACAACAAAGTCAAGGTATTTGAGTGGCCATCACAAAGTCCTGACCTCAATCCAATCGAAAATTTGTGGGCAGAACTGAAAAAGCGTGTGCGAGCAATGAGGCCTACAAACCTGACTCAGTTACACCAGTTCTGTCAGGAGGAATGGGCCAAAATTCCAGCAACTTATTGTGAGAAGCTTGTGGAAGGCTACCCGAAACGTTTGACCCAAGTTAAACAATTTAAAGGCAATGCTACCAAATACTAACAGAGTGTATGTAAACTTCTGACCCACTGGGAATGTGATGAAAGAAATAAAAGCTGAAATAAATCATTCTCTCTACTATTATTCTGACATTTCACATTCTTAAAATAAAGTCGTGATCCTAACTGACCTTAGACAGGGAATGTTTACTAGGATTAAATGTCAGGAATTGTGAAATTTAGAGTTTAAATGGATTTGGCTAAGGTGTATGTAAACTTTCGACTTTATCTGTATATATATATATATATATATATATATATATATATAGGGTTATTATAAGCACACACACACAGACAAACGTATATAAAACCTACCTCACGGCATCTCTCTGAGTCTTATACTGACTCTGTCATTAACTTCATGGCTGTACGTTTTACATTGATTACTTTTAGATTTCTTAATATCAGCCACTGCGTATGAATCATCTCCGCAGTCTTCATGATGGTCCTGTTTTTTTTGTATCATTAATATTTGGAGCCAAGCGTTGGTTGAAATTCCGGGAGGCGAGGTGACCATCAATCCCGGAAAAAATACAGCCTTTTCTCGACAAGCACGGGACTTGATTACTAGCAGTTGGCGAACAGCGATGACAATTAATGATAAAGGCCGGCATTTATACGCCGCCTTACGACTGTAGAAGAGCCTCGCCAGGACGCGGCGTGCGGACGCCATGTTAGCACAACCCTGACGGGTTAAACCCATTCAATTTGAGTTATGATCGGCTGGCCCGTTTGATAAAGACGGACCGGGAGCCGCGCCAGGATCACCGCGGCGATGCGCTATCCTCTGCAGTAGAGTCGCCACGGAAGCCGGGTTACGGGTAGCACGTTAGCATTATCCTCATATGTAAAAGTATGGGAGAACAGGGGCCGTGGGGTTAAACACTGTCTGGCCATACAGCCACTGTGGAGTCCTTCTAAAGCTGGGTGGAAAAAAAACACTCACATACATCTCCTTACAAAATATCGGATATCTGCATCCAATAATCCCCAGTCGAAATTATGGAAGCGCAGGCTGATTCGCAGGTGTTCGTATATATGCAAATGCACATTTGAAATGCATGTTTTTGAGTCGTTGCAGACCCCATAGCAATAGCGGTATAGCATGTTTGAGTGTGCTTCTGTTACACTGAGATCAGACTGAGGCTGCTGGATGGGGCTGGAACAGCTGGGCCAATGCCGGGAGGGCGTTTCAGGACGGGATGGGATGGGATGGGGGGTGTGACGGGATGTGGAGGGGGGCTCAGCCGCACAACGTATAATTTTCCAAATTCTGTATGTCCGGTTCAAAAAGAGAGGAGGAGGCATACAAGTGGTGGGTTAAGAGTGGTTTATGACAAGTTATCCATTTAAATTTGATGTAAATTAAACAGGAGCTTTCAGTGTTTTTTTTTTTGCCTGCAATTTTTGTGGATGGGGGGTGAACAAGGTTGCAGAATGTCCACTCTCCCGTGAGAATTGTCAGGATGAACCCCCACATCTGGCGATTATCTCTCTCTCTCTCTCTCTCTCCCCCTCTCTCTCTATCTCTCTATCTATCTCTCTCTCTCTATCTCTCTCTCTCTCTCTCTCTCTCTCTCTCTCTGTGTGTGGGTGTGTGTGTGTCTCTCACTGTCTCGCTCTGCCTCATCTCTCCATCTCTCTCTCACTCTCTCTTTCTCATGTTTTGTTTCTGTTTAGTCGCTTCCTCCTCTTCTTCCTCCTCTTCCTCCAGAAGGCTCTGCACACCTGCTGTTCCCAGGTTAGCCTGGCTAGAAGTCTGCAAGTAATTGTTAGAGTTAATTATCGTATTTGTGGTGGGAATAGCCTCCACGCACTGGCTTCCCAGATCTGGGCATATGTGTGCGGTGTGCTTACGCAAGCTTCAGAAACACAAGAAGAAGACAAATAGAGAAACTAGTGCAATGCTGCTGTCTCCTTGAAGCGGCCACACCTCTTTTACATTTTTATTTTCCTTTCCATAAGCCTTTAGCTGTGGTAATGCATTTTTTTTCTGCTGTTCATATTTTTACACACAAAGTCTTAGGCCTGGAGTCAATAAACATTTGTCCTCAGCTGAAAAATAAATACTTGTGTTAGATTCCAGTTTGCATTTGCTGTTCCTAAGATTTCTTCTTTTTTAAACTGAAGTGCTTCAGTTGTTTTACTATGAAATAGGTCCACAAGTCATTTTTATTTTTTTTTTCATAGTTTTTCCAGGTTGATTGTAGTTCACTTTTGGTGTGATAAATTCTCATCAGTCTTCCTGGTTTCATGGGCGGAGCTAAAACCAATAAATAATATACCCCTTTCCCACTGTAATATCATTCATGTCATCAGAACGATAAAAGGAAGAGACTGCATGTCTGCCAGCTCTCAAAAAAAAAAAGGAGGGGAGAGTGAGCCTCCTTCACCTTTCAACCCCCCTAAAAATAAAACCTTCCTTGAATGGTACGTTCCACTCCCAGCCTGGTAATTGGTACCTGCCAGTCCCTCTTCAATTTGAAGGGAGAGGTCAGAGGTGACCAACAGCACTTCCTGCAATGCCTGCAGGATAAAGACTCTAGCAGAGTCCGTACCGATCTTGTCATTTTTTTTCTTTTTCTTTTTCTTTTTTTATTATTATGAGAGTATAGTTTCTGAAAAATGGTACCGATGTACATCTGAGCATTAGCCTTATACGAGAGGGCTATTTCATTAATTCAGTAGCTTTATATCTCTGCATTAACGTTTATGAATTGCACATCCAAATTATACTATTTCATGACTGGCTGATCTGTACACTCTAAAATCACCTCTGACAGAGTTTAATCGAGTACCACAGTGACTAAATGCACTCTGTCGGAGTTAAAATTACTCCATCACATGGTGTTCATGCGTGCATCATCCTCTACCCAGACCGTTTAGCGATTCGTCGTGGAGAAGAGCATCTGCCAAGCCATAAATAGGTAGTTAATAAATAAATAAACGCATTAGCCGGTGTGGCGGTGGAGCTGGCCGGCCTTCGTACCCTGAGCGAGATTCACAGGCCAACACGGGGCCGTGCGTTAACCTATGCTTAATCACAGCGTTAGTGCCACATTCCCGCCAAAGGCCCCCGATAATCCGCTTCTCCTCATCCATCTCACAGCTCAGAGGAAGCTTCTCCTCATCCATCTCACAGCTCAGATGAGGCTTCTCATCCATCTCACAGCTCAGAGGAAGCCTCTCCTCATCCATCTCACAGCTCAGATGAAGCTTCTCATCCATCTCACAGCTCAGAGGAAGCTTCTCCTCATCCATCTCACAGCTCAGATGAAGCTTCTCCTCATCCATCTCACAGCTCGGAGGAAGCTTCTCCTCATCCATCTCACAGCTCAGAGGAAGCCTCTCCTCATCCATCTCACAGCTCAGAGGAAGCTTCTCCTCATCCATCTCACAGCTCAGAGGAAGCCTCTCCTCATCCATCTCACAGCTCGGAGGAAGCTTCTCCTCATCCATCTCACAGCTCGGAGGAAGCTTCTCCTCATCCATCTCACAGCTCAGAGGAAGCCTCTCCTCATCCATCTCACAGCTCGGAGGAAGCTTCTCCTCATCCATCTCACAGCTCGGAGGAAGCTTCTCCTCATCCATCTCACAGCTCGGAGGAAGCTTCTCCTCATCCATCTCACAGCTCAGAGGAAGCTTCTCCTCATCCATCTCACAGCTCGGAGGAAGCTTCTCTTCATCCATCTTACAGCTCAGAGGAAGCTTCTCTTCATCCATCTTACAGCTCAGAGGAAGCTTCTCCTCATCCATCTCACAGCTCAGAGGAAGCTTCTCCTCATCCATCTCACAGCTCAGAGGAAAGGGACTGGGGGGAGGGGTGTTTGGCAGGCACCCCCCTCTCCCCCACCAGCCCCCCATTCTCTGAATTCAGTGTGCAACACTTTCCCAACCACCCAAGGTTCCCTCAGTGTGGTTGTAACGTTCCAGCAAGCTGTGCGCTTTTATGTTACTCTAAACAGGCCTCGAAGTTCGCTCTAATCCTCACCGACCTTGTGGGAGGGGGGAGGGGGGCGGTAATGCAAAATACATTTTAAAAAGGCGGCTCGGTACACTGCTGGGAAGACGGATTTAAATCTGATTAATGGCGAGGCTGTCTCCCAAGATCATTTCTTATTACAGCTGGACTGATTACAGCCCTTTCCCACTGTAGAGCTGGAACCAGACTGGCTCATTATAGCCCTTTCCCACTGTAGAGCTGGAACCAGACTGGCTCATTACAGCCCTTTCCCACTGTAGAGCTGGAACCAGACTGGCTCATTACAGCCCTTTCCCACTGTAGAGCTGGAACCAGGCTGGCTCATTATACCCCTTTCCCACTGTAGAGCTGGAACCAGACTGGCTCATTATACCCCTTTCCCACTGTAGTGGTGGAACCAGGCTGGCTCATTATACCCCTTTCCCACTGTAGAGCTGGAACCAGACTGGCTCATTACAGCCCTTCCCCACTGTAGAGCTGTAACCAAACTGGCTCATTATACCCCTTTCCCACTGTAGAGCTGGAACCAGACTGGCTCATTATACCCCTTTCCCACTGTAGTGCTGGAACCAGGCTGGCTCATTATACCCCTTTCCCACTGTAGAGCTGGAACCAGACTGGCTCATTACAGCCCTTCCCCACTGTAGAGCTGGAACCAGGCTGGCTCATTATAGCCCTTTCCCACTGTAGAGCTGTAACCAGGCTGGCTCATTATAGCCCTTTCCCACTGTAGAGCTGGAACCAGGCTGGCTCATTATACCCCTTTCCCACTGTAGAGCTGGAACCAGGCTGGCTCATTACAGCCCTTTCCCACTGTAGAGCTGGAACCAGGCTGGCTCATTATACCCCTTTCCCACTGTAGAGCTGGAACCAGGCTGGCTCATTACAGCCCTTTCCCACTGTAGAGCTGGAACCAGACTGGCTCATTACAGCCCTTTCCCACTGTAGAGCTGGAACCAGACTGGCTCATTACAGCCCTTTCCCACTGTAGAGCTGGAACCAGGCTGGCTCATTATACCCCTTTCCCACTGTAGAGCTGGAACCAGACTGGCTCATTATACCCCTTTCCCACTGTAGTGGTGGAACCAGGCTGGCTCATTATACCCCTTTCCCACTGTAGAGCTGGAACCAGACTGGCTCATTACAGCCCTTCCCCACTGTAGAGCTGTAACCAAACTGGCTCATTATACCCCTTTCCCACTGTAGAGCTGGAACCAGACTGGCTCATTATACCCCTTTCCCACTGTAGTGCTGGAACCAGGCTGGCTCATTATACCCCTTTCCCACTGTAGAGCTGGAACCAGACTGGCTCATTACAGCCCTTCCCCACTGTAGAGCTGGAACCAGGCTGGCTCATTATAGCCCTTTCCCACTGTAGAGCTGTAACCAGGCTGGCTCATTATAGCCCTTTCCCACTGTAGAGCTGGAACCAGGCTGGCTCATTATACCCCTTTCCCACTGTAGAGCTGGAACCAGGCTGGCTCATTACAGCCCTTTCCCACTGTAGAGCTGGAACCAGGCTGGCTCATTATACCCCTTTCCCACTGTAGAGCTGGAACCAGGCTGGCTCATTACAGCCCTTTCCCACTGTAGAGCTGGAACCAGACTGGCTCATTATACCCCTTTCCCACTGTAGTGCTGGAACCAGGCTGGCTCATTACAGCCCTTTCCCACTGTAGAGCTGGAACCAGGCTGGCTCATTATACCCCTTTCCCACTGTAGAGCTGGAACCAGGCTGGCTCATTATACCACTTTCCCACTGTAGAGCTGGAACCAGGCTGGCTCATTATACCCCTTTCCCACTGTAGAGCTGGAACCAGGCTGGCTCATTGTACCCCTTTCCCACTGTAGAGCTGGAACCAGGCTGGCTCATTATACCCCTTTCCCACTGTAGAGCTGGAACCAGACTGGCTCATTGTACCCCTTACTGTAGTGCTGGAACCAGGCTGGCTCATTATAGCCCTTTCCCACTGTAGAGCTGGAACCAGACAGGCTCATTATACCCCTTCCCCACTGTAGAGCTGGAACCAGGCTGGCTCATTATACCCCTTTCCCACTGTAGAGCTGGAACCAGGCTGGCTCATTGTACCCCTTACTGTAGAGCTGGAACCAGGCTGGCTCATTATACCCCTTTCCCACTGTAGTGCTGGAACCAGACAGGCTCATTATGCCCCTTCCCCATTGTAGAGCTGGAACCAGGCTGGCTCATTATACCCCTTTCCCACTGTAGAGCTGGAACCAGACTGGCTCATTGTACCCCTTACTGTAGTGCTGGAACCAGGCTGGCTCATTATAGCCCTTTCCCACTGTAGAGCTGGAACCAGACAGGCTCATTATACCCCTTCCCCACTGTAGAGCTGGAACCAGGCTGGCTCATTATACCCCTTTCCCACTGTAGAGCTGGAACCAGGCTGGCTCATTGTACCCCTTACTGTAGAGCTGGAACCAGGCTGGCTCATTATACCCCTTTCCCACTGTACAGCTGGAACCAGACTGGCTCATTATAGCCCTTTCCCACTGTAGAACTGGAACCAGGCTGGCTCATTATACCCCCTTCCCACTGTAGAGCTGGAACCAGGCTGGCTCATTATACCCCGTTCCCACTGTAGAGCTGGAACCAGGCTGGCTCATTGTACCCCTTACTGTATACGTGGACCCAGGCTGGCTCATTATACCCCTTTCCCACTGTAGAGCTGGAACCAGGCTGGCTCATTGTACCCCTTACTGTATAGGTGGAACCAGGCTAGCTCATTATACCCCTTACTGTATAGGTGGAACCAGGCTGGCTCATTATAGCCCTTTCCCACTGTAGAGCTGGAACCAGACTGGCTCATTATACCCCTTTCCCACTGTAGAGCTGGAACCAGGCTGGCTCATTATACCCCTTACTGTATAGGTGGAAACAGGCTGGCTCATTATACGCCTTTCCCACTGTAGAGCTGGAACCAGGCTGGCTCATTATACCCCTTTCCCACTGTACAGCTGGAACCAGACTGGCTCATTATACCCCCTTCCCACTGTAGAGCTGGAACCAGGCTGGCTCATTATACCCCTTTCCCACTGTAGAGCTGGAACCAGACTGGCTCATTATACCCCTTTCCCACTGTACAGCTGGAACCAGGCTGCCTCATTATACCCCTTTCCCACTGTAGAGCTGGAACCAGGCTGGCTCATTATACCCCTTTCCCACTGTAGAGCTGGAACCAGACTGGCTCATTGTACCCCTTACTGTAGTGCTGGAACCAGGCTGGCTCATTATAGCCCTTTCCCACTGTAGAGCTGGAACCAGACAGGCTCATTATACCCCTTCCCCACTGTAGAGCTGGAACCAGGCTGGCTCATTATACCCCTTTCCCACTGTAGAGCTGGAACCAGGCTGGCTCATTGTACCCCTTACTGTAGAGCTGGAACCAGGCTGGCTCATTATACCCCTTTCCCACTGTAGTGCTGGAACCAGACAGGCTCATTATGCCCCTTCCCCACTGTAGAGCTGGAACCAGGCTGGCTCATTATACCCCTTTCCCACTGTAGAGCTGGAACCAGACTGGCTCATTGTACCCCTTACTGTAGTGCTGGAACCAGGCTGGCTCATTATAGCCCTTTTTTTCCACTGTAGAGCTGGAACCAGACAGGCTCATTATACCCCTTCCCCACTGTAGAGCTGGAACCAGGCTGGCTCATTATACCCCTTTCCCACTGTAGAGCTGGAACCAGGCTGGCTCATTGTACCCCTTACTGTAGAGCTGGAACCAGGCTGGCTCATTATACCCCTTTCCCACTGTAGAGCTGGAACCAGACTGGCTCATTATAGCCCTTTCCCACTGTAGAACTGGAACCAGGCTGGCTCATTATACCCCCTTCCCACTGTAGAGCTGGAACCAGGCTGGCTCATTATACCCCTTTCCCACTGTAGAGCTGGAACCAGGCTGGCTCATTGTACCCCTTACTGTATACGTGGACCCAGGCTGGCTCATTATACCCCTTTCCCACTGTAGAGCTGGAACCAGGCTGGCTCATTGTACCCCTTACTGTATAGGTGGAACCAGGCTAGCTCATTATACCCCTTACTGTATAGGTGGAACCAGGCTGGCTCATTATAGCCCTTTCCCACTGTAGAGCTGGAACCAGACTGGCTCATTATACCCCTTTCCCACTGTAGAGCTGGAACCAGGCTGGCTCATTATACCCCTTACTGTATAGGTGGAAACAGGCTGGCTCATTATACGCCTTTCCCACTGTAGAGCTGGAACCAGGCTGGCTCATTATACCCCTTTCCCACTGTAGAGCTGGAACCAGACTGGCTCATTATACCCCCTTCCCACTGTAGAGCTGGAACCAGGCTGGCTCATTATACCCCTTTCCCACTGTAGAGCTGGAACCAGACTGGCTCATTATACCCCTTTCCCACTGTACAGCTGGAACCAGGCTGCCTCATTATACCCCTTTCCCACTGTAGAGCTGGAACCAGGCCGGCTCATTATACCCCTTACTGTATAGGTGGAAACAGGCTGGCTCATTATACGCCTTTCCCACTGTAGAGCTGGAACCAGGCTGGCTCATTATACCCCTTTCCCACTGTAGAGCTGGAACCAGGCTGGCTCATTATACCCCTTTCCCACTATAGAGCTGGAACCAGTCTGGCTCATTATACCCCTTTCCCACTGTAGAGCTGGAACCAGGCTGGCTCATTGTACCCCTTACTGTATAGGTGGAACCAGGCTGGCTCATTATACCCCTTTCCCACTGTAGAGCTGGAAACAGGCTGGCTCATTATACCCCTTCCCCACTGTAGAGCTGGAACCAGTCTGGCTCATTATACCCCTTTCCCACTGTAGAGCTGGAAACAGGCTGGCTCATTATACCCCTTCCCCACTGTAAAGGCCCATTCTGAAGGTGCTTAATATTGACTTACTCTGTTTGGCGTCGCTGATCACATATATAACTCAATATTTATACGAACATTAAACAATTAGAATAAATTGACAGCTATTCTCGAGCTGTAATGCGCTGTATGGTGCCAGAGACGTGGTCAGAGACAGGAATAGAAGCGCATTTCCTGCTCTGCGGCGGACGGGGGAAGCAGAAGACGCACGCTAGCAGAACCTGCCATCAGAGGGACAGAAACGCTGCGGGAAACTGACGTTGTTGTCGGGACAATTAAAAACAAGAAGAAGAAGAGGGGGTGGGGGGGTGTCTGTTTATTCCTCAGCTGACATATCGTAAAAAGCGCCGTAGAGAGAAGGTGCTGTGCTTTCCCGAGACGAGAGGCGAGTGACGGACCGCCACTGAAGATGGGGGGGGGGGGGGGTGTTTAAATTTGCCGGCGCCCCGCGGCTTCCACTGGAGATAGAGAAACGCATTTACCGCCAACAATGGGTTGTCTGTCCAAGGCACGGCGTCAGAATAACACGGGAATTATGGGATTGTTTCGTTCACTCCCTCGCTTGATCAACCGTACTGGCGGGGCACAGTGGGGGTTATGGGAGGGGAGGCTTCAGGTACAGTTAGTTATGATGGCAAAGTGCCATTATTCTTTCAGGAAATTGACCAGTCTCTAGAAGTTACTGCATTATCTATTTGCTTATACGACACCTAGAGTTATAGAACTAACACATACATAATTAACCATAATTCATTATTTACTGAAGCATTATAATTTGGGATTTGAACCAAACCTGCAGCCTGAGGGTGACAGGCCCTTTACCCAATTTGCAACAGTCGCATTTTCAGGATTTTTTCTGCATTGAAAATTTTCTGGCTGGACGCCTAAATGCAATTTCGGGTCGCCAAAGGAAAACATCTTAAAATTGAAATTAAATCTGCTTAAAAAATAGTATTTAAATAAAAGCCTGTTTTATATGGGTGCGAGAATGGATTGTGGCACGGAGCAGAGTTGGCATAGCAACGGAACGCCAAACTCACCAGATTGTGGCACGGAGCAGAGTTGGCATAGCAACGGAACGCCAAACTCACCATTCCAGTGGTACGGCTTCCATGTGATCACGTGATGTGTTTTTTTGTCGATCACCTGGAAGCTTCAAGGCCTTGCTGCTGATTGGCTGTCTTATCAACATCCAATAGATATCAGTGGTGATGTTTCCCCCTCCCCCCCGGAATCTTTTTTACGCTGCTTCTGAAGTTTGGATATTTACTACCGCAACAGGTATAATTAAAAGAAAAAAGATGAAAAGAAAGGCAATACACTTCATGGTGGCAATAATCGCTATTGCATTCGATAATCATCATTGTAATATACCACCCAGCAAAAAGCAAAATGGTAATCAGGGAATTTCTGCTTCCCATAGAGCAGAGGTGAGCACTGAGGGCCGTATCCGTTTCTGGTTTTCATGCCAACTTCTGGCCTTAATTACCTAATTAGCCCTAATATTTACGCCATCTGACATTTCATCTACAATTCTTAATAAGCGCATGAATGACAGCCGAAGACTTATTGTGTCCCTATATGAAACATTTTAATGTGATCTAATCTACCAGTGTTGGTGTAAACAGCCAATTAGCTCATTTAGCTGGGGTAATTGGTGGGAACAAAAACCTGCATACACACCGGCCCTCCAGGACTGGAATTGCCCACCCCTGCCATAGAGGAATAGATGAGAAAGTCATCTACTGTACAATATTCATCAAGCAAGCGACTCATATTCATCAAGCTAGTGACTCATATTCATCATGCTAGCGACTCATATTCATCAAGCTAGCGACTCATACTCATCATGCTAGCGACTCATATTCATCATGCTAGCGACTCATATTCATCAAGCTAGCGACTCATATTCATCATTCTAGCGACTCATATTCATCAAGCTAGCGACTCATATTCATCATGCTAGCGACTCATATTCATCAAGCTAGCGACTCATATTCATCAAGCTAGCGACTCATATTCATCAAGCTAGCGACTCATATTCATCAAGCTAGCGACTCATATTCATCAAGCTAGCAACTCGTATTCATCAAGCTAGCGACTCATATTCATCAAGCTAGCGAGTCATATTCATCAACTAGCGACTCATATTCATCAAGCTAGCGAGTCATATTCATCAACTAGCTAGCCAAGGAAGGGGGCGGGTGTTTGTTAGTATTTCTGAGGGGTACACCATAAAGCAGAATTAGCTAATTAGCCAGATAGCTGTGAAACAGATTAGGCTACATCTTCATGTTACTGGTTTGTTGGAAACACATAAAGTGATTAATTAATCCTGACACACCCATGTACCTGCCATGGGAACATTAATACAATTGAATTTAACAAGCTAAAGACAGTGTTGTGCTAGTCTATGTTAAAACGTGGTGTCTCTCACAGCATAAAATTGTAATAGTAGGGGTATAGTCAGACCGGCCACACTGAGGCACCACCTAAGCCTGTTTTTGAGCCAGGAAAACCCCTGATTTTATACACAGGTAGGGCACTCTCAGAACACCTGTGTGCATTTGAGCATTTGAGCTGTATTTCTGTTGTAAATACATCCAGCTGCTTTCATGGATACTTAGATACTGTTAGCCAGGGATCTCAGACTCTCTGTCTTCTGGGTTTGCTTCTGGTTCATTTTGATCAGCAGCCATTTTGGAAAAAAGTGTGTGTATGTGTGCGTGTGTGTTTGTGTGTGTGTGTGTGTGTGTGTGTGTGTGTGTGTGTGTGTGTGTGTGTGTGTGTGTGTGTACTCTTTAGCTAATCAGTGGCTTAAAACAAACTTGTAAGAGCTGACATTAGCCAAAAAGCAACAGGACACCGTGGCCTTCCTGGACTTGGGTTTTTAGATCTGTGGTTTTGAGCCTGGATTCTTCCTCTCTTCTGCAGGGGGGGGGGGGGGGGGGGGGTGTTCACTTGGGTTTTGTCAGAATCAGAGCCCTATCTACTGTGTACTAGTGTACTGTTTACTGCATATTGTTTAGTATGCAACATGCAGTTTGCAAGAAACATCCTCCATACTATTATTAACAAAAACTGGAAATAAGTATATCAGTCGGGATCTTAAGTACACTACATTTAGAGAACATTTTGCCTACTTAACGTCCTCATCCAGTGCACTCAACAAGCATACTCAATAGTATGGAAGGGTGTTGATTTGGGCACAGCCCTGTCGGCAGAGCATTCCCGCTCTCTCTGCAGTGTTGGTGTGAGATCACAAATATGTGATTGTAATGTTCTTAGCTCGACATTCTAATGATGATGTAACAATCACGACTGGTAAGTGACAGAAATGGAGTTCTAGAACAATGACTTAAAAAAAAAAAAAAACAGTCCAAAAAACTCCCACTAACAAACAGGATCCCCAGTAGCCTGCCATAATCCTGATATCCTCTGTAATGTTAGGATATGAAACTGATCTGGGGTCAGTGGCCAGGAGGTTTAATGAAACTGTGACAGGGTGGGGTGGATGGTGGGATTTATCTGAGGTCAGTGGGAGGGAGGTTTTTAAATAGAGTTGTCACCAAAAAGGGGGCCCAGGTTACTGTGAAGATTAGCAGCGGAAAAGTAGCGCGTGACCTTTACACAGACCAGCTCATTACAACATGACCGACAACCTTTTTATGGAGTCGATATGAACCCCCAGGATGAACAACGTGACCTTTCCCTCCTGGAAGGGATGGATCGACTCGCCATGCCTGGCTGCCTTTACTCATGCCGTAAAACGTTCGACTCGCTGCGCCTTGCTGCAGAAAGCAGACTGAGGAAGTGGCTCTTCCACTGATGAATGGAGGGTAATTAGAGCCCCCCTGGTTTATGTTTTATGTGAGAGAGAGAGAGAGGGAGAGAGAGTATGTATATGTGTGTGTGTATGTATGTGAGAGAGAGAGGGAGAGAGAGTATGTATGTGTGAGAGAGATAGAGGGAAAGAGAGAGAGAGAGAGTCTGTATGTGTGTGTGAGAGAGAGAGAGAGTCTGTATGTATGTGTGTGAGAGAGAGAGGGAGAGAGAGAGAGTATGTATGTGTGTGATAGAGAGAGAGAGAGTTTGTATGTGTGAGAGAGAGAGAGGGAGAGAGAGAGAGTCTGTATGTGTGTGTGAGAGAGAGAGAGTCTGTATGTATGTGTGTGAGAGAGAGAGTCTGTATGTGTGTGTGTGTGTGTGTGTGTGCGAGAGAGAGAGAGTCTGTATGTGTGTGTGTGTGCGAGAGAGAGAGAGAGAGAGAGAGAGAGAGTCTGTGTGCGTGTGAGAGAGAGAGAGTCTGTATGTATGTGTGTGAGAGAGAGAGTCTATGTCTGTGATTTTTGATTTTTAAAAATACTTTAATGGTTTACATCATGATCAATGTCTTCTCAGTAATCTTTTTAACATGCTAAAAACATGGTAAAAACATGGTATACATGGTGTAAAAAGTTGTGATGTTCACATTTTTAAAAAGGAAATTTATCTAAAAATATCAGCAATTAAATCTTCATCGCTGACGGAGCAGATAACCTCATTAAAACACCACTGTTGAATAAAACCGTCTAAGTCACTCAGCGCTTTGTAAAATCTTAAATCAACCCACACTCGAACCAGTGAAACAAACAACTAAACAATGTCATGTCTTTTACTTAATTCAACCCAATATCTTTGTGTGTGTGTGTGTGTGTGTGTGTGTGTGTGTGTGTGTGTGTGTGTGTGTGTGAAAGAGAGAGAGTCCGTGTGTGTGTGTGTGTGTGTGTGTGTGAGAGAGAGAGAGAGAGAGGGAGAGAGTGTGTGTGTGGGTGTGTATGTTGTTGTGTGTGTGTGTGCTGTGTGTGCTGTGCATGCGCTGGTGTGTGTGCTTGTGTGTGTGTGTGTGTGCATGCGCTGGTGTGTGTGCTGTGTGTGTGTGTGTGTGTGTGGTGCTCGTGAGCGAATGTGTGTGCGTGTATGCTGTGCTGCTTGTGTGTGTGTGTAGTGTGTGTGTGTGTTGTCGTGTGTGTGTGTGTATGTTTGCATGTGTGTGTGTGTGTGTGTGTGTGTGTATGTTTGCATGTGTGTGTGTGTGTGTGTGTGTGTGTGTGTGTGTGTGTGTGTGCGCCGTTGTTGTTTTTTTAAATGATGCTTTTAAAGGGATAAAATTACCAGCTGCATTAAGTATGACCTTTTCTATCCAATCACAATGCACAGAAACGTGCAGAAGCACCAGGCGGAGTCTTCAATCAGAGGCACATCTATCCCAACCCCCCTTAGATAACTCAACAGACTAAAGCAAAAAAAAAAAAAAGGTTTTAGCCTGCACTCAACCCCACCCCCCCAAACAAAACCAAAAAATATATATATACCGTATATATATAAAAAATGCCATGCCAGGGAAGCAGTTATTGTGTGTGAGGGTGTGTGTGTGTGTGTGTGTGTGAAAGAGAGAGCAGTCCTCTCTCCCGCTAAAGGTCACGCCGACAATATTTCATAAAACAATTTTCCTGTCTCTCACTGTGATTACAATCACAGCCTATTATTACTGCACACGGAGGGACACTGCAACTCACACACCGTTTGATAAACAATTACAACAACAAAAAAAGGGGGGGGGGGGGGTGTACACAGTTAATACCACAGACAGACACAGCATTCTCTGCCTTTTCTAACCTGCACAGTCTCTGGAAGGGAGTGCACAGTCTCTGGAAGGGGGTGCACAGTCTCTGGAAGGGGGTGCACAGTCTCTGGAAGGGAATGCACAGTCTCTGGAAGGGAGTGCACAGTCTCTGGAAGGGGGTGCACAGTCTCTGGAAGGGAGTGCACAGTCTCTGGAAGTGGGTGCACAGTCTCTGGAAGGGAGTGCACAGTCTCTGGAAGGGGGTGCACAGTCTCTGGAAGGGAGTGCACAGTCTCTGGAAGGGGGTGCACAGTCTCTGTAAGGGGGTGCACAGTCTCTGGAAGGGGGTGCACTTGGTAAGCACGGCGCTGTTTCTACAGCAAACTCCAAGCTGCTGAAGCCTCCAGTCCTTTCTCATTAGGGCCTAGTGTCTCTTTAAATACTGCAGATGATATGCACGTTAAAAAAATGATTGATTGATGCAGTTTAACAGAAGTGATTAATTTAAATGCATTAAAAATGTGTGTTTGTGTGCGTGTGTGTGTGTGTGTGTGTGTGTGTGTGTGTGTGTGTGTGCGTGTGTGTGTGTGTGTGTGTGTGTGTGCGTGTGTGTGTGTGTCTGTGTGTGAGGATGGTGCATGTCTCACCTCTCTTTACGCACTTTATCTGTTTATAAAGTGTACCCTTGTATCTGTACATATCTTTAGTTCAGTCATTCTTAATGCACTATGCACTGTGCATTCTTCTCCTCCCAGAACTGAAATCATTCTCCAGATTCTACTGTAGATGCACACCATTCACTTTTATTTCTGGTTGTTTTCTCTCTCTCTCTCTTTTTTTTTTTTTTAATTGATGAATGAATTCATGATGACAAGAACAGGCCATCCAGCCCCTTCTAGGCTTGCCACTGGGAATAAAGCTGATCTTGGTGTTCCAGAACATCTTCTTCTCATTTATGATGTCATAAAGGGTATCTTTATGACACCACAAGCAGGCTGAAGAGAGTGTGAGAGAGAGAGAGACAGAGACTGCATGGTGAGAGTGAACATGCTCGGCAGTCCGGCCGCATGCATGCCCAAACGCATGAACGTTTATGTGAAGCGCAGTGCCTCTCCCAAGCCTTGCCTCCTGACAGCATTATTAATAGGTTGTTTCTGTATTTATGCACCTCATATCCTTGGGAGAAAATGAGATGACTTTAATTTGAAGAGTTTGAATGCTGGTGTCAAATTAAATTTGGGTCCGAGCTAGGATGATGGTTTCTTGTTATACCCTAAGTGGAAATATATTAAATATTAATTACGTTTTGAAATAGTGGTGGAGGAATTGTCTGTCAAGCCGCTGGCCTGGCAAATGAGGAGCCAGCTTCCTGCTCTGGTGTGGCAGCTGGTCAACTGACTCTGTGGTCTATGAGCGCCACACTGTGGCAGATGTCGGTACTGCAGCTCACGGCGCACTGAAACAGCATTGATTTTGTGTCACCACTGTTGGGTTGTGTGCAATGCTTTCAGTGAGCCTTCTCTAAATCTCTGAAACAAAGATTTAAACAGGTCAGGCTTTTTAATAAATAGCCAAGCACATTGCATACATTTGAGTTTCAGACATTACTGATCCAGATATCAAATGTATTGGAATATAGTCAAACTTTCACTCAACAGCCAATCAGTCGCTACTGAGACGGTGCTGTAGCAGTTCAAATGGCCTAAAATGATTGATAACGCATGTAAGCACTGCAACTGTGTGTGTGTGTGTGTGTGTGTGTGTGTGTGTGTGTGTGTACTACTCTTACACATACAGACTGTACATACGCACAGTGTATAATTACTTCTATAATAAGGGTTTGGTAGTGAGAGTAATATGGAAACAAGGTGCAGTACCATCTACATTACATTACATTATAGTCATTTGGCAGACGCTCTTATCCAGAGCGACGTACATAGTGCATTTTCAAACTAGGAACAAGTGGGTTAAAACAACCCTAAAAGGTAAATACGAATTCAAGTACCAGTTCAAGTATCTAGGCTTACAAAAGGTATGCATTTTGCTTACCAAGTGGGTATAAAACCGTTTTGCACATGCAAAACTAATAACACAACCAATGATTAATGCAAAGCAAATACCATGACCAATCATTGGTCATGTTATTGGTTTTTGCGTGTGCTAAAAGGTTTTGCACCCGCTAAAGGTCTTAGTAACTCAGGCCCTAATACTGTCCAAAACATGTCAGTAATCTGTTTCCTTCACTATTTTGAACAATGTTAATTATATACAGTATTACCTTGGAGCAAGGATATGAGCGTCCAATTACGGAGAGCCGTAGTGCGGCCTTGTTCTCAAGGCCTTAATTGGCTGCACATCGAAAGGAAACCAAAAACACCTGCAGTCACTGGAGCCCTCGTGGACGTACGTTTTAATCTTAGAGGATGGCCTTAATTTAGCGTGATCAACACCTCTCTATTAAAGTGGTCCTGTTAAGATGGAAAAACATGAAACCTCTTAACAGGCCCAGAGATAAGCAGGGCTACGCTATTTAGCATTTTCTTCTTTTTTTTCAATAAAGTATGCTTCATAAAGCCACAAAAGTAAATTTTATCACTGTCTCACTGCACTCGGCATCTACATAAAATATTGTTTTAATAAATGGGCTATCTATTTTAGAACCTTATGAACTTACATGCTCTGGACTTCCTGTTTGTATTCCTGCTTCAATTGGCCATATTGACTTGAACTGGAATAAAGAGAGGGAGGTTATGAATGTTCATAAATAATGTCAGAATGTATGCAGCAGAAACACGTCCCAAGTATGATTAATAGACACTGTACGGAAACTTTGCATCCAAACCTAAAATAAATTCCAATTATGACACGACTAGCCGGTTAATTAATGGGCCGATCCATCAGGAGAATTCTGTGAGTCAATCTCGCTTTGCGAGCGATTTAATATTGTAATTTACACACAGATGACTGGGAGAGGCGGAGCAAGTGACAGCTGAGATGGTGCGGTAGCTGATCATATCCCACGTACACTCATTAAAGGGGACATAGAATAGAATAGAATAGAATAACTTTTATTTTCCCGCAAGAGAACTTCAATTGTAGCCCCAGCAACAACAAAAAATACATAGACAGTGGGGGGCAGACCCACAGCACACAAACATATCAAACAAAGACATTCAATATCATCATTACATCAATCAAACTAATTAAGTGAATTAAAGTGTAATAGCCTACAGCCAAACGTCATGATTAAAAATAGGCCCCGCTGTCCCGAGATGTCCAGTGTTATCAAGCAGTCCAACACACAAACTCCGCCTCCACGACTCCGTACACGCATACACGCAGTGTGAAGATGAGGATGTGAAGATGATAAGGGCGGAATGTCAGTTAGTGAACTTATTCACCCTATTCGGCCAGGCCAGTCTGTGGTCTGCGGTCTGCATTCAATCAACATTCACCCTTAATGTTGATTATTATTATTATTATTATTATTATTATTATTGTTGTTGTTGAAAATAGTAAACACCAAACTTTGCCATGTTCCTATTTGGTAAACTTAACTGTGACAGAATAATATAAGACTCTCATCTGAATCTAAACTCTCCCCAGGCCCACACCCCACCATGGTAAAATTCTTCTTTTTTATTGTATGCAGCTATTGGCCTTGGTACCAGTTACTAAAAGTTTGATTGCTCTAAATGTCATCCTTAAAATGAACTTGGTAGATGATGTACTGAATTGTATGTAGGCAAATTGAATGTACACAACCCAAAAACATGCTAGGTTGTAGCTGTTCAAATACCATTGGTTCATGTTGATTTACAAGTTTTAATTTAAATTACAAGTTTTTTATGTTGCATGTTCTTATACAAGTATTGCCAAAGAATCTATAAAATGTATTTAATCTCTCTCTCTCTCTCTCTCTCTCTCCTCTCTCTCTCTCTCTCTCTCTCTCTCTCTCTCTCTCTCTCTCGCTCTCTCTGTCTCTATCTCTCTCTCTCTTTCTCTCTCTCGCTCTCAGTTCAATTTCACATGCTTTATTGAGCATGACGTATTTGAATATATTGTCAAAGTGCTCAATGGAAATAATTAGTACAACTGGAAGGTAGAGAAATTGATTCCTGCAGTGCCAACACAATAAAAAAAGAAAGATCATCTTTTCTTGCTGCCAAGATTGGCCTCGTCCATGTGATTTAAGGAGAAGAGACACTTTACTGTTGGCTTTTGATAATCAATATCCCTCCTGTCAATAGTCATAGCAGATCCACGTATTTATCATTGTTTCATGTACACTTTACTTGTCCAGAAATCGTTTATATTTGTATATAATATCCATAATTATCGGCACGGTGGTGCAGTGGTTAGCACTGTCGCCTCACAGCCAGAAGGTACCGAGGGTTTGCATGTTCTCCCCGTGTCCGCGTGGGTTTACTCCGGGTACTCCGGTTTCCTCCCACAGTCCAAAGACATGCAGGTCAGGCTAACTGGAGACTCAAAATTGCCCATAGGTATGAGTGTGTGAGTGAATGGTGTGTGTGCCCTGTGATGGATTGGCGGCCTGTCCGGGGTGTATTCCTGCCTCTCGCCCGATGCATGCTGGGATAGGCTCCAGCACCCCCCGTGACCCTGACCAGGAATAAGCAGGTTAATGGATAATGGATGGATGGATGAATCCATAATTATCTACTGATGCAGTTCAGGATAAGCACCCCACTCAATGGCAATGCCCCTCCTGGGATGTGTACACGCAGCCCCACAGGTCACGCTGTTTAGCCGTTGCACTACATGTGATAAAATTCACAACTGATAAATATCTGATGTCCCATCATAAACACAAACCAGGTGTCGTCGCATACTGAGCCATGTAAGCTTACTGTATGTCCGATAAAGAAATAAACCATGAGTGGAACTTAGGATGCAATTAAACTTTTCTTATTCTCTCTCTCTTTCTGACTTTTACCGCACCTGATTTGTGCTTCCTTTTTTAGCCAACGTTATGTTTTGAAAAACACGACTTTAGCTAAGGCAAGTAACTGGCGGCGGTGCAGTATAATGGTTAAGGAACTGGCCTTGTAACCGAAAGGTTGCAGGAATCGAACACCAGTTGCCTGCTTTAGCTAAAGTCGTGTTCATAAATAATGTCAGAATGGATGCTGCAGAAACACGTCCCAAGTATGATTAATAGACACTGTACGGAAACTTTGCATCCAAACCTAAAATAAAATGATTTTATTTTAATTGTATATACTGAAGCAATTCAGGTTAAGTACCTTTGCTCAAGGTACTTAACCTGAATTGCTTCAGTATATATCCAGCTGTATAAATGAATAATATGTGAAAGAAAATGCTAAAAATTTGGGCAAGTCGCTCTGGATAAGAGCGTCTGCTAAATGCCTGTAATGTAAAGACCAATACCTTTGCCAATACAGTTTACTTTTCACTGAACAACGTCGTTACGTGGCTACAACAAACCAAGACAGAAACACGTCATCAGTCAAACGCAAGAGGTTCCTATTTTGTTTTTAAAATATTAATGATGAACATTGACAAGCCTTGTCTGAACAATTTGTTGTCATTTAATTTTAGGATAACATTCATAAACATTATGTTTGTGTTGTTTTGGAACATCCTGCTCCATAGTACAGGCCCCAGGCTCCTCCCCCACCCCTCCCCATCCAGGAGTCAGCCATCAGTCAGCCTGTTCAGAGGAGCCCCCTGAAAGGGGTACAGTGACGGACGCAGCTGTGCTGCATGTCCTTGTAAAATAAGCAACAACATCTCAGAGCAATTTCAGGCTTTAAATAAATCCGATTATACATCACTATTGCCGCGTTTCATGCAAGCTGTAGCTCTCTCTGTGTCTGTTAACATCATTTTATTAGTTTGCTGGAAAATAAGATTGTTTACGCAGAGTCCAGTGAAACTGATATGCGTTCGATTTACCATAAAGCAATTTTAACAGGCGTCGCACAGAAAAAAACAAAAAATTGACCAATACCTTTGCCAATACGCTCTAAGGTAAAAGTGATATCTCCGCTCTTACGTTAGGCCTACTGGCATCTGTTAGTTCAGAAAAACGTATCTAGTATTAGACAATAGATTATATGAAATGTATGTAATAAATTTATACACAATGTTTGTGTATAAATTTTGACCTGTTTGACCTGTAATACATGATATCATATATAGCCTACTATTTTATTAGAGCTAGTAAACATGAGTGCATTCTGAAACGGTATTCTCGCGCAATGTAGCCTATGAAAAAAAAAAGGTGTCTGGAAAAAGTTTGGGGTGGCTGGTAAGTCAGAAAGTTTCTGTTTATGATAATAGTAGATGTGACTGCTGTACAGTTATCCAGCTAACTCAGTAATGCTGCTTCATAGTATACTGGCCAGAAAAGTATGGAGGAAGTGCAGTATGTGCTTATACTGAAGAATGATTGCTTGCAGTATCCGCATCACTGTATGACATGGCTCCCAAACCCCCACACCTGGAGGGCCGCAGTGTCTGCAAGTTCCTTTTGTTCAATTACCACCAACTTTTTAAACAAGGTGTGTCGGCTTCAAGTGATCAGTGACTTAAATTAAATGTACAGAAACGTACAGAAACGCAGCAGACACTGTGGATTTGAGTTTGGGGGTCCCTCCTTTACGGGTTCAGACTTTATACGAGTGTTGTTAACCCCCCCCCCCCCCCCCCCCCCCCCCACACTGCTCATTCACCCCCATACTTGTTTATTTCATTATTAGGCCCATATGTTTTTATTCTTACACAGAAGGGAGCTACTGGTAAGAGTGGGAAAGGGTACATCACACACTGCAAAAAACAAATCTTAACAAGCATTATAATCTTATATTTAGACTTATATTTCTGTTACTTTTTTGCTAACATATTGCCAGTGGGGTGAGAGTTTTACTCATTTCAAGATTTTTCCAATGGGGTAAGATAATTTAGCTTGTCAAGCAAACAGTAACTTAAAACAAGCTAATATTTTCCATAACTAAAAAACGTGTTAATATTTTGCAGTGCAAGCTATGACCCCCTCCCTTGGCCTGCCACAGACATCTTGTGGGCACATGCCTGCACTGCCTTTTATTATGAGGCCGATGTAGTTGCAGGGAGCTAGTGGCCCATGCACACTTAAAGGACTCCGCCGACCAGTTCTCTGGGAGGACTTTAGAAAACACTTTAGGCACACGAGTCACGCGCCAGCGGCAGCGTGGAGCCACTTCATTAAGTCAGGCGGCAAAGCCAATTAAGAAGGACAAACAAGACGTGATCGTCTGCCACCGCCGTCCTCAGAGTTGTGAGCCTACGACCTCCCGGGTCACAAATGTGTCCCGTTGACGTTCAGATCGTGCGGAAGGTCTGTGACTCCAAGCCTCGTCGAACTCAGCTTGCTTTGATTTAGTGAGCCGGACAGCTGCTAACCATATTATAATTTGCTGAAATCAAATTATTATGCAAAACTCAGAGTTGCATGCTCGCATATTGTAATTACGAACGGGCTTCTGGTCAGAAACCTGAACTCTGTAGGCAATTTTATTAAAAAAATGAAAATAAAAAAAACTGTTGAGAATTTATTTCAAGCAACTTCACCTCCACTGAGTTTGGACTGCAGTTCCATGGTAACAGTCCACCACTGCCATAGGAACTGCAGCTGGTGAGGAAACACTGTTTTCACAATGGGTCAGCCCTAAGCCCTAAGCACTCATGGACACTTTGAGTCCACAAGGATTCAGCCTGTCTATTATCTAAGCCAATAGGCTGGAGTACATCTCAGCATGCTCTGCGCGAGAGCCAGGACTAACCCATTGGCAGGTCAACAATCCATCGTAGGCCCGCCCACACCATTCACTTTTGCACTCATACCTACAGTTGAGAGTCTCCAATTAGCCTAGCCTGCATGTCTTTGGACTGTGGGAGGAAACCCACACAGACACGGGGAGATCATGCAAACTCCACATCGAAAGGCCCCAGGCCTGGATTCGAACCCAGTATCTTCTTACTGTGAGACGACAGTGCTGTCCACTGTGTCACTGCGCCGCCCGACTTCCTGACCCCTATAGACATACATCCTAACTAAATATAATATGTAATTCATTTGCAACATATGGTGTGCTGGTAGGTTATTATCAATGTATTTTGTCCACTAATAGAGAAAACTAACAGGTGGGCTCGTATAGAATTGCTACGTAGTGTAGACGCTTTTTGGTTGCATGATAGCCTTATTATTGCCATTATTTTACTGGAAAGAAATGTGTATAGTTGTGTGAGGAAGACTTCCTGCATTAGTAAGATGTGTATCAAGTAAAATATGATATTAGGAAGGACATGCATATTCATATAGGCGCACATTTCTATCTTTCCTTTCTGTCCTGTCTTTCCCTATTGCTGGCTGGTGAGATGGTGCAGTTTTGATGTCATGAGAGGAGGCCATTTTGTGGGCAGTCAGGTGACTGGGGAGAAGGTATAAGAAGGCCAATTTTTGAGTGCCCCGTCCATTTTATTAATTTTTTTCGGGCCGAGAGTTTGGAGAGCATTGGGTGCTCTGGTTGCTACAGGCTAAGGTAGCTAAGATTGTTTTGGGTTGTCTGCCTTAAGAGTTCCTGTTGGCATAATGTTAACTGGCCAAGTTTATTTTGTTTTGTGTTGATGATTCCAACCAAAGAAAAACAACTTCTGGAACCTCTGAAGACTCCGCCTTAGAGGGAGGCTGGAGCTGGTCGCTCACGGAGGTGAGTGGTGAGAACTGCACCGACCACTCTATCTGTCCAGCCAGCTTCTTCTCTGGTTTGTTTCCACCTAAATACCTACGTTAGACACACACTCTTTGCTAGGGAAGAGCTTTGTTTGATATTAGGTTAGATAGCAGTGAAGTAGCTCATCTCGTTACATACAGTATTGTTACGTAAAGAAACCTCCCGTTTTAATGGTATGTGGTAATATGTAGAACACCAGACCGTGTGATTTCAGAAGTCCATTTCAGAAGCTATGGAAGCCCATGTAACCAGGTGGAGAAGTTGAATTTGCTTGTCTTGGAGAATACGACCAGGGGGAAATGGACCGCTTTAGCACCATAGTTTGATTAGGATATTGAACAGTTCTGGAATGAAATTGCAGGCTTGTCTTACTCCACACCCCCGGAGCTTAGGGAGGCCAGTAAGTAGACTCTTCATTGATTTCTTGTTTACACAGTTATAATTATGCCATCTATTGTATTCCTTACTCCACTATTAAAATGCTTGTAAAACAGGAGTCAAAAACTTGAAAGTCCAGAAATATATTTTGTTTTGAATTTGGGTGCATAGGGTAAAAATATGATCAGTTTTTTTGGAGATCTTTGTCTCTTTCTGTATCTTTCACTCTCCATTAGGCTTGTCGGTTTCATTTTAATTGTATTGCTTTGAGGATTTGGGCTTGATTTGAGCGTGATAATATCTGATTTACATGTTTCCACTAAAGCGTATTATTAAAGAGTACTCTGTTTAGCATTTCAATTATATGTGCAGTGTGTGAATCCAAGAAGGGGAAAAATTAGGAAATGTCAGGAGAAAAATATGTTATTTGCAAAACTGACACAGATAAAAAAATAAATAAACTTATGATGATTGAGTCCGATAAGTGTTATCATACTTTACTGTAATATGCATTTAATTTTGTTTAGCCAATACTGTGAATTAATTTGCAGTGAGTTTACATGCTATATCTTGTCAGAGTGCTGATATATCTTACTGTATGCAAATGATTGTAATGTATTTGCATAAATTTATGGGTTATGAACTTTCCTCAGGCTTATATTGATATTAGCATAAGTTAACTTTTAGGTGAATTTTAGTTTCTGGATCACTCACACTTGGTTTGCAGTTTTGCAAAGGACTGCAAAATTAAGTTCCATTTTGAATCCATTTGTTGTAATGTGTTTTTTTTTTTTAGCTACTATATCATTTTGCAATAAAAAAAAAGCAAACTGGGTGACACGCTAGTTACGCTGAGTTATGTCTATTATGACTAACGCATATGCACTTTATATGAATACATAATAAACTGTGGCGGCTTTAGTTTAGGTGAAGTTGAGTTTATGAATTTGTCATATACATGATTTCACACACATTAACTATTAACTAATGCTTTACAAATAGGAGTTCTTATAATAAGAAATTATTAGAAAGCACTTTATAAATGGTTAATAGATCATTTACTAATGGTTTACAAATTCTTTACAACGGAACCTTAAAATAAAGTGTTACCAAAAGCTGAAATGTTACTGACGCACACGGAGCATCCTGCTGTGAAAGCTCTGACCGTGATGCTCACCTGTGAGGGAGATCTCTTTCACAGCCCTCTCCACAGGGCCTGTCCAGAGTGATCGATAGGCGCCTTTCTCAAGGACACGTAAATAAGATTTTAAACCTTCTACCGACAGCACTGAACTGGGGCTGCCACAGTCGCCATGACTTCCCCGACCCCATTTATATATCCTTTCTTCTTTTATTTTTTTTTCCTCTGTATAATGTTATTGGTGTAAAATGTACAGTAGATTATCTGTCTAGTGGTGCTTCTTCTATTACAGCACAAATTGCTGTTTGTTAGGGTAATATTACCCCAATTGTTTTTAAATGGGCC
Source organism: Synaphobranchus kaupii (assembly GCA_029718625.1). Lineage (NCBI taxonomy): Eukaryota > Metazoa > Chordata > Actinopteri > Anguilliformes > Synaphobranchidae > Synaphobranchus > Synaphobranchus kaupii. The sequence goes on from CM056377.1 coordinate 125,533,377, forward strand.
TCTGTGCTTTATTGGTCATATACTGGCATGTCTGTGTTCCTGAGAGTAAAACTGATGTTCTGCACTTATGTGCGTTCATCTGTATAAGAATGTCTGCCAAGTGATTGCAGTTTAATCTAACAGTCCCGTATTAGCCCGTATTAGCCCAATTTCCCAAATTTCCCCAATTTCCCCATTCCCTGTCTTCAATTGAATGGCCATTAAATGTATTGGAATGCAGAGCAGGTCACTGACAACCCAGACCACCATTTGTGAATAACCAACAAGAAATGTGCTGTATACACGCACACACGCATGCACACACGCACACACGCACACACACCACCCCTCCAGTTCACACGCTTGTATCGTGTCCTGTATGTGCTGTATTTTACTGCAAACATGTTAACAGCCTTACCCCCCCACACACTCACACACGGACACACAATCACACACACATCCTTACACACACACGCACACACACACACACACACACACACACACACACACACACACACACACACAGACACACGCACGCACGCACGCACGCACACACACACACACACACACACACACACACACGCACATACACGCACACACACACACACACACACACACACATACACACATACACACACACGCACACACACACACACACACACATACACGCACACACACACACACACACACACACACACACACGCATATACACACACACACACACACGCATACACACACACACACACACACACACACACACACGCACATACACACACACACGCATACACACACACACACACACACACACACACACACACACACACACACACACACACACACTACAGTGGAGCTTCTGTAACACTCCCTCACATTGCTGCCCTGCTCATGTTCACCAGTATTTATGTATTGTATTTCTGGCGCCTTGGTTCACAGCCTCTCTCCCACCTGATTGGCTTTCTTCGAGCCGGGCTGTCCATCATCCATCATCTACAGAACATTAATCCTGCAGCTCTGCTGGCACGCCAACAATGATCACACTGGGGGGTGCTGGATACAAAAAAAAAAAAAAAAACTAAATGTAATATTATAGTAACATCTTAATTTTTCCAAGAAGAAGAATAAGAAGAAGACAGCTGAGGAGTGTGTGGGTGAGGAGGGAAGGGAGGAGTACAAATTGGAAAAAAATGTCATCTTTCCGAAAATCAATTTTGCAAGATCATTGGGTTCCTGTGGACGTCCTGCTGCGGAGAGGTGCACATGCCGTTAGTAGCCCCATTATGCCGGAAGACATTTAACCGTGAGGTAGATGTAGCGTCTGCTGCGGTTAAGAGCTTGGAGGTGGGGGGCGCGGAGCGGAGTGGCTGAAGCAGAATTACATTAGTCACGCTCCAACAATTGTTTGAATAACTGTTCTTTTAATGACTTGAAAATGCAAAAAAAAATAAAAAACTTATTTTAAAATAAATTGTTTTGCCAGAGAGAGAGGGGGGGGGCAGAGAGAGAGATGGGGAGAGGGAGGGGATAAAGACAGAACAGGGCTTTTTGCTAGTATTTGCTGGGCCTGGCTGAGAAGAAATGTTTGAATCCAGGCCAATATTTATGTGAATAAACTGCACAGCATGCCTGTGTCCACCAGAGGGAGCTGCTGAGCCGCTATACACTCATCATACAAAAATGTATTTTCTTAAAAAAAAGTTTATTTGTTTGTAGGTGTAGAGCTTAACATAGCACCGGAACTGCTCACTGGTCCCTAAATAGAGTCCTCTTTTTTAACTGGCTCGTGCGCGTTCGTGAGCAACCGAACCGCTGTATCAAATTGTTCTCCCCTTTTCTGCGTCAATAACGCTAATGGCGCGGGGAGAGGACACGAGCGAATCGTGTCCTGTTGTCGTGTTTTTGCAGGGGCGCTGAAATATGCGATTCGCTTACGTAATGCGGTGAATGAGAAAGCTGTTTGAGGACTGCATGTTTGTCTGACTTAATTGGGTTCAAATTAATGCAACAAGTGCTGCTGTTAATTTGTACAAATCCAATTACCGTGCAAATTTTAATTTAATCCAAACACTTTTACAGACTGGTGCACTTCTAATCTTCTAATGGAAGTTTAAATGGTTTCTTGCAGGCTAGGGTTATTAAGGTTTTTTTTTTTTTTTTTTTCCATGCACACTATGGCCTATTTTCATGCACACTATTGCCTATTTTCATGCACACTATGGCCTATTTTTATGCACACTATGGCCTATTTTCATGCACACTATGGCCTATTTTCATGCACACTATGGCCTATTTTCATGCACACTATGGCATATTTTCATGCACACTATGGCCTATTTTCATGCACACTATGGCCTATTTTCACGCACACTATGGCCTATTTTCATGCACACTATGGCCTATTTTCATGCACACTATGGCCTATTTTCATGCACACTGGCCTATTTTCATGCACACTATGGCCTATTTTCATGCACACTATGGCCTATTTTCACACACACTATGGCCTATTTTCATGCACACTATGGCATATTTTCATGCACACTATGGCATATTTTCATGCACACTATGGCCTATTTTCACGCACACTATGGCCTATTTTCATGCACACTATGGCCTATTTTCATGCACACTATGGCCTATTTTCACGCACACTATGGCCTATTTTCACGCACACTATGGCCTATTTTCATGCACACTATGGCACTGTTTTGCCTAGTTGCCAAATATTTTTACGTAATCAATAACAGTGAATGAACAGATCTCTGAAAAAATATATATTTCTCCAAGTAACTTGAATGGCCTGGAAAAAAAAATAAAAAATCATATATATATACTGCACATTGTATCCCATAAAAAATAACAGCAATGTTGTTTCTCCTGACTCTCCTTTCTTAATAAGTCAGGCGAAACAACCCTTTAAGTGATCCATCCAGATCTACTGCATATCTGGCATTAAAGTGATGGTTTAAGGCTTGTTTGATACCTCAGACTTTTGATGACTTAGAGCCATTTAGCCAACCATGGGTTCTATACTGTTCCAGAGTAATTTACAGCTTAATCTAGCCCACCCCCCCCCCCCCAATTCCCAAAGAGATCCATTCAAATGCAGAGAGGTTATAGTATTGCTTGTAAGAGTACCTGAAAATAAGATATCAAGATGTATCCTTTTATACCCAGTCATGATACATGTGGGATGTTCTAAACAGGTGTTTTTTGAACTTCCCAGTCTTTTTTATTTTGTAAAGTATTTGATTATGGCAGTATTGTGTGCAAACAATATACATATTTCAGAATTGCATTTTCCACATGAATACCGTATGTCAGGGATGGGCAACTCCAGGCCTCGTGGGCCAGCGTGTATGCAGGTTTTTGCTGCCACCTCAATCAGCTAATCAGTCTTATACACCAACACTGTTTCACTCACAAATTAGACCACAATAAAATGCTACAATACATGCATACAGGCACAGGAACATTCATCAGCCACTGTTAATATTGCGGAATGTAGCCTAGCTAAAATATCAGATAAATGATTGAGCTAATAAAATAAAGAATTACAAAAAAAACCTGCATACACACCGGCCCATGAGGCCTGGAGTTGCCCATCCCTGCCATATGTCTAACATGAATGTGAAATTCTCAAGCATTCAGACTCTTCTCTTTTTTTTTTCTTTCTTTTTTTAAACCTCAAGTTCAAGTTAATGAGGTTCTGTATAGACTTCTCAAACAGCCATCTTGCATTAAGACAGAGTTTAACAGTGAGAGTAGTACTCAGTCATGTGATCTTGTGCTAGAGTTCTGTGTCATGTCCGTGGTGCACATCCATCATTATATCCGTATCTCTCTAAATGTGAGGGGAGAATTCTGAGTGGCAGCCTTGCTTTTTTTTATCCTCCTCTTCCACCTGGAACAAAAGACAGGTACCTGAGGAGCAGTGCATTCCTCCCTAATAACCAGGAGCTGCCAAACTTTCCTTAACTATTCTGCTGATGGGCAAAGAAAGTTCTGGAACTTTCTGAGTTCAGTCTTCTGCCTGTTCTACTTCTTGACATTCTTCTTTGTGTTCTCATGTCCTCTTGATCTAGTAGCTGCAGGAACCAATGAGATGGCAGCAGGTCTACATTTCCTGAAGGGTTTTTTTTTTTTTTTTTTTGTATAACCAAAACATGTACCGTAAATTAAGGCTGATTCTAAACATCCACGATTTATGTTGTTTTTTCAAACAACAGCTCGGTCATATGTCACGTACTGTCCAAATTGTTAGAATTTTCTTTGTTATAATCAAATTGTTATATTGATATAAAATATGTGAATAAATACCCATGTGGTCACAGCAGAGTATTACACTACATGTGCCACCATCTTGGATTTTCAGTGAGAAACTCTGACCGTTCCATCTGTTTATATTAGGCTTAGGCTGTGTCCGAATCACAGCCCTATCTACTGCGTCCTGTGTGCTGTGTACTAGCAGACTGTGGCTGTGTTTGAGTCAGAGCCCTATATACTGCATCCTGTCTCCTGTGTACTGTGTACTAGCAGACTGGCTGTGGCTGTGTCAGAATCAGAGCCCTGTGTCCTGTCTCCTGTCTCCATACTATTTTCAAACTATACTGTGGAAGTGTCATAGGATGTCCTGCCCTAGCACGACCATTGCATCACAGGTATTTAGCAAACACTCTTATCCAGAGCGACTTACACAACTTTTTACCATTTTTTACAAATTATCGTTTAATACAGCTGGATATATGCTGAAGCATTCCAGGTTGGGTGCCTTGCTCAGGGGAACAGCGGCAGTGTCCTACCTGGGAATCGAGCCTGCAACCTTTCGGTTACAAGGCCAATTCCTTAACCATTATACCAGGGGTTCCCAAACAGGTCCTGGGGACCCCCTGTGTATGCTGGTTTTCGTTGCAACCACAGTTGCAATCCCAGAATTTTAACAAGCTGTGACTTTTTCTTAATTAGGTGCTCGTCATGTTAAGAGGAATTATTCACCCTCTTAAGCCACATTATATCAGAAATAGCTATGCATGCCATGTAGAATAAACACCCCATGTTCACATTGTGCTTATTGTGCTATATTATTATTTTTTTTTAAAGAAAATTATTTAACAGATCCATTTAAAGACTGATTTGAATCAATAGGCTCCTAAATTGGTGAAAGTGTGGACACATGGCCACTAAAACTAACCATTTGGTAGATAATGAAGAATTCAAACACAAAGCAAATGATAACGAGTCAAACCTGCATTGTGTTAATAAGCTTAAAGAAAAAAATATGAGTTAAACACATGTGTTCAACAACCTAATTAGGAGCCTATTGATTCACTTCACTCTTTAATTTGAGTGAAAATACATCATTTTGTAACCTCTTTTTATGTAATTGTTGCAATATAGCACAATAAGCACAACGTGAACATGGGGAGTTTATTCTACATGGCATGCATAGCTATTTCTGACATAATGAGTCTTAAGAGGGCGAATAATTCCTCCAAACATGAAAAGCACCTAATTAAGAAAAATTAACAGCTTGTTAAAATTCTGGGATTGCAACTGTGGTTGCAACGAAAACCAGCATACACAGGGGGTCCCCAGGACCGGTTTGGGAACCCCTGCATTATACTACACTGCCGCCCGTGTCATGTGTTATTTTTATTTTTGTCGTTGTTGATGGGAAATGTCAGCAACGCTGCACCTCATTTTTAAAGCGAAGCTGCGTATCATATTTATGCGACTGAAATGCTCGCTTGCTTCTTGAAAAGTGTGCTCCTGAATATACTCGGCAACTTTCTCATCCTACTGGACAAGCATACTGTATACTCAATAGTATGGAAGGGCACTGATTCGGACACTGCCTGAGACTCTCTCTTTCTTTAAAACAGGAGCTGACAAAAATTTGCGGACAAAAAATGAAATAGTAAAATTAGATTTCAAATTTGATCAAAATTTGCGTGTGATAAATTTTAAAACCATCTGAGCGGCCGCCAAGGAAGTTTGGCAAATAGTCAAAAGCAATTTCTGTCCAATGACAGCAGCATCGTTTTATCGCGCGGTATGACCGCCAGTCCCTCAGAGTGACTTGACCTCCTTGAAAGCTGCTTATAATTTATGAACAGCAGGTTTGAGATTTCTTTCTGAATTAACAGAGCTGCCAAATCACCACCCCAAAGTTTATCCCTCAGGCAAGATATCTTCATCTCTCACAAGCAGGAACGTTTGTCATCACTGCCATCCATCTGAAACCCCCTCTGCATGCCTAGAAATATTAAACTTTCATTAGCATATTTGTGAATAAATTTGCAGACATTGAAGGCAGTACAGTGTGTCATTTTTGTTTTCTTGTCCTGTCTGGTTTGCATGTGATCCCAGTGGTGAGTGTAATTTAACCTCCAATCCAGTAGGGGTCATTATTCATATTTTCACAACCCTGTTAGAAAAAGAAAAAAAAAGAAGGTAAAGCAGGACTCTTAAACTTAATTTCTAGAAGGCTGATGTGTCTGTAGGGCCGTGTCCGAATCAGCACTCTTCCACACTGTTGAGTAGCCTTGGTGAGTAGATAGGGCGAGAAAGTCGTAGAGTACGCAAATTTCTTTCTAATTGCAGTATACTTCAAACACCCGGATGACACACTTACTTCCGGGGTTTCGCTGAGTACACTCGGGAGCACACTTTTCAAGAAGTACACAAACATTTTGGTCACATGAATATGGCGTGAAGTTTCGTTTTTGAAAAATGAGGCGCAGCTTCGCTGACGTTATCCTTCAAATACAACAAAAACAACACGTGACATGGCAGCGCAAGAGTGGGGTGCAGGGTTGCCAGATCTTGTAAGACTCAAAACTAGCAAATTTATAGGCTATTTTTAACCGAAACCAACTTATTTTAAATAGAAATCATCATGTTTTTACTTTTTAAAATAAGTGTGTGCTTTGCGACTTTTAATTTTTACCCATGACTGCACTTTGAAAGTATCCCAATTTAGCTGTAAAACCGCGGACATGGCAACACTGGTGGGACGTCTTATGACCTGCTTACGACACTTCCACAGTACGGTTTGGAAATAGTATAGCGGATATTTTTTGTGTCCTGCTAAACAGTGCACATTAAACAGCACACTTCTGACAGTGCACTCTTCGCAGGAGACAGGGCGCAGTAGATAGGGCTCTGATTCGGACACAGCCTTGGTTTTTGATGTGTTCCTGCACTTAAGTGCTTAATTTAAGTCATTGATTGGCTAAAGAGTCGGCACACTTTGCTTCCAAGGCCTAAATGGGCTGCTGATTGAAAGAAAATCACAAAAAAACCAACAGAGGCTTCAGGCCTCCAGGACTGGATTTGGAGACCTGTGAGGGGAATCCTAGAAGGCACTTGCTATCACTCTAGGGCCCTGTTACTGAAATTGTGGTCCTCGAGGGCAGAGAACTGCAGGTTTTCCTCCCTCCATTTAATCTGGGAATCAGTTGTGAAGACAGTCTGGCCAATCAGTAGCACTACTTGTTCAGTTAATTACCTGGGAGTAAGAAAACCAGGGCCGGATTTGGATTTCAGGTACAGATTTAAATATCCATGCTCTATATATATATATATACGTATATATATATATATATATATATATATATATATATATATATGTATATATATATATATATATATATGAAAAAAGAGAGAAAACCAGGGCGAAAATCTGCAATACCCAGCTCCAATGTTCAATCCGCACACTCAAACGAAAAAGTTAAAAGACTGACCTTCAGAGGCAAAAAGTATATAGATTTATATAAAGTTTATTAAAAAGTGGAACGAACGACGCGCGTTTCGGCGTATCTTCGTCAGGTTCGTTCTATATACTGTATATATATACAGTATATATATATACACTACTCACAAAAAGTTAGGGATATTCGGCTTTCGGGTGAAATTTCAGGATGAACCTAAAATGCACTATAACCTTTACAGGTGAAATTAATTTGACCTTCTCTAAACTTTTGAATGCACATGTCCAACTATTCAATGTTTCAGTACTTTTTGCACAACTTGCTGTTCTCTAACAAGGAGCTGAACGGCAAAATTCACAACAGGTGTTTGATCCATGAATCGACCAATACATTTCCTGGTTCAATTAGAATTGGTATTTAAACAGTCCTCTTCATCATGCTGTTCACATTTTGACATCATGAGACCAAGACGACACCTAACAATTGATCAACAGTACCTCGCCATTGCGAGGCTTCAAACAGGATGTTCTCAGAGGGAAGTGGCCACTGAGCTTAGAGTGTCACAGAGTGTCATCAGCAGGTTGCAACAGAGATACAGAGAGACTGGAAGAGTCACAGAAAGGCATAGAAGTGGACGTCCTTTGGCCACATCCCACACTGATGACCGCTTCATTGTGAACAGTGCCCTGCGGAACCGGATGATGAATGCCACTCAACTCCAGGCACATTTAAGGGAGGTGAGAGGCACCCAAGTGTCACGTCAGACCATTCGAAACCGTTTACATCAGCGTGGTCTGCGTGCTAGACGACCTGCAAGGGTACCTGACCACACCACCAGGCACAGGCGTCATCGTCTTGCATGGGCCAGGGAGCATTTACGCTGGACGAGGGACCAGTGGGCCTCAGTGCTGTTCTCTGATGAAAGTCGATTCACGTTGAGCAGAAATGATGGCCGCCAACGATGTTGGATACGTCAAGGAGAGCGCTATGCATCAGCCACTGTTGTCACCAGACGACCCTTTGGTGGTGGCGGTGTTACAGTGTGGGCAGGTGTGTCTAGTCAATACAGAACTGCCCTACACTTTGTGAATGGTACAGTGGCAAGCCCATACTACCTGAATAACATCATTAATCCAGTCATTGTGCCCCTGCATGAACAACACAGGCCTAATTTCATCTTCATGGACGACAATGCTCCAGCTCATCGAGGTCGCATCATTAGGGAAAGGCTGCTGGAGACTGGGGTACCTCAAATGGAGTGGCCTGCACTTTCTCCAGACCTGAATCCCATAGAAAACCTATGGGATCAGCTGACTCACCGTGTAGAGGCTCGTAACTCTGTACCCCAGAACCTCAATGACCTGAGGGCTGCCCTTCAAGAAGAGTGGGATGCCATGCCTCAGCAGACAATAAGTCGACTTGTGAACAGCATGAGACGTCGTTGTCAAGCTGTAATTGATGCTCAAGGGCACATGACAAGTTATTGAGACATTGACATTTTTGTTGTGGTATACCCACCACTGTTGTTGGCTTTTGTTTCAATAAATTGTTTGAGATGAGGAAATCACCATTGCATGCTTCTACTTAAATGCCCTACTTTCATGATACGTATAATATCACTGTAGCGTGAACTTACATTTTCCATAAATTTCACCCGAAAGCCAAATATCCCTAACTTTTTGTGAGTAGTGTATACGTATATATACAGTGCCCTCCACTATTATTGGCACCCCTGGTAAAGATGAGTAAAAAGGGTTATAAAAAATTCACCGTTTGGTGAATTAGCTTAATCTCACACTGAAAAAATTTGAAAAATCCAAGAAGTAAATATATTATGACACAAAATCCCTCATCAAGGAATAATTATTTTGAACACAACCATGTGTGCCACAATTATTGGCACCCTTGCATTTATATATAGAATAAAGTAATATTTTTTTATATTCGGTTGCATATCTTTTGCATGCCATGATTTCCTGATGTCTGCGACCCAACAACATCAAAAGACTCTTGATATCTTATTTTCTGGTACTCTTCCAAGCGATACTATAACGCCTCTGCATTTTAATGGATCTCTATGGGAATTGGGGGTGGGACTAGATTTAGCTGTAAATTATGCTGGAACAGTATGGAATACATGGTTGGTAAAATGGCTGTAAGTCATCAAGGGTCTGAGGTATCAAACAAGCCTCAAACCATCACTCTGCTGCCAGATATGCAGTAGATATGGACGGATCACTTTAAGGGTTGTTTCTCCTGACAAATGTTCCTATTGAACTCTATGGAAAAATAAGTCAGGAGAAGAAACCCTTCAAGTTATCCATCCATATCTACTGTATTTCTGGCAGCAGAGTGATTATTTAAGGCTTGTTTGATACGTCAGGCCCCTGATGACTTAGAGCCATTTAGCCAATCATGTGTTTCCATACTGTTCCAGTGTAATTTACAGCTAAATCTAGTCCCACCCCCCAATTCCCATAGAGATCCATTCAAATGCAGAGACTTTATGGTATCGCTCGTAAGAGTACCAGAAAATAAGATATCAAGAGTCTTTTGATCTTGTTGGGACACAGACATCAGGAAGTCAAGGCATGCAATGGATATGCGACCAAATATTACAAATTATTACTTTATTCTATATATAAATGCAGGGGTGCCAATAATGTTTTTCTCATAATAGATTTACTTCAATTAAAGGTTGGATTTTTCCAATTTTTTCAGTGTGAGCTTAAGCAAATTCACCAAACAGTGATTTCTTTATAGCAATTTTTACTCATCTTTACCAGGGGTGCCAATAATAGTGGAGGGCACTGTATATAGTTTTCAAAAGTGTATGACACATTCTGTGAGGAGGGGGGTTAGTTGCACCACAGTCATGTATTGTAAATAAAGAAAGGTTCTGGTTTGTGATGTGGAGTGCAAATAAACGACGGGTCTGGGAAGTGCTACAGTGAAAAGGTTTTGTCGTTCCGCTATCGGTTGTCTGGCACAGTGGTGCACTGTCACCTCGCGGCAACAAGATCCCAGGTCCAATCACGGCTGGGGCCTTTCTGTGTGGTTTGCATGTTCCCCCTGGAAACCCGGAAGTATGCAAAACTGCCTGAACGTTTTGAGTACAAGTAGTTGCATGCACAGTGCACAATGTACCTGACAGTTTGCAGTTTGCGTTGAGACATTAATATTACGTACCCATTAATATGTAATTAATATGCAATCAGCGACAATAGATTAGGAAACGAATATCAGTTCCCTTGGCATGGAGGAGAGGAGGAGGTGGTGTAGGAAAGGAGGATGCATTTTTCAAGTATTGAGACACACCCAAAGTGTCACCGGTTGTTTTTTTTTTATGGTTGTAAAAAGGAGTAAAGAATGGAGTGATGTCATATGAACCAGCATTCTGGCATCTTCTCTCCATTTCATAGAAAGGGGAAAAATTGTTTCAAAAATTTTGTTTCAATCCTTTTGGGAGTGAAGTTGTGGAAAACTGTATTGAAGAACACCCGCACCCACCCGCACCCACCCGCAAACCCCACCCACAAACCCCGCCATCACAAATGAAGCAAAAAAAAAATAAAGGCAACTGCAATATCATGCTTTTGTCAGCAGGTGGAATCAGAGACAAGCCAATGAGCAGAATGTCTAACGAATCTCTTATTTCTCCCGTTAACCCTTTTTACTAATAACGGGGCACGTAGTCAGTGTTTTGAAATGGGGTGGTGACAGACTGGAAAAATAAGAACGGTATTTCCGTGCTGTAATTATTCTCAGGATGTGAATCCAGAGATCTCCTGTCGCGTGTCACGTGGTCCTGATGCCAGACTGTATGTCAGGAGCATGCTGTAGTTATTCTCAGGATATGACTCCAGAGATCTCCTGTCGCGTGTCACGTGGTCCTGATGCCAGACTGTATCTCAGGAGCATCAGGAAAGGAACATTGCAGTGTGCGATATTGCTTCCCTGCAGCCTGATTGGTTCTCGCACGCCTTAGCCAGAGTTATGTTGTAGGTCATTGGTTGATTTGTCTTGCAATCACAGCTACAGCTGCGGCCCCACCTACACAACATCGCAATTCATCATAAGAAGCAACCTGCCAGTGGTTTATTTGCAAAGCGCAGGCTTGGAAGAAGGGTGGAAGTATCAAAGCAGACTGTCATCCCTGCTCGGGCTTGTAGTATCGATCAGGCTTGTAGGTCATAAGCCAAAAAAGAAACTAATTGCATTATGAACAGGAAGTGTACATATTGAACCATGCACAGTGAGCAAAAGCCAGTATATAGATGTCTAGACACCTGGAAATGTTGAGAGATGTTTGGACATAAACGGATGAGCTTAGCCCCAACAGAGCTCAAGTTTTACCCAGATTGGCTACTTCATAGTCGGCTAGAAAACTTTCACTTTTCAAACAAATGTAGCCGGGTTTTACCACAAAAATGTACACTGGGTGGTTTTATTTAGCAATTTAAACACACTGAAAAAGTCATGCCTTACTTAAGTTGACCTCGAGTTCAGACCGATCAGATTTAATGAGATTTAAAGACCACTGCCAGGCCTGATAGACACCATCCAATCAATTGGTTAAACTTGTGTGAAACATTCTGAAATTATGCAGATGCATGTGCACACATTTGACCGCACACACACACACACCACTTTTCTAAAATAATAATAATGATAATTATGATAATAATAATAATAATAATAATAATAATAATAATAATAATAATAATAATAATAATAATAATAATAATAATAATAATATCCATTTCACCAGATGTAATTTAACCTGACAAACGGGACAGATGGTGATTGCACCTCCGTTTGGAGATCGTGGGCTGAAATATGAAATTCAGAAACAGATATAATGATTATAAATGCTCACATAATTACCGTTATGTGTGGATTTAAAGAATAAGACAGGTAATTAAGCAGTGGGGAGCAGTCGTGCGCTGCTGGAAATGGTGCCTGCTCACTGAATCATTATCTCCCATATATTTAATGGAAATTCGATAAAGACAACAGTAAAAACGGCTGGAAAGGAAATCACTCGTCCTTCTCTGAGAGAGACAGAGAGAGAGAGAAATAAATAAAGGTGGTTATTTATCATTTCTGTTCCCCTGAATGCTATGAGAACAGTGACGTGAGCTGGATTTTATAGCCAATATCTAATCCAACTCGATTGTATTTGGTTTCTTAAAGTGATTTATATTTGAAAGTGTTTTTTTGTTTTGTTTTTTTTTTGTTGGAAAAATGTAATATTCATTCCACACAAAGACCCCCGCCCCCCCCCCACTAAAAAAAAACGAATAAAAAAAAAAAAAAAAAGGAATGGTACAAAATCAACATATCTTCCTGGCTCTTCTTGTCGCCGTAGCAACCCAACCCCCTTGCTTTTGAAATGATAGGGCCCATCTCCAGTTTGCTCCAGTGATTACAAAAAGGCTCATATTTCATATGTGGACACTAAACAGTTTGTATGGTATTCAACTGAAAACAATCCAATTTTACTTACTCACAATCTCCAGCTGTGTCAGTATTACGGTATGATCAATTGATGGTGATGATGAAGATTATTATGACAATCATCATCATCATCATCTTTGTCATCATGATCATCAGCATCGTCTTCATCACAATCAATAGCAAGGTATTTGCAGGTGTAGGCTACCTGATGCTTTGGAGTCCAATAATACATTAGAGAACCGCCATCTTAAAAATGTGTGCTGTCAAAGTGAAGTGAAAACTGCACGGGCCAGTATTCCATTACTTTTAATTAGCTTTTATTTCTGCAGCGCTAAGCATAATGCTACTACTAACATTAATTCTTCATGATGTGATTACTGGCAAACTCCGGGGCTATATTGGCCTGATGGACATGGTGGCACGCTGACAGAAGTTAAAAAGGGTGTGTTTATGTTGCTTGTGCTGCTCAAAGGAGCTGGCGATTCTGACACCCGGGAGATCGATGGACGACAGATCTGTAGCCTGCTTCATAAACGGTTATGTCATCGGCTCGGCGGGGTGCAAGGATTTTTGTTTCCACCTATTAGAAGCACCCCACGCCCCCAAACGTATGTGGCCTATCATCCAATTTTAAATGATGTAAGTCTAATGCTGAGCAGTAGGACTACGCATTTGACATTTCCAAATAGCGCTGCAAGTTATAAATTGAGCACGCGCAGTACTATTAATAATGCGTCGATATAAAGGAACGAAGGACTGTAGACCTTACGTAAAATCCTCTGTCTGGAGCTTCGGAGACTTTGATGCCATGGGGAGGCTGTTTGGGCCTCAGACGGTGTTGGCGATAAGGCTGCGCCGCGCGGGGCTACCAACAGCGTACGCCCCCGTCCACAGACCGTCTCCGTTAACTGAGCGTGAGTCCACAGACCGTCTCCGTTAACTGAGCGTGAGTACACAGACCGTCTCCGTTAACTGAGCGTGAGTCCACAGACTGTCTCCGTTAACTGAGCGTGAGTACACAGACCGTCTCCGTTAACTGAGCGTGAGTCCACAGACTGTCTCCGTTAACTGAGCGTGAGTTCACAGACTTTACTGTGGAAGAGTGCTGCCATCCGCCATACTTCTACGAGCTGCCACTCTCTGCCATTGCCTGTACAGGCTGTCCAGGATGCACACTGTCCACAGCTATGGCCCAAATATCCTATTAATTTTATGACTTATTGGCAGTGTTAGCAAACTGCTAATAATCACTTCTGTGGTATGATTACAGCATTAAGCTGCCCTGGGCAGATTAACTTCTCCATGGAGACGGAGAATGGCAGAGCACGCTGCGGGCCTCGGACCACAAACTGCTGTGTCTTCAGTTTGCTAATGTCATCATCACGTTGTGATCTGCTCAGTGTTGCATTGCGTTAAATTGCATTCATTCGGCTGGTGCATTTTTAACTAGAGCGATTTACATTGTGAGAGTTCATAAGTGCATCCAAATAAGGTCCAAATCAGCACCAGTGATACCGACCAGGCCAAACACACTCTTAAGACCAGAGACAGTGTTTGTGTAATGCAGGTACAGCACTAATGTAGGTTAACATTGCAGTCCCAGAACTATGATACATTACATTACATTCATTTAGCAGACGCTTTTATCCAAAGCGACATACAGTAAGTGCATACAGAGACATCATCAAGATCACTACAGAACAGACAAGACAAAATTATGTATAGATACAAATTATGGTAAATGTGTACAATAATAAATGATACAATATCATGACAATCCCCACATTGATTAAATAGAAATTGTTAAGGTTGGTGCTGGAAGGAGGAGCCAGTTTTCCCTCTAAGGAGGTGGTTCTTCAATCTGTTTGAAGATGACCAACTTACTCGCTTATTCTACTGTGCTGACCAACGTCGGAAGGTCATTCCATCCACTAGGGGGCACCGGAACAAACAGACATAGTGACTTAGACACAGGAAGAGCAACCACAGAGAGCGAGAGAGAGAGGGGAAAGTCAGTTGCCCCAAGTTTATGATTGTTTATACATATGATTTTGTTATCATATGATGTATGATTCTGTTTCTACATAAACATAAAACGGACTCACAAGCTACACTTGTTTTAATGCTCTGCATGACATTTGGATCTTTTTAGAGATAGATTAAACGGGTGGACAGACAGACAGACATGACACAGTATTAATCCTACTGTTGTATTTCACGAATTGATTCTAGGCCTACTACGTCATTTTTAAACCAAGCGGCTGAAATGCACAGCAAGTCGAGTAATGCCTGTGGCAATTCGCGCTAAGAACCAGAACAAGGATTCAAAGGGGCGTTATATTGAAGGTACTCGTGTGTCTTCTGTGCGAGTGTGCCTACACGCTGTTCCTGCAACCCGTATTCATATGTTTGCTCGGAATAAAAAAAAAATGAGAGATGATTTTACCAAGATGTCTTTGCAATGCACCCCTGTTGCAGTGATGTAGGTGGTATCGTCCTGGTCCGCGTCGTGGCTTTGGTTTAGCCTAGCTCTGGAGCCGCTGCCGCTGGTGAGTAGGGTACTTCTGCTGCTGTAGGCGAAGAGAGAGAATCAGAGCCGGGAACCGTCATCCCTGCGTCTAGGAAAGCGGAATCTTGCATATCGTTAAACTGGACCCATTTACTATGACTATGTATAAGGGCAAGCGTCGTAACCAACGATGTGAGTATCTCAGCGTAAATGACGCCCAAGTTTTACCCTGCCGACATCCCTAGATACGAAGTGCTTCGCACGGTTCACACTCGGCTGTTTTCATCCTTAGTGTTTGTCGTCACTGAAATGCCAGGATTTCGGTTATTGTTTTAGTTATAATTGGATGTCCTTAAGAATGCTCGCATCAGCTTTAAGAAATGTTTTTTTTTTTAATCCATTGTTTTCCAATTTTTCTTCATATTGTACAAAAAAAATAATTTTTCGTTTCATATAGGCTAGGCTGTTGTAGCTACGTAGCCCGTAGACTATTGTAAATAATTGTATAACCCATTCAATATCATGATAAAACATTGGAGATTGGAGAATCGGTTGCAGTGGCTATACAAACTAATATTACATATGTAGGGAATAGGGAAAAGTCTTTGCCGTTTTTCATAGCTGGCGATCCAAAGTTATCCCATGAATAAGGGAACCAGCCCTTCTCAACAAGATCACTTTCTGAAAATCCCGGATTTCCCGGAGGCTTGTGCCAGAATAAACATTTGTCCAGGAGACGACACAAGCAGCAAAAGATCGTAACTCCTTTTTTTATATTATGTTTTAAGGATGCACTAAAACGCAAGCCCTGGTATCGAGGGAGAGCGAATGTTAACATGTATAACAATCGAGGGGAATTAGGCTACGTTTTCGTCCACACACGCAACAGGACACGGTTAGATAACTGCACCACGGTCTGCTTTCTTAGCCGTGATTCGTCCACAGCGCTGCAGTAGATATTAGGGGACTGTAAGCCCGTTTCATACCCTCGCAGGACTGTTCGCTTTCACTTAATTTCACCATATTTGAACGTGTATCACAGTGCTCCTTTTCTCTCGCCGTATCTGTTGATAAGAATCAGACACGTACAGTTCGTTTTTTTTTTTTCCTTTTCGTTTTGTAAGTTATTCATTTGGGGCGTATAAAGGCTACAAAGCTTTGAATTCCGCTCTATTTATGAGGAAATGTGAATATGTTGGCTCTAAATGATCTGCCCTCATTTAAAATAGAAATAACTTGGCAAAGCACGCAGGTCAGTGTGCAGTTTTTTAAATAATTTATTTATTATTTTTTTCTGCAAGACTGAAAGCATTTTAGTAACCTAATTAATTAGCCAAGGTTGGTTTTATTGAACTGGCATGACAAACACATACATTTTCTCTTACATTTTGTATTGCATGAAAAAACCTGATACTATTTTATTTTCTTCCAAGTCATTTCAACAAGTTATTTAATAGCCTGCACAGTCTTGTATCGCTGCCAAAAGCTTGTGGGTGTTTGGAGAAGTAATGACAGCAAATAATATAATTTCATTTTAGAGAAAAAAAAAAAGTGGGATGAAAGAAAATACAACTTGAGAATTCAGGTTTGAATCAAAGACACTTTCCTTTGATTTCTGCTCTTGCTCTTCCTAGTGAATGTGTCTCTACTCTCTACACAGAGTAGGCGCGAGACGGCGTGGAATGTTGCGCTCTTACGGTGTTCTTGGATTGATGCGCCGTGGCAGTTTCACTGCGTTGCAACAATCGACAACCTTGGGAGAATATAATGTAATTCCAGGGTTGATCATTGATGATGATGATGATGATGATGATGGAAATGGAAATGCTGTTTGAGACCAAAGTGGTAATGGTAGGAAACAATTATTGTAGTTTCATTGGCCCAGCCACCCCCATTGTGTTATGCATGTGTTGTTGCAGTGGAAGAATGGCTATCTCGTGCTCCTACAGTGGGTTCTCACACTATTGTTTAGCCCCAGGGATGGCTAATGGAGTCTATGTATCATACAAGCTTGGTTTGCGAACACAGCTTGTAAAACTTGATCCAGGGTTAATTGTATGTTCAGTAGCATACACACGCAGTTTTTTTAATCATTTTTTATTTTATTTTTGTTACACTATCCATTGATGTGGCTGTTGGCTAATTGAGCTGGCATTGAAGTTAAGGTATTGTTGCCTTCCTGAGTGGCAATGAAGAATGTTTTTTTTAAATGTTAATGTATGACGCATGTTTGATCTGACAGGTACAGGTTTTTGATGCCCAACGGTATGAATATTGCTTGTCTAGGTTGGTGGCAACAGATTAGTAAAGCTATAGGTTCTGCATTCGGGCCCGTTCTGAAACCTGGTGAGCAGATTCTGGTGTGAGTGGAGCGGACTGCGGAGGACTGTGAGCCTGATTTCAGAACCTTTCCTCTTTTTTGGGGTTTTTGGGAAGGTGGTACTCATGAAGCGCATCATCTTTTCTTCATTCCATCTTTGTACACTCGGGAAGAGGAACACTGTGTCTGAAGCCTTATGTATATATATATATATATATATATATATATCTGCTGCTGTTGTTGCCGTGTATTTAAAAAAACAATGGCGAAGACGGGCAGCAGCTGTTCCTTTCTCATATCAAAGTGCTGAAGCTAAGCAGGTGTGGCTTTGGTTAGCGCTTTGATGCGCTTTGGGTGGCCTGAGATGCTAAGATGCTGCAGGAAGACGTGTTGATGTGCCTGTAGGGGGCGATCTTTCCTCTGGCACTAATATAAAATCCAGCATCCCAGCACAGTTATGGAGGCGCTGTACTGTAGAAGCTGAGCCTGTAGGGGGCGATCTTTCCTCTGGCAGTAATATAAAATCCAGCATCCCAGCACAGTTATGGAGGCGCTGTACTGTAGAAGCTGAGCCTGTAGGGGGCGATCTTTCCTCTGGCAGTAATATAAAATCCAGCATCCCAGCACAGTTATCGAGGCGCTGTACTGTAGAAGCTGAGCCTGTAGGGGGCGATCTTTCCTCTGGCAGTAATATAAAATCCAGCATCCCAGCACAGTTATGGAGGCGCTGTACTGTAGAAGCTGTGCCTGTAGGGGGTGATCTTTCCTCTGGCACTAATATAAAATCCAGCATCCCAGCACAGTTATGGAGGCGCTGTACTGTAGAAGCTGAGCCTGTAGGGGGCGATCTTTCCTCTGGCAGTAATATAAAATCCAGCATCCCAGCACAGTTATGGAGGCGCTGTACTGTAGAAGCTGAGCCTGTAGGGGGCGATCTTTCCTCTGGCAGTAATATAAAATCCAGCATCCCAGCACAGTTATGGAGGCGCTCTACTGTAGAAGCCGCTGACCTTCAGATTGAATGTTAAACTGGGATGCTGACTTATTGTTGCCATTAAGGATCCCACATCTGAGATAGTGACGAGTTAATGACAACGATCTCGGAAATCCGACATTCAACTTGCTCCTGAGGTCCCCGAGATGACCGAGGTGACAAAAAATGCGTCAAAGGTCAAAGGTAAACAGCTGAGCATCTCTAAACATGGAGAGATCTGGAGCGAGAGAGACCCCTTGCATGGTGTATGTAGTCTTTCACCTTTCATCTTCAATCGTTTTTGCATACGCTATTTAAAACATTTGGAACTGCAAATGCTGATCAGAGGCCAGCCAAACAAGCATCAGCTTTCTGCGGGCGTCCATGTTTTTTTTTGCCGCTGACCATTTGAACACCTTTACCATAACAAACGGGACCATCCTCACAGCAAACATCACGCACAATCCTCCAGAGTTGGCCACTTGAATACCCCATAAGGCCTTGTTCTGCCATCACTAGTTTATAGGTTGTGCACTGCTGTACTCAATCAACTGTTGTAATCTTTTCGCATTATCTTGACTTAAAACAAAAATGCAAGCATACTTTTATGAGTTTGGCAAATTAATTGTTTGTTGATTTTTTATTGACAGAATCATTATTTAATATTAGTTGCAAGAAATATGGAATTTTTCAACAAAAGGTTTTATGCACAGTGCTCTGTCATGAAATACAAAGAGCTGATAACTGTGGAGAAAACAATAAGAAATGACAGCAAATAATTATATAGTAATGACATTGTTCATCTGAATGATTCCTGCTGCCCAACTGTGTTTATGAAAATGACAAACTCTTATTTATTTAGAAGTCAAATGCACTGCTTGGCCAAAACAAAAGTCGCCGTTGCACCCGTCATGCATAGTGCACACTGTACAAACCTCTGGAGGCAGTGTTATGATCTGGGGTTGATTCAATTGGTCAGATCTAGGCTCAACAACATTATGCAGCAATAAAATGAAGTCAGCTAAGTACCTGAATGTACTGAATGACCAGGTTATCCCATCAATGGGCATATTCCAGGACGACAATGCCAAGATTCATCGGGCTCAAATTGTGAAAGAGTGGTTCAGGGAGCATGAGGAATCATTTTCACACATGAATTGGCCACCAGAGTCCTGACCTTAACCCCATTGAAAGTCTTTGGGATGTGCTGAAGAAGACTTTACGGAGTGGTTCGACTCTCCCGTCGTCAATACAAGATCTCGCCCAAAAATTAATGCAACTCTGGACGGAAATAAATGTTCTGACGTTGCATAAGGTTGTCGAAACAATGCCACGATGAATGCGCGCCATAATCAAAGCTAAAGGCGGTCCAACAAAATATTAGAGTGTGCGACTTTTCTTTGGCCAGGCAGTGTATGAAGGACAAATGTTAATTGAATCCTGCTCATGTACATCCTGTGCACCAGGGGGCGCTGTCTCAGATCTGGCTCAGGCTGGTTGGCTCACTCTGGTATGTGTGCCTCTCTCACACGGAGCCAGGTTGGGTCGCTTGCTGAGCCCAGACAGGTCTCTCCTCTGTGCCTGGGCTATTTGCATCTATCAAGGTGTGTGGAGTGGTGACCTCTAACTGTAGAATGGAAAACAAATTGTCCTACTTCAAGGTGTGTGTGTGACTGTGTGTGTGTGTGTGTGTGTGTGTGTGTGTGTGTGTGTGTGCCCATCACGTATGACCCTGAAAATATGACAGAAAGCAATACTGATGTCTGGAGGTGAATGACTTCGTTGTTTTTTTTTTTTTTTCATTATCTTGTATTATTATTTGTATATATTTATTTTGGTGATCTGTACTGACAGACAGAACATGTTGTGATTTGCTGGAGCAGGCTGGGTCTGTGTATCGGGCTTAATGATGTATTTGGTAGATTTTGAGTGGACATTTCCACATGACCCTACAACCCTACCCATAATGCATCTGTGAGTGTCTCACTTCTCCAGCTATATCGGCAGCTTGTTACTCAGCGCAACACTGTATGGAGTGTAAAAAATAATAATAATTTTAAAAAACACTATCAGAAAAAAATAAGTGTTTTCCTTATTTGAGCTGGGCAATATAACACTACAAATAATCATACTTTAAATGACTGACCTTTACCACAATCTATATGAGGATATTATTAAAGAACATATATTTACTGTTTAAATAACGGCAGTATAATCAGATTCAAGAGATACTGATAGTGCCCACGGTAAAATGTTCAATGTTAATTAAAATCTAACTCAAAAAGACTAGATTTAACGTTAGCTATTTTGCTGTGCAACTACCACAACAGTAGTGGTGAATAAAGTAAGCAATGTAACATAGTCAGGTATACTCGTAGTATATCTACTGCTGAAAATCTTCTAGTGCTATGTTCCAGTGCTAGATACGCGATAGCTCTTCTACCAGTAATGTGATACAATTTATGTGGAAAATATGTCACAATAAACCTGCAAATCAAGCAGATCTGCTGGATTAATGGGTTTTTGGAAACAGATTTCCATAAATATGGCTATTTCCATGCACAGATTATGGCAAAATGATGTAAATGGAAGCAAGATGTTGAGTAAATCCATTCTATCTTTAGGCATTTGTACTCATTATTATAAATACTACTGTCACGTCTTCTGTCCTGCTGTCCATCCTGGCATGATGGAACAAGACCAGAGGCTTATTATCTGTGTGTCCTGTGAATCTCTGACCACACTCTAATATTCTTCCTTCAAGACCAGAGCCTTATTATCTGTGTGTCCTGTGAATCTCTGACCACACTGTAATATTCACCCTTCAAGACCAGAGGCTTATTATCTGTGTGTTCTGTGAATCTCTGACCACACTGTAATATTCACCCTTTAGAGATGGATTATCCTCCATGTCCAATGTCCTTTTTGGTGATGGGTGGAAGGGTGCATTGTGGGTAGAGACTGAGGACATGGCCTGGCACAGGCTATCATCATTCTTCCTCCTCATCATCCTCTTCCTCCTCCTCCTCTTCCTCCTCCACCTCATCCTCCTTACAAAGTGCAGAGTAAGAGCAGAACTACTGCATGTTAGTATGATGAAGGGCAACGTATGCGTGTGGGTAGCGATCCTCTCGTCACATCACACGCGGTACACGCTCGCTCTCTAACATGGGGATCCTCTCGTCACATCACACGAGGTACACGCTCGCTCTCTGACATGGGGTCGAGGGACGCACTGCAGACGTAGCGAGCCTTGTGTCACATCGCACGCGGTAAATGACACAAACTGGTCCGGAGGACAGACCGGGTTCAAACAGGAACAGAGGTTTTATGATAGCTCTTACCGCTCGAATGGAGTTTGGTTACTGCGACTGACAAAAAAAAAAAAAAAACTACAAGAAAATTACAACCAGAAATAAATTTAGTAATGTCGTCCGTAACCTCTCACATTTGGCTGGCTGATGTAAAACCACTATAAAACGGTGCACTTTATCTTGGCTGGAGAGTTTTATTAACTGTATTTATTATAGTATAGTAAAATAAAGTAAAGACAGGCGCAGTGGAAGTACAGTTTCAAGTTTATCCAGAAGCGGAAGAAAATATATCTTTACGGGACATATTTGTGATGTGGGAAATGTGGGAATCTCAGTGTTATCTGTGTCGGTTGTATCCGCGCACGGATATGTACTGAGTTGTCTGAAGCAAATCTTTAAAGCTACTGGCCTTCTTTTGCATTCACGTGGCCTTTGGCCGCAAACGGGTCTCTTTGGTCAGCAGGATGACTGTGGAAGTGATGGGAGTGCTGATGGAGGTGATGGAGGCGCTGATGGAGGTGATGGAGGCGCTGATGGAGGTGATGGAGGCGCTGATGGAGGTGCCAAAGGCACTCCAGTGTTTTCTGTAGAGAAGACGGCTGACATACACTGGTGGGGCCAGTTAATTAATACAATCCAAAGGGGATAATAATAATAACAATAATAATAATAATGATTTTCTTTATCTGTCTATTTATTTGAAGGTTTGGAGGCTTATTATTGGTAGTGGTAGTGTATGGCTACTTACTATTGCTATTCCCATTACAGTGTATATCGATAAGCTTGTGGTTAGTTTCTTTAGGCTGTGCTCAATGTAGGTATGTGGGTAATTTAACTGAGATAATGACCCCCCCCCCCCCCATGGCCTCAATGCTGCAGACTTCAGATTACGAGTCCAGAGCTTTAACCACGGTTCCGTGCTGCTGTCAGTCACAACGTCCCACTCAGCAACTGAAACGGCAGTAAAAAAGCATTTTCTCAGGAAAAAGGCTAAGCTCGCTGTGATGTGTGTGGGTGAGAAGAGGTAGAGAATGCCAATAAGACTGTTATCTAGACAACCAGAGAGAAAGAGAGAAGGCGAGGGCAGTGGCACTCATTACTTCACCCTTAGTTTGAAGAGTAGGTTTTTTAAAATGTTTTTTTTATTCCTAAATTCTAAGTCAGTGTTCTAGTGGTGATTGTTACATCAGCATTGGAATGTTCAGATAAGAATGTTAGCAGTTGCCCAATGGGTTCAGTACTATGACATATTCCATGTAACGTGGCCCTTTTAGTCACCAGAAATACAAAAATAAAGAAAGAAGATGGCACCATATTAAGTGGCTTTTGATTGGGGTTACTATTCTTTGTCCACAATCTATCTTTAAAAATTTTGTAAAGAGAATGTGGGGGAAATAACATTTGGCAGAAGAGGCTAGCAGGGGGCGCACAGGCGGGCGTGTTCCTCTGATGAGAAACCGGGCGTTTGAGGAGGGAAAGGGATGTTTTTGTGGGGCGCGGTGCCTCTCCTGTCAGCTGACGGGGAAGTTTAAAAGTGTACCGATAGTGATGTGCACCTGTGTATGACAGCCTTTTAGAGTGTGAAAGTGTACAGCACATCTCATAGGGTATGGGTGTCAGAATCCAGTCCTGGGGGGCTGAAGTAGCTGCTGGCTGTGAAAGTGTACAGCACATCTCATAGGGTATGGGTGTCAGAATCCAGTCCTAGGGGGCTGAAGCATCTTCTGGCTGTGAAAGTGTACAGCACATCTCATAGGGTATGGGTGTCAGAATCCAGTCCTGGGGGGCTGAAGTGTCTGCTGGCTCAAGTGCGTTTCACCGCCAGTGATTCGTGCAAGTCGTTGATTGGCTAGAGAATCCACTCCTCTTGTTCTCAAGGCCTCAGCTGCTGATTGGAAGCAAACCGCAAATCCCAGCAGACACTGCACCCTCTCCAGGATTTGAGTTTGACATCCCCACCACAGGCGGATCCAAGATTTTGCGGGGGGTGGGGGGGGCAGGGGATTAGCCGTCAGGAAGATTTCCAAACGCGAGATGTTGTGAATTGCTGGGGGGGGGGGTTATTTCTGACAGCCGGTTTGACGCGCTCTCAAACCGGCTGTCAGAAATAATTTGCGAGCTTCCACTTTTAAACCCACCTGCGCTAAGCTTGCTGTCTAACACGCTGGTGCGCCCAAACCCGGCGTGAATTCTCTCAGGCAATTTGCTGTTTGTTGTTGTGTGGGATGTAAAAAGCAACTCTGTCAGAGTGGATTTTACACGGCTCATGTTGCGGTTAGGCTTTAGTGTTTCAAAGGAAGTGCGTTGCGTTGCGTTGCGTCGCCTGTGCCTTGCTCTTCCTCCTTTTCTACCGTTTACACAATTAACTCCAATTTAAAATGGCACAGAAACAGCCAGTCAGCACAGGAGGTTGACTCTAGCACGATAATTAGCATGACGGTCGGTGTTGTAACCCTGAGCTTGCGGGTTCAATTCCGAGGCGGGGCACTGCCATTATACCCTTGAGCAGAGGTACTTCACTAAATATCCGGCTGTATAAACGGATGTTATGTAAAAATATAATCTGTTTAAGTTGCCGTGGTAATGAAATTCAAGCTGCATCGTTAATTTCACTACCGCTTGGCCTTGTATCGCTGCTTATATGAAGTAGAGTGTGGGAGGGGGTGTCCAACTCCGGTCCTGGACGGCTTGGAGTTTTTGCTTGTTTTCGGTGTGTTTCGGCACGAGTGATTAATTTGAGTCGTCGATTGGCCAAAGAGTCCACGCACCAATCAAGTCTCAAGGCCTTAATTGGCTGCTGATTGGAAGGAAAGGGCTGGAGGTATAGTAGAGTAAGTCATTTGGCAGGGATGGGCATCGTCACAGAGAGGCTGGTGGTAAAGCCTTGTAACTCCTCTGCAATGATATTCCATGTTCAGAACCCTGCGCGGTGTTGCCGTGGGAGACGGCTGTGGCTGTGTGCAAGTTAGGCGCATGGGTATCTCTCTCCCGTTCTCTCGTGGGAAGGATGTAAGGATGTTCAGAGAGCGTGCAGGCTGGGATAACAATGGGATACAGCTGTTACTCGGTGATGAAAGACCGTACCAGGTTTATAGACGCTTCTCCACTCTTGTTCCTTTGAGAAAAAGCCCTGGTATTGTTTCCCTCTCTTATTATGATCTGTTTGTCATAGTCAAAAGCTCTCTCTCTCTCTCTCTATCGCTAATCGAGTGTATCGCTAATTGTTGTTGAGTCATTGGATGTGTATGAAATTCAGCAGATAAGGAGACACTAGTGTAGCTATAATGAACATTTTCTTCAAATTGAATTTTAAAAAAAAAATAGCAATTGAATTATTCTGCCACCAAAATGAAGAAAAGTCCTGCATTTGCATAAAGACATGTTTTATCAAACGTCTCTTCACTCCTTCTTTATGGGCAGTTATATGCTTTTTTAATTTTATTTGTCTCCCAAAAAGCAAGAAAGAGAAAGTAATTTAATTTACAAATGCTTCATTCAATTGACATGATTCTCAATAAATACATATAAAGTTCCAAAGAGTATTTCAGAATGACTGCAATACATAAAAATACAATACAAATAAAATACAATAAAAAATAAAAAATGCCTCTACTACAGCAGAGTAAACATGGATTAACAATAAAAACCAAAACTCATATAAAAGCAGAGTCCCAAAGATCAAATCATCATTTACTACAAAACAAAGCTGCATAAGAAAAGCAACCATGTTCTACTTTGCTCTGTGCACTTTTATACAGAAATATTACCAGTTTTCCCCCCCCCCACTGTGAAGTTAAGTAGTTTGATGGATTTGATTTATTGTATGCAGTTCAAAAGATGAAAGCTGTTTTGGAACATATCCTATTTAAAATATTAAACAATATTAACACATCAAATAATGGCGTAAGTCTTTTGCCATCAACATAACAGTGAAATACACCACTCCATTTAGCCAGAAAGTGTTAGCTTAATAACAGAAGTGAAGGCATGAACAGCAATATCACCATGTAGGATTCTCCACTGGAGATCACGTGATATTTTCTTCAAAGGGGGTTTATAAAAAAACACTCCACATTGGATTAAAAGTGCAGTCAAGTTCTCTCTCCACACAGTGTCAATTCTGCCATTTAATTTAATTTGGTTTAGAGCCTGTGTAGTACCATGCTATGCACCATGTGAATGTTTTCCATTTTCCTTGGGCAGAAAACTCACACTGAGGTACCTACTCAGTGTAACTTGTCCCAGAAAAAGTTCACCATACTAGATTACACTTTCTGTATGAGACCTGCATTTTTTAAAATTCCACTGGATGGACATCAAACCTTTCCCCCTTCCATACAAAGAGCAAACGGTTGAGCGGCCATTAAAGGGTTAAATAACTGTGCAGGGAATGGATTTTCTCCATGTTAAAGAACTTAGACCAGGGGTGTCAAACTCCAGTTTCATTCCATTGGACACCGATTCTTGTCTAGCCTTTCTAGTTTGTGTCCGTCAGACTTGTGCCACAAAAATCGTGATCGAGCGAAAGCCCCTTGCACTTTGGTAGCTAGTAGGTCTGAAAGAGTTTTTTTTTGGGGGGGATTTCAGGACTTTGGTATGTCCTCAAATTCCTGTCGACTCTCTGCTAGTCTCTGCAGTTCCACTATTTTTATCTCTAGATCCTTCACAGACCTGGTCATGTCCCGTGAGACTTTGAGAATATACTGTTGACAGATCTGTCTTATTTCCACCTTCCCCCAATCCCACTGTTGCCTTAGCAATGTAAAATCATTCTTTCTATATCTAAAACCTTTCCAAAAAAATTAAAAGCATCCTTAAAATTGCACCACACAGTAAAGCAGTATTAAAATGCCAGTAGGCACTCTTTGGTTTAATATTTGCAATTAAAACATTACAGATAACCAGGGTAAATGGTAATGGTAAATGGTAAAGGTAATGGTAAAACCACCATGCAACATTTCACACATTTTTAAAATGCTAAAATGATGTTTAAAACAATAAAACCTATCCAATCTGGCTAAGGACATAAAATGATCTCTGCTATGAGCCCGTGTATACTGTATTTTATTATTATTCATTCCTCTCCATATGTTAATTAAACCATGCTTCTCAATTAACTCTTTCACTGCACGCTTTTATGCGGCGTGGGCTTTTATGTGATTTCCGTCTAAAGTATAATTTTCAGTACTCAATTAAGTAATTAAAATCCCCTCCCAAAAAAAAAAAAAAATCATCAGTATTAGAGTTAAGAAAATCACTTATTTAATTTAAAAACTGTACTGTGTCAGACCCCATAGTAGGAGCGTATACATTTTATATAAACCTAAAGCTCTAACTTTGCCCTAACCGCTGTACACCAGCCCTCAACCTCCTGCTCTACTTCATAAGAGACTGAGAGAAGAGAATGCCCACCACTCCACTGGTTGAGGTTATGTGACCCATTCTCTCTTCCAGTGAGTGTCATGTGACCCATTCTCCCTTCCAGTGAGTGTCATTCACACTGTAACTGTTCCTATGCACTCAACATCACATCAGTACACTTCGGTTTGAACATCTCACACAAGCCTGCTCTCTTTCTGACTTCTCCTGTACCGTTAAGACTCAGAGCTCCTATTCTAGTCACTGGTGAGGAAAGAGAGCTGCAGGGTTTATGCTGATTCAGACTGTTGACTTCCTGATCGGTAAAACGTGCTTTTCCTTTACCGCTCATCTGGAACCTGACAGAGTTAAAAAATAAATAACTCTGTTTGAGAAATAATTCTCCACCTTCAGACCTTTCATGTGTGTTTTTTGTTTGTTTGTTTGTTTCCTGTAGAAACTGTTTTATTTTCTCTGTACCATAAGCACATTTACCTTTACGAAAACCTGATACTTTAACATCAGAAAATTGATCGTGACATCCACTGTTATCAGCAGAGTCTTCCTCCTCACTAGAATGAGACTCCACTGTTTTCTGTTTGGCTGACTGCTTTCCCTTGGCCTTCCTCACTCTCGTTTTCTTTGCCTGTGACCCACTGACATTGCTTTCATACCATGCTTTTAAAAGCCTGGTGTTTTAAAAGGAAGGGCCGCGTCATCCTCAATCGTTTCTGCCTCGTCGCTTATTTCTGTCTACGGTGCTATAGCCACAGCCGCCCGCTATAGCCACAGCCGCCCGCTATAGCCACAGCCGCCCGCTATAGCCACAGCCGCCCGCTATAGCCACAGCCTCCCGCTATAGCCACAGCCTCCCGCTATAGCCACAGCCTCCCGCTATAGCCACAGCCTCCCGCTATAGCCACAGCCGCCCGCTATAGCCACAGCCGCCCGCTATAGCCACAGCCGCCCGCTATAGCCACAGCCATCCGCTATAGCCACAACCGCCCGTTATAGCCACAGCCGCCCGCTATAGCCACAGCCGCCCGCTATAGCCACAGCCGCCCGCTATAGCCACAGCCGCCCGCTATAGCCACAGCCGCCCGCTATAGCCACAGCCGCCCGTTATAGCCACAGCCGCCCGCTATAGCCACAGCCGCCCGCTATAGCCACAGCCGCCCGTTATAGCCACAGCCTCCCGCTATAGCCACAGCCGCCCGCTATAGCCACAGCCGCCCGCTATAGCCACAGCCGCCCGCTATAGCCACAGCCGCCCGCTATAGCCACAGCCGCCCGCTATAGCCACAGCCGTCCGCTATAGCCACAGCCGTCCGCTATAGCCACAGCCGCCCGCTATAGCCACAGCCGCCCGCTATAGCCACAGCCGTCCGCTATAGCCACAGCCACCCGCTATAGCCACAGCCACCCGCTATAGCCACAGCCTCCCGCTATAGCCACAGCCTCCCGCTATAGCCACAGCCGCCCGCTATAGCCACAGCCGCCCGCTATAGCCACAGCCGCCCGCTATAGCCACAGCCTCCCGCTATAGCCACAGCCGCCCGCTATAGCCACAGCCGCCCGCTATAGCCACAGCCGCCCGCTATAGCCACAGCCTCCCGCTATAGCCACAGCCGCCCGTTATAGCCACAGCCGTCCGCTATAGCCACAGCCGCCCGCTATAGCCACAGCCGCCCGCTATAGCCACAGCCGCCCGCTATAGCCACAGCCGCCCGCTATAGCCACAGCCGCCCGCTATAGCCACAGCCGTCATCTGCACTGTGTTCTGTTCCTTCTGGCTTCTTAATTTACATTGTACCTTTCTCAACTGTCTCAACCTGCCCCTCACCGCTAGTACCAACCTTATGTTCCACAATGACAATCTGTTCCCTCCACCTGCATCGCATGAGCAACTCAGAACAATCATCTCTGAAATAGGATGTCCGTCCTCGCTCTGTTTCAGTCTGTCTGTCCTCCTCTATCCTCAGCGTTTGGCTTTCTCAGGACAAGCCCTTATACAATGACCCTCTCCACCACAGCCACAGCACTTTAGAGACTCAGGTGTTGCAAATAGAACGTAATCAAAAATCATTGATTTGTAATTTGAACGCCATGTTTAGCTCTTCGCACTTTTTTATTAAGAATCACATAAACCTGTTATCTTTGGGAGACGACATGTCTAAGCTGAGATGACTTGAAGCCAGAGGGAGCCTTTTAAATTGGTGACACACCTTTACTATGTCTGGATAATGATCTTTTCAGAAGTTGGTCGATAATGAACAGAGGAACATTGGATAAGGTAACTCTTTTCACTGATGAGGCTAGAGGTGGCACCGACACAAACGCTTATTATTATTATTATTTTTTCATAGTGACGCCATTCCCAATCAATTCAGTTTTATTTGTATAGAACACAAAGAAGCTGTTAACGTTCAAAATCTGTATTAACTGTATTGACCCTATTGACTTTCACAATCTCGTCAAGAAAAATCACTACAGCGCCATACATCCGAGCCACAGATTTAATGCGGCCATGGCCAACTGTCACAGCTTCAGCTAAACTACAATATTCTACAAAAAAATTAAAATCAGCCAGAATCTTTATGCCATGCTTCCTAGTTAGTTTCATTCAAATCCATCAGTGTGATTGCCATGACAACCAGCAAACGCTGGCTGACTACAAACCTATAGAAAACTACAAACACCCCGACACCACAATTACTTACAAACCAAACAAAATAATAGAGTTACGGTTTAAAAGTCAGAGAGACAGAGAGAGGAAGAGAGAGAGAATGAGGACGCTCGTTTACGGACGCCAGGTACCCTTCTGGCCGTATGGCGGAAGTACACCAGGAAGGGCGTGGCATCGCTGCTTGTCGCCGCTGCATGAGAGCGGGTAGGTTGGCAGCCTCCTGCTGGGAGGGCCCCGTTTAAATAGAATGAAAACTCCGCCCAGCCGCTACGTCACCTAGCAACCGGGAGCCCCTAATCGAGCCCCCACTGGTGAAACACAGCTCTATTGTGATTGGCCCAGGTCTGTCGCCACACTGGAGAGGAACAGAGGAGGAGAGAAATGGAGAGAGAGAGCAAAAAGAAAGGAAGAAAGTGAGTGAGAACTTGAAAGAGAATGAGAGAAAAAGAGGGAGAGAGGCAGAGAATGAGAGTGTGAAGGAGAATAATAGAGCGAGGGAGAGAAATAGAGTGAGAGAAATAGTAAAACGGAGAGAGAGCAATATAAAGAGGGAGAGACAGGAAGAGAGAGAGAGAGATTGAATGCAGAGCCTGGAATGGAATGGGGAGGAGGATGGATGGGGAGGAGGATGGATGGGGTACAGTCAGTGTTCTGGGGCCCCTGGGAGATCCAGAGACGCGCGCGGCGGCATGTCGGCTCGTCAGCCTGCTGCTCACTCCGCCGTCTGCACTGCCCTGCGGGACCACTGCCACTCTACTCTTTTTGGCTGCTCTCTGTCTCTCTCTCTCTCTCTCTCTCTCTCTCTCTCTCTCCGTCTGTCTCTGTCTCTCTCTCTCTCTCTGTCTCTCTCTCTCTCTCTCTCTCTCTATTGCTCTCTCTCTGTCTGTCTGTCTCTCTCTCTCTCTCTATATATATACAGTATATATCACTGGCTCTCTGTCGGTCTGTATCTCTCAAATTCAAATGAGTTTTTTGTTAACATAAAACAACAATCGCATGTGTAAACAATAATAACGCTCAGTAAATGAAAATAAAAATCTCTCTCACACTCACTCACTCACTCACTCACACAAACACACACACACACACACACACACACACACTCGTCTCCAGTATCACACATCCCAAAGTGAGGGGTCAGAGGTCAGAGGTCTATCTTTATTTCTCCCTTTGTCTCCCTCCCTCTCTAGATGCATCTGTTACATTGAGATTCATACGGTCTGTTGCCTTATTAACCATGTGCTCTAGGCAGGCAGCAGCCGCAGTCTGTTTTTACCACGTTACCGAACAGCACATTGTCCCGCCTGGAATCAACCCTGCAACCCCAGAGTAGCAAGCGCAGCTCTGTAACTACTGTGCTGCGTGTTCTGTGTCCCTCGGTGTGGCATGCAGGTGCCCCCCCCCCCCCCCCCCTCCCCCCCCTCAGTCAGGTACTCTCACACGTGATTAAATGTGAGGATGCGCTGAATAGCTGTTAGATTCTCCCTCGGTCTGTGTTTTTGTTTTCCTGGGGGGGGGGGGGGGGGGTGAAGCTGGGTGGCGTGTTTTCGGTCTTCCGGAAGCTTCAATAGCGCCATTGAGCCTCTCCCCGCCGCGGTTTCAGGATTGCGGCGGGTTTGGGCTCACCAGCTGTCCCAGTGTCCGCTCATGCCCCCGCCCCCAAACACACCCCCCTCCACTCCCCTCAGCCTGCAGCACCACGGACAGCACCACTGGGGGGAGGAGAGGGTGTTTCTAGGCAACCAGGCAGGGAAAAAGCACAGAGGTTGGCTGCAGCTTCTTTTCAAATATTTATTTATTTATTTATTTATTTTTTATATATTTTTTTTGGGGGGGGGCTTGGATCCCAAAATGGGGAATGCAATCAAACACAGCAATGACACATTCATGGTTGACTTGAGTATGTGGTGATGGACAGTAGGAGAAAGAAAGAGTGTGAGAAAGAGAGAGGGAGAGAGGGAGAGAGAAAGGGAGAGATTCAGTGTGGAGAGCGTGAGAGAGAGTTTTCGGAGGCCCCGGGGGCATCTCCGCCCTGCGCCTCTCAATCCTGCCGTGTTCCAGCGCAGCGCCTCCTTACACAGGCTTGCGTTACCACGGTTACGACTGAGCGTGTCCGTTAGTGTCTCAGCTCCCGGGTGCCGATTCAAA
>CM056377.1:125570832-125589018 GCA_029718625.1 Synaphobranchus kaupii
TACCGTTTTAAACGTTAGTGGCTTTATGATTACGCTGGGTACCGTTTTTTAAGTGAGCGGCTTTATGATTACGCTGGGTACCGTTTTTTAAGTGAGTGGCTTTATGATTACGCTGGGTACCGTTTTTTAAGTGAGTGGCTTTATGATTACGCTGGGTACCGTTTTAAACGTTAGTGGCTTTATGATTACGCTGGGTACCGTTTTTTAAGTGAGCGGCTTTATGATTACGCTGGGTACCGTTTTTTAAGTGAGTGGCTTTATGATTACGCTGGGTATTGAACCGACATGCATTTGGTGATGAAATTGGTCTGCGATTGGTGATCAGAGACACACAGCACACACACACAGTCGACACTATTAGTACATGAAGAGGAGTGCTGTAGCCCTCTGACCAGACAAACATATGAGTTTTAATGACTTCAACCTAAGTGTACGTAAACATCCGACTTCAACTGTATGTATTTATACACTCAGCAGTAGTCAGGTGACTGTCTCCATGGCAACGATCATACCTGAAACGCAAGTATGTTTTTGAAATACTTTTAGCTTTCAGGTAAAAATTGTAAATTATTTTGCAGTTCCATGGGAAATATTAAATTAAACACATTATGAACCAAAACATGCAGCCATGTGGAAGCTTTATTTTGGTTCTGCATATTGGTTAAAGCAGATGTTTCTATGTATACAATTCTCAAGTAAGCTGTAGGATTAAAAAACATTCTGATAATGTTGAGGAGGAGGTAGGGTAATCCATTCTGTGTGTGTTTCCGAACATCGTGCCAACTTCTGGCCTAGATTTCCTACCCCGGTCATTTATGTGAGCTCGCGTGATGGATTGCCACTATTTGTACATTAGCTGATGCGCCACGAGCCGCTCTCCTGTCCCTACGTGAAGCCTTTCACCGGGGTCTAATTCTACAAGTGCACCAGCACTGGCATAATGCGGCCAATCATTTTCACCTGACGCAGGGCAATCGGCCATCATCGCAATGCGTCTTGCGGTCATCTGTCCTAAGATGCGTTTCTTTTCTGTGAGGCGTTTTGTCGAGGACACAGTGACGATCCCTCTAAGAGGAGTAATTAATGATTGATTTACTGTGTTTATCAATCAGTTGATTGGTTGCTTGATGGATCGATGTATTGATTGGCAGACCCTAAGGGAGATTGAAAGTAGATTAAATTCCCGGGTACATTTTTACTTTGACATACTGTTGAGCAGAGGAGAAACTCAGCTGTCTGAAATATGTTCAAGGAGCTTGACGGTAATTTCACTGAATAACAGTTAAATATTTAGTTTTTTGTACACAAAATCCAAACTTGTGGCTTGACGATGATGGCAGATGTGTTTGAAGGACATTGCATTCGTTTTGCTGACTCTATTGTCCAGAGTGTATGAACAGATTTCAGTTGCTCAATCTAACGCGCTGGGAGTTAGTACGTCCAATCCATCCATCTATTGTCCAAACGGCTTACTCCTGGTCCGGTTTGTGTGGGGGGGGGTTTGGGGCTGGAGCCCATCACAGCAGACGACGGGCGAAATGCAGGAATACACACTCGACTGGTCGCCAACGCCAACCCATCGCAGGGCCCCACATCATTCACTCACACACTCTCATACCTGCTATGGGTCAATTTAGAGTCTCAAATGAACGTAACCTGCATGTCTTTGGCCGGGATTCAAACTCGATACCTACCCGCTGTGAAGTGGCTGTGCTACTCACTGCCCCACCGTGCCGTTCAGCTTTAGTACTTCCAAATTAAAAGTGTGGCTAAAATGTGTAGAAATACAATTTGGCGTTCCGTTTGGCAGAACA
Source organism: Synaphobranchus kaupii (assembly GCA_029718625.1). Classification (NCBI taxonomy): domain Eukaryota; kingdom Metazoa; phylum Chordata; class Actinopteri; order Anguilliformes; family Synaphobranchidae; genus Synaphobranchus; species Synaphobranchus kaupii. Next base: position 125,572,647 of record CM056377.1, read on the forward strand.
TTACATGGGGAGGTGGACAGACATCAACCTTGTGCTATTTTTTCTGTGCTGTTTGTGCTGCAGATATCAACATGGCAGGTGAACCCAAGCCATACAGACCCAAGCCAGGGTCCAAACGGCCTATCTCAGCTGTGTACAGGTAAGATCCAAACCGCCAATCTCAGCTCTTTAAGATCTACAAAGCCTGTTCAAAGGTGAGATTTTTTTTTTGATGAGGTCCAAAGGACAATGTAAACTAATGTCCCTCATAACTCAACTGATCAACTCAACTACAGTCACCCTCAGTCTCCACCCACAGACTCCCTCAGTCTCCGCCCACAGACTCCATCAGTCTCCACCCACAGAGGCCCTCAGTCTCCGCCCACAGACTCCCTCAGTCTCCGCCCACAGACTCCCTCAGTCTCTGCCCACAGACTCCCTCAGTCTCCGCCCACAGACTCCCTCAGTCTCCGCCCACAGAGGCCCTCAGTCTCCGCCCACAGACTCCCTCAGTCTCCGCCCACAGAGGCCCTCAGTCTCCGCCCACAGAGGCCCTCAGTCTCCGCCCACAGAGGCCCTCAGTCTCCGCCCACAGAGGCCCTCAGTCTCCGCCCACAGACTCCCTCAGTCTCCACCCACAGACTCCCTCAGTCTCCGCCCACAGACACCATCAGTCTCCACCCACAGTCGCCCTCAGTCTCCACCCACAGACTCCCTCAGTCTCCACCCACACACTCCCTCAGTCTCCGCCCACAGACTCCCTCAGTCTCCACCCACACACTCCCTCAGTCTCCGCCCACAGACTCCCTCAGTCTCCGCCCACAGACACCCTCAGTATCCGCCCACAGAAACCCTCAGTCTCCGCCCACAGACACCCTCAGTATCCGCCCACAGACTCCCTCAGTCTCCGCCCACAGACTCCCTCGGTATCCGCCCACAGACAATACAGTTTCTCTCTTCAGCCATATTGGTCTTCAGTTCATGTGATTATATCCCATCATATGAAAGTGTATCCTTTATCCTTTGGATATTCCCTTAATGTTCTCAGTAAAGGCGGGCATGGTAACCATAGCTACAGAACTGGTAAGTACACGTGCAGATTGCGCTCGGTTAGCTTAGCAAGTGCGGCGGCTCTTAGGCTGTTTGAGTCAAGCCAGTCGTGCTGAGATGAAGAAGAAATTAAACTGCACTTTCTTAAATCAAAATGACTAGCCATGCAAAAACATCTGGTGATGATGATTCCACGATATTAATTAAAACATTCAAATAAAAAAATAATAAAATCACACATAAGAAAACATTTATGTGACAGATAAGCACCTGTTACTCATTGGTAATGTGTTCGCAGTGATGTTACTGATGTAACCCTGCAGACTGGCTGGAAATCTGCTCCTTTCCCGCGCCGTAGCCTCGCGTCCCTGCGGGTCGATTACCGCCTGACACCACCTTCCCTCCGAGCTTTTAATTTAGGCTTTCTCCTCCTGCCTCCATCTTAACCTCCATCTGCTTAACCACAGTTCATATATTGTGCATCTTCCTCTGCATTACTTTACATTATATTACTGATATTTAGCACACACACACACGCACACACGCACACACGCACACACACACACGCGCGCACACGCACGCACGCACGCACGCACACACAAGCGCACACACACACACACACACACACTCCCATACACGCACTCATAGGCAAGCATATGGTCAAACACAGAATGTCCTGTCTCTGTTTAGCATTATGAAAATGTAAAAACTGCACACGTGTTTGTGCTCTTTTCTACAGTGTAGGAACAAGAAGGACAGAGATAATGTGATTATCCTGCAACAGAAACCGTGCTGTCTAAATTCAGTTTAATTAATCCCACACTGCCGACCGAACCGGGCTGGGGCTGTTTTCCCAAAATGTAAATTGTACGGATGTTATAATTTTTCTTCCGTCATTTGCTTTGTTTTATTTATTCATTCCTTAATTTGGTTTTAATGTCGCAAAGGAAATCAGGCAGATTCATTAAAATTTAATTTGCATCTTAACAATGCAGCATAAAACATCCATTTATGTATCCCGATAATTAGAGACACACAAACAGAAGTGGGAGATTACCAAAATGAGCGTGTCACTCCTGTTAAATAACGACTTGCTTTTTGTTAATTCTAATTAAACTGCGTGAATATGTTTTTGTTTTAGATTGTGTGCGTGTCTGTGTGGTTGTTATTAATTGAAAACATGGCTAATAATGGAAACCGTGGAAACCGAAGAGAAAAAAACGGATCCAGAGTTGAGAGATTGTGTGAATTGGGTTGGGGTGACAGACTGTGCCGGGGGGGGGGGGGGGTGACAGACTGTGCCGGGGGGGTCAGAGTATTAGAACCACCTGGTCTGAATCACCTTGAGACCTACAGGCGTGACCCTCTCCTCCTTCTTCCTCCTCAAATTGCCCTAACGGAAGACAACAGATGCTTCAAAAAAAACCCTCTATCCCAAAATCAGTTCTGACTGTATATGTTTTAATGGATACAAACTTTATAAATGTCCCAGTGGTGAAAATATTTTTTCTTATTTATTCTGTATTTTCTTTTGTGTCTTTGCAGTGGCTATGAATTTGATTATGACTACTACAGGGATGACTTCTACAACCGGTACGTATACTTTCCCCTTTAGCTGCTTTCCTGGCTGAAGTAGTCCTTTATGACACGCACACAAAAATCTGTAGACGAGGCCTTTTCTTGCTTTAGATCATGAATCCCCAAATGCCCCAGTACCTGCCATTGTGAAGCTATCAGGCCCTCCAGAACTTTTGTAAACATCTTAGAATATCCTTCATTGCAAAATAAATCTGTCTTGGCCAATCAAGCCACTACACTAAAACTGTCTGGGCCAGTTAAAAGCATACTCTAAATCTGTCTGGGCCAATCAAAAAGCATAAATTTTATCTGAGTGGGCCAATTGAAAAATGTACACTGAAACTGTCGGGGCCAATTGAATACATACACTAAAACTTTCTGAGCCAATCAAAAGCATCGACTAAAACAATAAAAAAATAAAAATAACCCATAAAGTGAACTATCCCTTTAACGGCCTAGTTAATGGCTGCTCTCACTTCAAACAGGAATGGTGATGAGCTGCTTCTCTGAATGAGGACAGCTTTTGTCCAGATTTAATAAAGAGTAGAGGTTTTATTTTATTATTTTTCTCCTGGAAGAGCTACATCGAGTTAAAGATATTTCAAGGATGTGCCGAGAACTCAACCCTTTCTTCTCTGTCTCAAAATAGCCTTCTGTTCTCGATAAAAAAAAATGTTATGATACAACACAAAGAGGAAAGGAAAAATGAAACGAAAAGGCTGGAATGAAATGATCTGATATGTGGAGAGAAGATCGAATCAATTTAAAGGAGAAATGTATCCTTTGAAACCCCATCTAGTGTCCACAAGGGAGTACTGCAATCCCAACCCAAAGCATGACACCGCCTTGCTAGCTACACTGAGTCGTAACTCCGCCCCTGAGTGTTCTTGACCGTTTCTGTCACAAGCTGTGTCTTTGTGTGCGGTGGAGGTACAATCTTGTACGTAATGTGACAAGTGATGAGAATTACATTGGACAAGTAATGAATAATATATTTACATAGCAACTTTGCAATATTATAGCAATGCATTAGCTACACAGATTGTAGTGCCCAGTGAACATTTTTGCGGTGAATAGCCAGTGAAACACCGTCTTGGCATTCAGGCGAAAACCTGGCTACATCTGATTGAAAAGTGAGCGTTTTCTAGCCAACCAGAGGCTATATCCAGCGTAATGCAGGGCTGGGGATGACCTCTACATCACGTAGTGACCAGACAGAGAGAAAATGAAAAGTATGATGGGCTTGCTGCCTTTTATGACTCCTCGGCACTAAAACAGAAAACTCTTATCAAAGACAACAACGGTGAAAACAAGAACCTAAAAACCATCTACAGGAGGACAGGAGAAAACAAGAACCCAAAAAACCGTCTACGGGAAAGAAGCAGACAAAATGTCCACAGCAGAAAACAGAACGCAAAAAAAGGACTAACATTCAGCAAGCATCCAGCCAACCAGTCCCAAAAACAGTCCTCTCTTTGGCCTGAGGACATGGCATTTTATTAAACCCAATACTTTATGGGCTGCAGATAAAGTGCTTACAATGAGTCACAGCTGCTGCCTTACCTGTGAGTAGGGCCTGTGCTGCCCCCTGGTAGACAGCACCCCCAACTCCTTTCCTGGCACCACATTGGATAAAACCTGAGCTTAAGGTTAACCTAGTCCGTTTATGTCAAAATGTCTCTCATCCTAAATTCCCACCCCTATTGACGTCTAGATTCCAGATTTTTCTCACCCGGTGATGTGATTTCTTTCTTATGTGGGCTAGCTGTGTCTGGTGTTGTTCGATATGCATGTAGACTTTAAACTTTAGCTACAAAGTATTTTCTTCACTATAACTGTAACTGGGAACCGGCTACGCATTTTATCAGTGGACAAAAGATGGCTCAGGAGCGTTGTTGGAGGTGGTAACCCCAGTAACTGATGGACATAAACTCAACATGGCTTCTGGACCGTAAAGAAATTACAGATTACAAGTAATTAAGTAATTACAAATTCATAGTCAATGTAGTTTTTTTGAGGTAAATAAATACTTTTACTCTGTGCCTCACTCCAAGCTCTGTGGATGTCTTATTTTTAGTAGTGCTACTAAACAAACTACTAAAATTTGTCTTTGTCTTGTTAAAAAGTTAGTCATATCACCTTTAATAAAAAAAGAGACTGCCATCAAGGACTTTTTTCCCCCTCTCTGTTGCTTTCTGATGATTGGTTTGTTTTATGTTTCTCTTATGACATCACGAGACATTTAATAAACGTCATACTGGTGGATTACTGTGATGAATCTGGAAATTCAGGCCAAAGTAACCATGTGACATTTTGTTGTTGTTTTTTTAAATCTTGAGTTTCTCCTCAATGAAAGATGGAAAACAACAGGGGGGGGGGCAAGAGAGAAAGTGGAAGAGAGTGAGAGAAAGAGCGAGAGAGGGAGGGATAGAAATAGAAATATAGAGATGGAGAGAGAAAGGGGGAGAGAGAGTGAGAGAGAGCAGGAGAGAAAATGATTAAATGTTCTGGGATTTAATGAGGAGGTTGCTCAGGAAACAATAACGACGTCCTAAATGCACCGCCATTTTAAAAAACGCAAAATAAAAGAGACTGATAACAGCACTTAGAAAAGCTGAAAGCTATGGCATGATGCCCTCTGGATGCATATTTTAAACCTCCCTAAAAGGGCTGGAGACTTGATGTTTCTACATTTTATTGAGTTGGACGTTGGACATAATATTTAATGATATACAATATATAATATAAAATATATTTGTGTGTGTGTGTGTGTGTGTGTGTGTGTGTGTGTGTGTGTGTGTGTGTGTGTGTGTGTGTGTGTGTGTGTGTGTGTGTGTGTGACCCAATTCCTGGGTCATCGCTCAGTGGTTAATTAAATTACTTTATTATATTTAAATATAAACTACATGATCGTCAAGCTATGCCTTAATATGTAATAGCTCACGTGTCAGTTTCAAAGCCCGTGTCCAACTCAGGCATTTTTCATCAGGCTTTCAGGGTAAAGGACAAATGAGCGTTCTCTGGCTCCAGATCTGTTTTCCTATAGAACCAGACAAGCTGTCGCACTGAGCCTCACAACGGCCACTTTCCACAGGGAATTTACATAATTACAAAAAACAATTAAGGCAATCTGGGAAAAAGAATTGGACCCTGTCCCACAGAGCACTACTGCCGTGATTGGACTGGCTAAAATTGAAGACAGATGGACACTTCCTTGTACTTTGTATGCACATTTATTCGGCATTTATTTGTATTTTGCAACACAGATACATTTCAGTGTATTTATCCGTGCCCTTCTACAAAGGATACATCCCCTCTTTGCATTAGATGCCAATCAATCAATTCATCAATCAGTCAGTCAATCATTTAATTTGTATTTTCATATAGCACCATTTATGACAGCTTTGTACTGCTGCTTTTATAACTGCTGCACTCTCTCTCTCACACACACACACACACACACACACACACACACACACACACACACACACACACACAAACACAGTGGACAGTGGAGAAGCTCAGTTGAAGATGAAGATAGCCAGGCACATAGCAGGCTGGTAGTGAAGATCACGGTGTTGTTTTTTAAGAGTTGGTTTTAAAGACTCACCCCCCCCCCCCCCCAGGCTGTTTGACTACCACGGCCGCGTGGCCCCCCCTCCACGGGCCGCCATCCCGCTGAAGCGGTCCCAGGTGGTGGTGCCCTCCACACGCCGGGGGAAGACCTTCCCTGTGAAGAGCTCCTCCTCTTCCTCCAGACTGGCCACATCCAGCTCCTCCTCCTCCTCAACTGGGCCCAAATGTAGGTCTGCCGTTAACCCCGCCCGACATCAACCCCAAATCCAACCCCGCCCATCATCAACCCCAAATCCAACTCTCAACCCCGCCCGTCATCAACCCCAAATCCAACCCTCAACCCCGCACGTCATCAACCCCAAATCCAACCTTGCTCATCCCCAACCCCAAATCCAACCCTCAACCCCGCACGTCATCAACCCCAAATCCAACCCCGCCCATCCCCAACCCTAAATCCTACCCTCAACCCCGCACGTCATCAACCCCAAATCCAACCTCGCACGTCATCAACCCCAAATCCAACCCCATCCATCCCCTACCCTAAATCCTACCCTCAACCTGCACGTCGTCAACCCCAAATCCAACCCTGTTCATCCCCAACCCCAAATCCAACCCTCAAACCTGCCCATCCTCAATCCCAAATCCACCCCTGAAATCCAAGTCGTACTTCAACCCCTTTTCAACCACCAAATAGAACCTGACATGACAACTTTCTACTGAAACAATAACTTCCACACACACATGCGCGCTCACACATAAACACACACACACACACACACACACATGCACACACACAGACTGTCAAACACACTCTCCAGCACGCACACACACGCACACACACCAAAAATCCGCACAGGCCCACCCAACTCATTAAGCCATTCATTTGGAAACAGGCTTTATCAGGTGAATAAATATAGCTACTGATGCTAAACAGAGGGTCAACTGTGGCCTCGCCAGTGTTCAATGAGGTCCCCCCCCCCTAAGCGCTGGCCACTGACCGCGGCTGTTTTAGCCAGCGCTAAGGCTGATCCCTGGCTGCTCTGGCCCCTCTTATCTCCTGGAGCACCTGAGAGTCTGCAGTCACCCGAGCCAACGACAAGCGCACTCGGAAAAAGGATTTTCCGGTCTCCCGGCCGGCTTACATCGATTTCCCTCTGCCTTCCGGCTTACATCGATTTCCCTCAGCCTTCCGGCCTTCCGGCCTTCCGGCCTTCCCTTGTGTCACTGACATGCCCTGGGGTCTATTGTTCCGAACCTTTTGTAACCCGCGGCTTATGTCTGCGAAACTAAAGTGGCTCAATGGGTTGAAAATATCAAAATAAGAGCCAGGTGGGTTATGGGCGTTGAGCCTTTTTCTCTGTGAATACGCTGCGGAATTCTCGCAACCCCACCAGAGAGTCCATTTTATTGTGTTTTTTAAATGTATTTTTGCCCAGTGTGAATCGAATATATGGATCAATGTGAAGGCCTACCGGCAGTCACAGCTTGAAAGGTTTTGTGAATAGGTTTTGGGGTGAAGTTCCAATGGGCTGTCGAGGTCCACCGTGCAGGCCCCTCCCGGTCTTTGTGATGTCATTGAAAGGGGGAGGAGACTTAATATTGATGCTCTTGGCCCAATGTCACCCCGTTCTTTGTCAATCGTCTGCATGGTGCTTGCTGTGCCTAAAACACCACGCTAGATTATAGATTTAAAACCCTCGGAGGGCTGGCAGGCACATGCAGAAGAATGAGATGCCATCTCAGACGCTGTAGAGGCTTACGTGGGTGAAACAGAGCAGAAAATTAAAACCGAATGTTTGAGCTGAAACTTATCTTTATTTAAAAATGGACTCACCCGTCTGTATTTGCATAAGAGAACAAGATTTAGCATTTAAAACTTAAAAAGTTAACTGCTCACGGGCACAGGGCCTCCATTTGGGGATTGTGTACCCGACATCCCCCTCCGGCTGAAGTGTCTAAGATTTATTATCATAGGCATTCTGCGCGTTTAATTTTTTTTTTTTTCTCCTGTTATGGTACTTGCCTCTTTACCCGGGGTCCTGATTCTGCTTACGAGTCACATGAAAGTGTTGAAAAAGCTACATCTTGTACTGATTCAAAGCAACTCACAAAAGCACTTGAGTGTTTAGACCAGAAAATCTGAGCTTAAGGTTAACCTAATATTCATCTTAAGCCTTCACAAAAAAAATAAAAATAATAATTAAAAAAAAACAGCAGAAATGGAGTATAATTTGAATCGCAACTGAAAATATGGGTGTAAAGGAGATTATTTTATTATTATTTTATTCTTGTAAATGTTAGGGCAGAAGTCGCGGGCGGCATGCTTCTCCAGGATTTCTGTGAGAGTTGAGTGTCTATCTCTGAGCACTACTAAACAAGCGCCTGAAGTTGCGGATAAATTACAAAATTCTCTGTGCTTCTTATCATCAAACAACAACAGCCAGCCAGAAAGACCAGAGCCAAGAGAACTGCTGCTGAAATAAATAGATGTGTGTGTGTGTGTGTGTGTGCCTGTGTGTGTGTGTCTGTGCGTGTGCCTGTTTGTGCCTGTGTGTGTGTGTGTGTGTGTGAGTGATAGAGAGAGAGCATGCTACACACAAACACAAGCACACACATACACACAGACAATTTTCTCACATACGCCTGTTGCTGTGTTATGTTTCGCCATGTGTTTCTTCCACCCATGAACTCAACCAGCTGATTTTACGACTTACCTGCTAATTAGCAAATCCAAGTGTTTGGAACAAAATACTGGGGAGGACTTTTACTTTCTGAACCTGGACTTTCCACCTCTGTGTAGAATGTCTGTTGCCAGTTAAAAAAAATAAGTGAAACTTTCAATAAAAAAACAAGCCAAAGTACACATACTGGTTGTAATAAGAAAACAACAGGTGACAGCGAGCCAGTTCCATGTAAACTACACCTGACAATATGAACAAGATCTTCCCTAACTATCATGTTTTAAAACAGGGAACTAGCTTATCTACTTTTGTCCGGAACCTTCTGTTCATTCAAGTAAATTTTCACAATCTCAGGAAGACAGGGCTAGCAGAGCTGTAAAGATAGTGACCTCTTGAGACGTACTCCATCTCTCAAACAGGGTTTCCTTTTCCTGTGCAAACTCAACATCTACAAAGTCTGCCCATCAGGTTTTCAATAGCTTCAGGGACGAGTTAATACGCTCTTAAGATGGTGGTTTTCACCACATTAGAATCAGAACTCTGTTCTAAGGTCAGAGAAGAATAAACCTACTGAGCCCTACTAGTGAGAACACACTGTAAAAGCCCACATCTTTGGGCCAGCACAAAGAAACAGCCTGTTATGTTCCAGACAGTGATGCCACAGTCTGTTATGGTCCGGACAGTGTTAAGTCTCCACTGTGTGGCAGATTGAATGCAATCCTATGTGCTTTAGTTTTACTGCAGTATGCATGTTTCACTAATAGTGTACCCCTGTGAGGTAAGATTTTGGACAGAGCTCCACGGTGGTGCTGTTCCTCCATATGAGTACACTCCTGTTTATAGAACCCCCCCCCCCCCCCCCCCCCCCCCACCCCTCCACCCCCCAAATCAGAATCACCAAGGTCATCTGCAAACAGGCCTATTCTTACAGCTGCGTATTTGCATCTGAGACATATGCTAATGGCCAGTGCTAACTGCATCACTCAGCCTGAGAGAGAGTAATGCTTCAGCATCCTCCTCCTCCCTCCTCTCCCCAAAATAACCACCACTTCCTCCTCTGTTTTACAACTCTGACCAAGCCCTCCCCACGGCGCCAACGGCCCTCAACAAACATCGATAACACATTTATTTCCCGTGAAATTATCCTCCTGCTGTAAAAAGGGCATTTTGCTGAATAATCAGTTAATAATTACAGTGACGGTGCTGTGTGGGGTTTTTCTATAATTGTTGGAAGGGCTGCAGTTGATGTATTGTTTTCTGCAGTCTGGAATATTGTTTGTTCTTCCCTGGTCAGCAGGGTATGTGCAGGGTGGAAAACAAGGCCTCTACTGTTCTCTCTTCCTCTATTTGCCCCGCTATCATTCTCTCTCTTACTCTTTCTCTCTCTGATTCAGACGTGAGAGGGGCATTTTTTCAGCGATTGATGCCTGCAGTACATTTTCAGATCATTGAACTCGACACAATCTCTGAAGCTGGATTGATAGGGAGAGCTGCAGGGGAAAGCACTTAAAGATCACCTTTTTACATTATTCTGTAATCATCTCTCTCTCTCTCTCTCTCTCTCTCTCTCTCTTACAAATTCCACAACAGATTGATGACACCCAAACTTGCTGACTGTGGTGCACATATTTTACCTTGCAGTGTGAAGGATCCAGGAAGTCTGCCATTATAAATTGGACAGGACTTTTTAAGTTCCCGGTCACATCAGAAGCCGGGTATTGCACGATTGCCTTCCAGCTTGATTGACAGTGACATTTCTTCCACACCTTCCTGCCAAAGACAGTTTCTTGACGTTGGTCCAGGCTTTTAAAGCTGATAGGAGTTTTTATAGTTTTATTTAACACCACTCCCCCCCCCCCCCCCCCAGTTTGGTTGTTCTTTCATTGTGATCGCCCTAGCAACGGTAACCCCTCCCTTTCTCCCTTAGCCCTCTGGCCAATCAGCAGAGCCTGTGGGAGGGGCTCTTTGGCTGATTTAGCCATGCTCAAAGTCTCAGATTAATGAGACAGTGGGGAAGTTAAAAAAAAAACAAAAAAAAACCCTTATGGGTCACGTCAACATACTCAGGAAATTTACATAAATGTAAATACTCAGAGGACATTAAGTGATTTATTTCTCTTTCTTTTAAATTTAGTGAATTTTATTTCAGTTGAACACGGAATGGACCCTGAAGCTGGGGTGATAAAAGCCTTTGGGAAGCCTGCCGTTTCCCCTTTATGATTGGCCATTACTCGTTTGTAATGAGCGCTTGTTTTTTGGGTGGCCTTGCTTGTACCGGGGCGGGTTTTTGGCGGAGCGCACTGCGCGTCGCGTGATCGATAAAGACCGCACATTAAACTCTGTGTGCGACCGGGACCGCCGTCGATAAAGCCCAGCGATGCGAGGCCGGGTACATTAATCTGGATGAATCCGGAAAGGCTGGTGCACCCTGTGGGACGGCTCATACTTCAAGTGCAGCAGTCTCCTTCTCTCCCTATATCTTTACTGTGCTCTCTCTCTCTCTCTCCATTCCTCCCTCCTTCTCTCTCTCCCTCACCCCCTCTCCCCCCCCTCTCTCTCTCACCTAATTGTGATTCTGCATCTCTAAAACTCAGCGGTCACCTTCACGGCACTCCCTCCACGACGGTGTTAGATAAGGATGATGAAGTGTCTGAACCGCCTTATCATTCCCAGGTTTACACGTTCTGTAAACAGGCCTGGGATAATGTTCTTTTTTCTCTGTTATTTTCTTATACTCTTTATATTCAAGAGTTTTTTTTTTTTTTTTGTTTGCTTTGTTTTGTTTTGTTTCATTCTAGAGCCGAGGCTGATGTTGAACAGCGAGGGGTCGATGTAAGTTATAAACATCTGAAAATTGAAAGCAGCCAGTCGGAATGCTTTTTTGTTTTTTTTTAACGGACCCCGACCGCCACACGAATCGGCCCGCCTGACATCTGAAGCAGATTCATTTTGTGTTGATGGAAAGGGTAAAAACGAAGGCGGTGAAAACAAACTGCCATAACCGTGTTTATTGCTTGTTTTTTTTTGTTTTTTTTGTCGCGTTGAGCAGGAGTGTAAGGAAAGGGCAGCTGCTTGGTGGGCTGAGATTGATTTATCTTACAAAGAAGCAGGAGGTGCAAAGATGAAAGTATGCACAAACACACACACACACACACACACATACGCATGCACACATACCCACATATATACACAAGTACACACACACACACACACACACACACAATGATTCAAAGGTGTGTCTGTGTGTCTTTACTGTATGTACCTACATCTGTCGATGAGTGAAATCGATCAGACACACACCCTTCTTCAAATGCATGGATATTGATATTTATCAGGTATAGGTAGGTTCAAGACATCCCTTTGTTATCTGTAAAAAAAAAAAAACAATTCTACTCTTAAAAAAATTATTGTAATTTGTATGTTGTTGTCACAAATGAAGAATAAACATGTGTGTGTGTGTTTGTGTGTGCGTGCCTGTGTGTGTTGACAGTGAGGACCGACCAGCTCCAGACGATCAAACGTGAGCTGACACAGATCAAAACCAAGATCGACTCCCTCCTAGGGAGACTGGAGAAGATTGAGAAACAGCAGAGAGTAGAGGCCGGTAAGTACAGGCCTGTCTGTGGGGCGAGGGGTGGGATAGAGGCCGGTAAGTACGGGCCTGTCTGTGGGTGGGGGTGGTGTAGAGGCCGGTAAGTACGGGCCTGTCTGTGGGGTGGGGGTGGGGTAGAGGCCGGTAAGTACGGGCCTGTCTGTGGGGTTGGAGTGGTGTAGAGGACGGTAAGTACGGGCCTGTCTGTGGGGTGGGGGGTGGTGTAGAGGCTGGTAAGTACGGGCCTGTCTGTGGGGTGGGGGTGAGGTAGAGGCCGGTAAGTATGGGCCTGTCTGTGGGGTGGGGTAGAGGCCGGTAAGTACAGGCCTGTCTGTGGGGTGGAGGTGGTGTAGAGGCCAGTAAGCACAGGACGGTCTGTGGGGCGGGGGGGTGGGTTTGGGAGAACATTGAGAAACAGCAGAGAGTAGAGACCGTTAAGTACAGGTCTGTCTGCTGATAGGTGGAGAGAGGGGCCAGGGGGTAAGTAAATTAAACGTGGACACGGCCATCAGTCTTTCTGACAGCGCGGCAGATAGGGAACCCGGACGATCGGTCACGCTCTGGACTCGCTCGACGGCAGGTTGTCATTGGGTCAGGTGGGTAAAGTCTTATAGATACGCTCAGCTAGAGGACTACAGAATGTTGCAGAGGACAAAAAGAAAAAAAATTGCAGGCTCCCTCCACTCCATCTCTTCCTCCCTCTGCTCCATCTCTCCCTCTCTTTCCCCTCCCTGCCCCCCACCCCCATTCTCTCAATCCTATTCACTGGTGTTTTATTGGCAGGGGCATCGTAAAAAAGCAGTCATGCACAATATGAAATATAAAACGTATAATAATAATAATAATAATAACAGTATTATTACAATAACTATAATAATAATAATAATAATAATAATAACAGCAACAACAATGCTAATGTAATACTAAATAATACTAAAGTACACAGCCAAGTCTAAAGCCCATCGTGACGTTAACAGTGTTATCTTTCTGCATGTTTTGTCTTTACCCTCTTTACCCTCTCTGGCCCCGTTTACACCTGGTTGTTCCATGTGACTACCGAAACAGCAAGAAAACTTTAAAAAACTCTAAAGCGGGGCTATAGATACAGCAGGGCTATAGAGCGGGGCTATAGATAGAGCAGGGCTATAGAGCGGGGCTATAGATAGAGCAGGGCTATAGAGCAGGGCTATAGATAGAGCAGGGCTATAGAGCGGGGCTATAGATAGAGCAGAGCTATAGAGCGGGGCCATAGATAGAGCGGGCTATACATATAGTGGGGCTATAGAGCGGGGCTTTAGAGTGGGGCTATAGAGCGGGGCTATAGAGCAGGGCTATAGATAGAGCGGAGCTATAGAGCGGGGCTATAGAGCGGGGCTTTAGAGCAGGGCTATAGATAGAGTGGGGCTATAGATAGAGCGGGGCTATAGCGCTGGGCTATAGATAGAGCAGAGCTATAGAGCGGGCTATAGATAGAGTGGACTATAGATAGAGCGGGGCTATAGAGCAGGGCTATAGATAGAGTGGGGCTATAGAGCAGGGCTATAGAGCAGGGCTATAGATAGAGCGGGGCTATAGATAGAGCAGGGCTATAGAGCGGGGCTTTAGAGTGGTGCTATAGAGCGGGACTATAGATAGAGCGGGGCTATAGAGCAGGGCTATAGATAGAGCGGGGCTTTAGAGCGGTGCTATAGAGCAGGGCTATAGATAGAGCGGGGCTATAGAGCGGGCTATAGATAGAGCGGGGCTATAGAGCGGGGCTATAGATAGTGCGGGGCTTTCGAGCGTGGCTATAGAGCGGGGGCTATAGATAGAGCAGGGCTTTAGAGCCAGGGAAGCAGGCTGAATAACTGAAGCAGATGTTTTAGCACCTCATTTCTGATACTGTCAGGACTGCTAGCCTCTTTTCTTTATGGTTTGAGTGGCTCTAATTCAGTCAGTTCTAGCGGTGAGATTGGGCTATCTTGTGAATTTCGATCGTTTTTAATTGCAGAGTCAAGCATATCTCGTTTTCCTCTAATTATATTCTGATTGCATTTACGATAGCTTTGTGGGATTTATGCGTATAAATTCTCAAAATGGCCTTTCTCAATGGTTCCACTGTGTAGTGCCAATACTCGAGGTGCTGCTGTACTCTTACCCTTGCTTGATTGATTCCTCGATTTCAGTGAAGTTTTTATTGGTGTAATTTTGTTTCTTATTTCGCAAAAAGTGTGTTTGTATTGTTCATGTGCTTCATGGTGCTTGAGGCGTAAATCTAGGTTGTGCCGCTGTTTTTGTTTTTGGTTTGATAATTGTCTGTTTTCTGCTGCATTCAATATCAAACCATTTTTCAGTTTATTTTTTTATTTTTTATTTTATTAGGTCAGTTGCCGCTTTCTTCAATAACTGCCAGATGAATGCCTCCTTTGTTATTTTGGCATTGTGTTTTATTAAAAATGTTAATATATTAATTTGACTCACTTTAACAGATTGCTTCGATACCATTGTATTTGCGGTCTGAAGCCGGTCTGTATGATTGGCTGAGATTGTGCAGCTGACTGAGCTGTTTCTCAGGGTCTCTGCCGTGCACAGCTCGTTTATAGAAACACGTTTATTTACGGTCTGAAAGGAGTAATGCACTGACAGAGGAGGGTTCGCATGTCAATCTGTGTGATTGACAGCACTACTCCGCAATAGGGCCGCCCCCCTGCTCCTGCCATTAAGGATGTGCAGAGAACTGCGGGTCAGTGCGTGTGGGAGACATGCAGCAGCCTGTCTGAACACTTGGCTATGCTGTAACTGTAGGCATGGAAGTCTCCACGGACCATCCCATTTCCCCTGGGCCTGGAAATGCACCATTACTGTGAGGAAACTTGAATAAATACATGTTATTTATTTTACCCACATCTTTTATTATTTTTAATCATATATGTGATCAGCTGTGATCCCTTTTATTTTCCGTGTTCTCTGCTGTGTCACAGTCAAATGTTGCAATTTTGTAAGGCCAAATTCAGTTTTCTTTTAATATTTTTGTTTTACTCTCTCTATTTTTCTCTCTTTCTCTCTCTCTCTCTCTCTCTCTCTCTACCTCCCCCCTCTCCCTCCCTCTCCCTCTCTCTCTCAGAGGCTCAGAGGAAGTACGAGGATCCGTGCGAGTCGCTGCACGAGGAGTCCATATCGGAGACGGCAGAGAACTCGGCCGAGGAGGCGGGGGAAGGGGGCGTGGACACTGAGGCCGGGGAGATGACCGACGGGGCCGAGGATGACTACGATGAAGAAGGCAGCAACGACCTGGTACTGAGGCGGGAGGAAGGGGGTTTGTGGGAATGGGTTATGCACTGTGCTGGGGTCCCTCTCTTCCTCCCTTAATGCACTTCCACTAATGACAGGATAATTCATGAAGCTAGACGTGAGTTTGCTGCTCCCTGAAGGAGTGGTGAAGGAAAGTGACCGGGTGGGGCAGGCCTGAGGGAGGGAGGGAGGGAGGGGGGAGGGGGGAGGGGGGTGGGGGTGGGGGAGGGGGGAGGGGGTGGGGGTGGGGGTGGGGGGTGGGGGGGTGGGGGGGGGGGGGGCACTGTAACAGACCTCTCTTTAATTAAAACCTGCGCCAGGACGCTGGCTGGAACAGAGATCCAGAGCAAAATTACAATCAGAGACGGGCCGAGTGCTGAGAGAGAGGGAGAGAGAGAGAGAGAGAGAAATCAATAGACAGAAAGACAAATTTGCAGAGGGAGAAAGTGAGAGAGGGAGAGACATAAGAGAAAGAGAGAAATTAACAGTGGTATTATAAATTAGATTATGAATATAAATTGCAACTACATTTTGCTTTTATTATTATTATTATTATTACTATTATTATTATATACTTCTGTGAATATATAGTTAAATCAAAAAGTATTGGGACAGTGGCACAATTTTAGTTGTTTTGGCTCTGTAT
>CM056377.1:125589518-125606247 GCA_029718625.1 Synaphobranchus kaupii
GTTTAATTCCCATTTTGCAAAATTTTGATTTGAGAGAATTTTGATTTGAGAGTGGACTCTCTCTCTCTCCCTCTTCTCCCCCTCTCCCCCTCCTCCCTCTCCCTCTCCCTCTCCCTCTCCCTCTCCCTCTCCCCTCCCCTCTCTCTCTCTCTCTCTCTCTCTCTCTCTCTCTCTCTCTCTCTCTCTCTCTCTCTCTCGCCCTCTCCCTCTCTCTCTCTCTCTCTTACAAATTCCACAACAGATTGATGACACCCAAACTTGCTGACTGCGGTGCACATATTTTACCTTGCAGTGTGAAGGATCCAGGAAGTCTGCCATTATAAATTGGACAGGACTTTTTAAGTTCCCGGTCACATCAGAAGCCGGGTATTGCACGATTGCCTTCCAGCTTGATTGACAGTGACATTTCTTCCACACCTTCCTGCCAAAGACAGTTTCTTGACGTTGGTCCAGGCTTTTAAAGCTGATAGGAGTTTTTATAGTTTTATTTAACACCACTCCCCCCCCCCCCCCCCCCACTGTTTGGTTGTTCTTTCATTGTGATCGCCCTAGCAACGGTAACCCCTCCCTTTCTCCCTTAGCCCTCTGGCCAATCAGCAGAGCCTGTGGGAGGGGCTCTTTTGGCTGATTTAGCCATGCTCAAAGTCTCAGATTAATGAGACAGTGGGGAAGTTAAAAAAAAAAACAAAAAAAAACCCTTATGGGTCACGTCAACATACTCAGGAAATTAACATAAATGTAAATACTCAGAGGACATTAAGTGATTTATTTCTCTTTCTTTTTAAATTTAGTGAATTTTATTTCAGTTGAACACGGAATGGACCCTGAAGCTGGGGTGATAAAAGCCTTTGGGAAGCCTGCCGTTTCCCCTTTATGATTGGCCATTACTCGTTTGTAATGAGCGCTTGTTTTTTGGGTGGCCTTGCTTGTACCGGGGGCGGGTTTTTGGCGGAGCGCACTGCGCGTCGTGTGATCGATAAAGACCGCACATTAAACTCTGTGTGCGACCGGGACCGCCGTCGATAAAGCCCAGCGATGCGAGGCCGGGTACATTAATCTGGATGAATCCGGAAAGGCTGGTGCACCCTGAGGGACGGCTCATACTTCAAGTGCAGCAGTCTCCTTCTCTCCCTATATCTTTACTGTGCTCTCTCTCTCTCTCTCCATTCCTCCCTCCTTCTCTCTCTCCCTCACCCCCTCTCCCCCCCTCTCTCTCTCACCTAATTGTGATTCTGCATCTCTAAAACTCAGCGGTCACCTTCACGGCACTCCCTCCACGACGGTGTTAGATAAGGATGATGAAGTGTCTGAACCGCCTTATCATTCCCAGGTTTACACGTTCTGTAAACAGGCCTGGGATAATGTTCTTTTTTCTCCGTTATTTTCTTATACTCTTTATATTCAAGAGGTTTTTTTTTTTTTTTTGTTTGCTTTGTTTTGTTTTGTTTCATTCTAGAGCCGAGGCTGATGTTGAACAGCGAGGGGTCGATGTAAGTTATAAACATCTGAAAATTGAAAGCAGCCAGTCGGAATGCTTTTTTGTTTTTTTTTAACGGACCCCGACCGCCACACGAATCGGCCCGCCTGACATCTGAAGCAGATTCATTTTGTGTTGATGGAAAGGGTAAAAACGAAGGCGGTGAAAACAAACTGCCATGACCGTGTTTATTGCTTGTTTTTTTTTGTTTTTTTTGTCGCGTTGAGCAGGAGTGTAAGGAAAGGGCAGCCGCTTGGTGGGCTTGGTGGGCTGAGATTGATTTATCTTACAAAGAAGCAGGAGCTGCAAAGATGAAAGTATGCACAAACACACACACACACACACACACATACGCATGCACACATACCCACATATATACACAAGTACACACACACACACACACACACAATGATTCAAAGGTGTGTCTGTGTGTCTTTACTGTATGTACCTACATCTGTCGATGAGTGAAATCGATCAGACACACACCCTTCTTCAAATGCATGGATATTGATATTTATCAGGTATAGGTAGGTTCAAGACATCCCTTTGTTATCTGTAAAAAAAAAAAAAAAAATTCTACTCTTAAAAGTTTTTTGTAATTTGTATGTTGTTGTCACAAATGAAGAATAAACATGTGTTTGTGTGTGCGTGCCTGTGTGTGTTGACAGTGAGGACCGACCAGCTCCAGACGATCAAACGTGAGCTGACACAGATCAAAACCAAGATCGACTCCCTCCTAGGGAGACTGGAGAAGATTGAGAAACAGCAGAGAGTAGAGGCCGGTAAGTACAGGCCTGTCTGTGGGGCGAGGGGTGGGATAGAGGCCGGTAAGTACGGGCCTGTCTGTGGGTGGGGGTGGTGTAGAGGCCGGTAAGTACGGGCCTGTCTGTGGGGGTGGGGGTGGGGTAGAGGCCGGTAAGTACGGGCCTGTCTGTGGGGTGGGAGTGGTGTAGAGGACGGTAAGTACGGGCCTGTCTGTGGGGTGGGGGTGGTGTAGAGGCTGGTAAGTACGGGCCTGTCTGTGGGGTGGGGGTGAGGTAGAGGCCGGTAAGTATGGGCCCTGTCTGTGGGGTGGGGTAGAGGCCGGTAAGTACAGGCCTGTCTGTGGGGTGGAGGTGGTGTAGAGGCCAGTAAGCACAGGACGGTCTGTGGGGCGGGGGGGGTGGGTTTGGGGAGAACATTGAGAAACAGCAGAGAGTAGAGACCGTTAAGTACAGGTCTGTCTGCTGATAGGTGGAGAGAGGGGCCAGGGGGTAAGTAAATTAAACGTGGACACGGCCATCAGTCTTTCTGACAGCGCGGCAGATAGGGAACCCGGACGATCGGTCACGCTCTGGACTCGCTCGACGGCAGGTTGTCATTGGGTCAGGTGGGTAAAGTCTTATAGATACGCTCAGCTAGAGGACTACAGAATGTTGCAGAGGACAAAAAGAAAAAAAAATTGCAGGCTCCCTCCACTCCATCTCTTCCTCCCTCTGCTCCATCTCTCCCTCTCTTTCCCCTCCCTGCCCCCCCACCCCCCATTCTCTCAATCCTATTCACTGGTGTTTTATTGGCAGGGGCATCGTAAAAAAGCAGTCATTGCACAATATGAAATATAAAACGTATAATAATAATAATAATAACAGTATTATTACAATAACTATAATAATAATAATAATAATAATAATAACAGCAACAACAATGCTAATGTAATACTAAATAATACTAAAGTACACAGCCAAGTCTAAAGCCCATCGTGACGTTAACAGTGTTATCTTTCTGCATGTTTTGTCTTTACCCTCTTTACCCTCTCTGGCCCCGTTTACACCTGGTTGTTCCATGTGACTACCGAAACAGCAAGAAAACTTTAAAAAACTCTAAAGCGGGGCTATAGATACAGCAGGGCCTATAGAGCGGGGCTATAGATAGAGCAGGGCTATAGAGCGGGGCTATAGATAGAGCAGGGCTATAGAGCAGGGCTATAGATAGAGCAGGGCTATAGAGCGGGGCTATAGATAGAGCAGAGCTATAGAGCGGGGCCATAGATAGAGCGGGCTATACATATAGTGGGGCTATAGAGCGGGGCTTTAGAGTGGGGCTATAGAGCGGGGCTATAGAGCAGGGCTATAGATAGAGCAGAGCTATAGAGCGGGGCCATAGATAGAGCGGGCTATACATATAGTGGGGCTATAGAGCGGGGCTTTAGAGTGGGGCTATAGAGCGGGGCTATAGAGCAGGGCTTATAGATAGAGCGGAGCTATAGAGCGGGGCTATAGAGCGGGGCTTTAGAGCAGGGCTATAGATAGAGTGGGGCTATAGATAGAGCGGGGCTATAGCGCTGGGCTATAGATAGAGCAGAGCTATAGAGCGGGCTATAGATAGAGTGGACTATAGATAGAGCGGGGCTATAGAGCAGGGCTATAGATAGAGTGGGGCTATAGAGCAGGGCTATAGATAGAGCGGGGCTATAGAGCAGGGCTATAGATAGAGCAGGGCTATAGAGCGGGGCTTTAGAGCGGTGCTATAGAGCGGGGCTATAGATAGAGCGGGGCTATAGAGCGGGCTATAGATAGAGCGGGGCTATAGAGCGGGGCTATAGATAGTGCGGGGCTTTCGAGCGTGGCTATAGAGCGGGGCTATAGATAGAGCAGGGCTTTAGAGCCAGGGAAGCAGGCTGAATAACTGAAGCAGATGTTTTAGCACCTCATTTCTGATACTGTCAGGACTGCTAGCCTCTTTTCTTTATGGTTTGAGTGGCTCTAATTCAGTCAGTTCTAGCGGTGAGATTGGGCTATCTTGTGAATTTCGATCGTTTTTAATTGCAGAGTCAAGCATATCTCGTTTTCCTCTAATTATATTCTGATTGCATTTACGATAGCTTTGTGGGATTTATGCGTATAAATTCTCAAAATGGCCTTTCTCAATGGTTCCACTGTGTAGTGCCAATACTCGAGGTGCTGCTGTACTCTTACCCTTGCTTGATTGATTCCTCGATTTCAGTGAAGTTTTTATTGGTGTAATTTTGTTTCTTATTTCGCAAAAGTGTGTTTGTATTGTTCATGTGCTTCATGGTGCTTGAGGCGTAAATCTAGGTTGTGCCGCTGTTTTTGTTTTTGGTTTGATAATTGTCTGTTTTCTGCTGCATTCAATATCAAACCATTTTTCAGTTGATTTTTTTATTTTTTATTTTATTAGGTCAGTTGCCGCTTTCTTCAATAACTGCCAGATGAATGCCTCCTTTGTTATTTTGGCATTGTGTTTTATTAAAAATGTTAATATATTAATTTGACTCACTTTAACAGATTGCTTCGATACCATTGTATTTGCGGTCTGAAGCCGGTCTGTATGATTGGCTGAGATTGTGCAGCTGACTGAGCTGTTTCTCAGGGTCTCTGCCGTGCACAGCTTCGTTTATAGAAACACGTTTATTTACGGTCTGAAAGGAGTAATGCACTGACAGAGGAGGGTTCGCATGTCAATCTGTGTGATTGACAGCACTACTCCGCAGTAGGGCCGCCCCCCCTGCTCCTGCCATTAAGGATGTGCAGAGAACTGCGGGTCAGTGCGTGTGGGAGACATGCAGCAGCCTGTCTGAACACTTGGCTATGCTGTAACTGTGTAGGCATGGAAGTCTCCACGGACCATCCCATTTTCCCTGGGCCTGTAAATGCACCATTACTGTGAGGGGACTGTTGAATAAATACATGTTATTTATTTTACCCACATCTTTTATAATTTTAATCATATATGTGATCCGTGTTCTCTGCTGTGTCACAGTCAAATGTTGCAATTTTGTAAGGCCAAATTCAGTTTTCTTTTAATATTTTTGTTTTACTCTCTCTATTTTTCTCTCTTTTCTCTCTCTCTCTCTCTCTCTCTCTCTCTCTCTCTCTCTCTACCTCCCCCCTCTCCCTCCCTCTCCCTCCCTCTCCCTCTCTCTCTCAGAGGCTCAGAGGAAGTACGAGGATCCGTGCGAGTCGCTGCACGAGGAGTCCATATCGGAGACGGCAGAGAACTCGGCCGAGGAGGCGGGGGAAGGGGGCGTGGACACTGAGGCCGGGGAGATGACCGACGGGGCCGAGGATGACTACGATGAAGAAGGCAGCAACGACCTGGTACTGAGGCGGGAGGAAGGGGGTTTGTGGGAATGGGTTATGCACTGTGCTGGGGTCCCTCTCGACCTCCCTTAATGCACTTCCACTAATGACAGGATCATTCATGAAGCTAGACGTGAGTTTGCTGCTCCCTGAAGGAGTGGTGAAGGAAAGTGACCGGGTGGGCAGGCCTGAGGGAGGGAGGGAGGGAGGGAGGGGGAGGGGGGGAGGGGGGAGGGGGTGGGGGTGGGGGTGGGGGTGGGGGTGGGGGGTGGGGGGGGGGGCACTGTAACAGACCTCTCTTAATTAAAACCTGCGCCAGGACGCTGGCTGGAACAGAGATCCAGAGCAAAATTACAATCAGAGACAGGGCCGAGTGCTGAGAGAGAGGGAGAGAGAGAGAGAGAGAGAGAGAGAAATCAATAGACAGAAAGACAAATTTGCAGAGGGAGAAAGTGAGAGAGGGAGAGACATAAGAGAAAGAGAGAAATTAACAGTGGTATTATAAATTAGATTATGAATATAAATTGCAACTACATTTTGCTTTTATTATTATTATTATTACTATTATTATTATATACTTCTGTGAATATATAGTTAAATCAAAAAGTATTGGGACAGTGGCACAATTTTTAGTTGTTTTGGCTCTGTATTCCAGCACATTGGGTGTGAAATAATACAATGTATATGAGGATAACTTTAATTTGAGGGTATTTACATCTGTATGAGGTCAAGTAGGAGTTACAGCTCTTTTTATACACTGCCTGGCCAAAAAAAAAGTTGCCGTTCCCCCCTCATGCATAGTGCCCACTGTACAAGCCTCTGGAGGCAGTGTTATGATCTGGGGTTGCTTCAATTGGTCAGGTCTAGGCTCAGCAACGTTATGCAGCAAATAAAATGAAGTCAGCTGAGTACCTGAATGTCCTGAATTACAGGTTATCCCATCAATGGGCATATTCCAGGACGACAATGCCAAGATTCATCGGGCTCAAATTATGAAAGAGTGGTTCAGGGAGCATGAGGAATCATTTTCACACATGAATTGGCCACCAGAGTCCTGACCTTAACCCCATTGAAAGTCTTTGGGATGTGCTGGAGTCACATTAACAGTCCTGGAAAAAAATAATAATACCGCCATCTCGAAGTTCATCTGCAGCCAGATTGCACCGCGCCTTTCCAATTATACCTTATTTATTACCTGATATCAAAGAGGGGTGTTTAACGGCAAGGGGAAATCCAGGCCCTGACTGTGGCCTAATGGAGGAGATTACTTCCCTGGAGAAGACTGTGTCTTCTGCATCTCCTGCCTTCCTATTGAAGGTCACAGCGAGAGCTCACAACTCTAATCCTCACCGCCCTGCCAGCTGTCATGAATTTACTTAATTTATTCATGCCGTTTGTCCAACGAACTAAAACGCCCCTCCCATCCCCCAAAAATAACAGCGTGTCGGGTAGATCTGTACCTATAAGCGTCTGTTCAGAGCTGGCATGATATGCTGCAAAAAACCAAGATAGGAAAATGAGGGAAGTAATTTTATTCAGCTCATGGCATGTTATGTTTTTTTTCTTCTTTTTAACAGATAGAAAACCACGTATCAGACATTGATAACTGAAACAAAAAAAGGTAATTTCTTTTTTCCCCCGAATTTCTGATTTTTGGATTCGACTGTCTATAATTACTGTTGATTTGTTGTCATACTATCTGTTGTAATAACTTACACACAATGCCATGAAACCAGAAAGACGGTTGACACCTGTGCTGTTTGATGGTTATTTTTTGTCTATATGTGCAGTCAGGATTGCTTTCAGGGCATTAGTGGATAAAACAAGGAAAGCTCAGAGACAAGGTAGAAAAAAACATATTTAATAATTATGTTAAGAAAACAGAAGCCGAAGTAACGGGAATTAACATTACAAGTGCGTCCATAAGTCCAGCAGACTAAAGTATTTTCATGGTAACTGTAAATGTATAATGAGCATACAGGATCAGCTGCTAATCTGTACCATATCATGATCATTGCTAATGCATATCTCTCTGGGACCTGGCTCCTGGCACTGTGCATATTTGGAGCCTGTAGCTCACATTCAAAGCCTTTATATCTGAGCTAGAGGATGAAAAAATATCCTAATATGCATTTCTCTTCAGTCAAGCGAATGGGATGGGTGTCATACCAGAGCGGCCATTACCCATAATGCTGTATATGTCACGGGGGGGAGTGTCACCATAGATACATGACACCATTAGGTTTGTGGCACGTACATTCTCAAGGCAAACCATGGAGCCTCTGGTGTTGTTCCTGAGTTTTTTCATTTACATTCTGCGCAGGCACTCAAGAAGATATCTGGGCATTCATTGTGTGTGTGTGTGTGTGTGTGTGTGTGTGTGTGTGTGTGTGTGTGTGTGTGTGTGTGTGTGTGTGTGTGTGTGTGTGTGTGTGTGTGTGTGTGTGTGTGTGTGTGTGTGTGTGTGTGTGTGTGTGTGTGTGTGTGTGTGTGTGTGTGTGTGTGTGTGTGGGCGCCTGTGGGCGTGAGTGAGAGTGCATCTTCAACCTCTATTAATTTTATAGATTATTGTTTTAGATTTTTTTATTTCTTATTCACAGATGACTTGGCACAATACATACATTTGTCATTTGAAAGCTTATTTGAGTTTTGTGAGGCGTAGAAAATGTATATTTGTGGGAAATATTATACCGAGGAGACACAGCAGTTGGTCTGAGTGAGTGTGGGTGTGTGTGTGCGTGCATCTGTGTGTGTGTGTGCGTGTGTGCGTGTGTGTGTGTGTGTGCGTGTGTGTGTGTTGTGTGCGTGTGTGTGTGTGTGTGTGTTGTGTGCGTGTGTGTGTGTGCGTGTGTGTGTGTGTTGTGTGCGTGTGTGTGTGTGCGTGTGTTGTGTGCTTGTGTGTGTGTTTGTGTGCATGTGTGCGTGTGCGTGTGTGTGTGTGTGTGTGTTATGTGCGTGTGTGTGTGCGTGCGTGTATGTGTGTGCATGTGTTTGACTACCTGTGGAGATGTTTCCTCACCGTCTGGTTGAATGCAAAGGCGTCTCGAGGGAAAGTTGTGTATTCTGGACCAATCACAGAAGGGCCTCTCCCCCCTTCACAATCAAATTAATCTATAAGTAGTTTATGTATGAGTAGCTTAGCCGACAGTACAAAAATGGCTCCATCACTCTATGTAACTCCATTTCAGGTTTAGCTCCTCCTTCAGTGACCACACCCCTTTTTTGGCCACATCCCATCCCACATTAGTCTATATTTTCCCAAAAATATTGATCTTATTTGAAAAACACTAACTAAAAGCAAAGGAAATTGTTTGAAATGTATTTGAAACATTTTCCCCAATGCCTCCTTGGAATACTCTACTCAGATCAGGTTCTTGTATAAAATTGCAGGGCTGTGTTTTTGAGGTTTCGAGGGAGGAGGAGGTGGGTATTTGGGGGTATTTTGAGTTTTGATTGGCTGGTGGTTCCAGCACTGATTTGGCTGGTGGTTCCAGCACTTAGCAGCTCTGCTTCTCAAGTTTCCTAAACTGCTTTTCCGCCTCTTAGTGGAAGTAGAAGTTGGGGGCCATAGAGTACTCAAGTGAGTACGTCAGTCGTGGGCGGAGTCTGGTTTCGGAAGTAAATTCCCTATGGAAGATAGAATGGGCTTCGGAGACTATCGACTATTTCTTGAAATCTGATTTATAGAATGAGCCGAAACGTTCCTGGATTAGCCTGTGTGGTACAAGGACATAGACCATATATCGCATGTTCCAATTTTTTATGCATTAATGATTGTAGTTCGACTTGTAGTCCACTTTAACGGACTGCATATACAGTACTGTAACGCACGGGTGGTTCTTGACCAATAAGATATCATCATCTCATCTGTCTGCTCTGTGGCAGATGGGAGTAGGCTACTGCCGCTGAAGACAAGCTAACGTTAGCTTGCTAAGTAGAGAAGCCCGCCCGACAAGGTCAGAAACTATGCTACGGTTAACCACATAAAGCAATTCTAGCTTTTATTCCTTCAAGATAGCTAGCTAACGTTAGAAAAAAGTGTTTAAAAACGGAGCTGTGTGCTACTGCTGGCTAACGTTATATGACGACATCTGGAGGACAAGGCTGTTTTTAAACAGTGCCAGTGCTGGTATGTTCAAATATACTTGAAGCTGGTCCAGAAAAACGACATAGTTTGCGAACGGGCATTATATTGAACTATCCGGAAAATTGACGGTAAGACATAATCAGTAGAAATGGTTTAAAAGTAAGCTTTAGTTAATCAGACAAAAAACCATAAGTCTAATAAAGGCTATGGAGATGGCGGCACATCAAATAGAAAAAAGAGAGACGTTACCTCATTAACAACATTTATTGTGGTTTTGGTTAACACGTTTCAGCGTGAAGCCTTCGTCAGAGCATAAGCTTTAGTTAATGTCTACGCTCTAAATGAATGGGGAATTTACTTCCGAAACCAGCGTGACGTAGTCACTTGAGTACTCTATAGAAATAGTTGCATTAATTCAATTAAAATTGGTTTATTTTGTATTTAGCACATTGCTTCCATGCAAAGGAAAATAAAAACCCAAAAGCTTATTTTAAAGACCGAGATTTCCGGTTCAGGGTACGATGTGTGCAAATGCTTTCGCAATGCATCGCATAAGTTAACGGACATCTGAACCGCGTGAGGCTCCTTTTCTGCTCGTGTGTCTCTGAATTTTACACTCTATTCAAACCCTGTGATTTAATATCAAAACTTAATTTATAAAGCAAATTAAGGTGCTCTCCAGATGTGAAAAGCGGGCATTAGTACTGTGGTCTCCCGTCTCGTATTCTAAGGCTTTTTGTTACATTACATTACAATTATTTGGCAGACGCTTTTATCCAAAGCGACGTACAATAAGTGCATATTGAAGGTCATTGAAGCAACTACAAAGCAGATCTGACAAAGCACAACTTTCTCACAACGTAGGAGCCATCTCTAGTAATGTACATAGAACACGGGTCAGCTATACATTCTTAACTATAAAATAACAAAAAACATCTCTCTCTCTCTCAGATTTACCTCTTGCTCCATCTCTCTCACAGCCTCTGTAATTTCATCTCTTTTCTTCCACCCCTGTCGTTATCTCCTTACCTCCCTCTTTCTATCTTGTTCCATCTCCCATTCCATCTGTTTCTCTCTCTTTCTTATCTCTTTCTCTATCTCTCACTGTCTTTCTGTCTTGCATTCTCTCTCCTCTCTTTATGTCTCTTTCCCTCCCTCTCTCTCACTCTCCTCCTATCTCTCTCCCCCCTCCCTCTCTCTCACTCTCTCCTATCTCCTGGCTCTGTCTCGCTCTTCCTCTCAACTGCGTTCATGACTTTTCCATCTTTCCTCCTGTAAATGCATCTGCAGCTAAGCAGGGAAAAATGCATATATAAATAAAAAAGAAAAAAAATAATAAATAAATCCTCAGCTGCAGAAGATGAAACACCCCCCCCCCCCCCCCCCCCCTTCTAGCCGCAGCACTGAAATTCCAAATCAACATTTCCAACATTTCCCACTGTGCGTTATGTTAATGGCATTCCGAGAGGCAACCCCAGATTTCCAATGTGCTTATTATGTCACCATGACAACTGTTAATTTGAATACCCAGTGTGACATCACTATTCTGCACCCCCCTTCAGCACGTAACTTTGACCTGACTTGGTCCTAACGTGCAGAAAGACCCAGTCCGGAATGTGCAACGTGCAAAAATGTAAGGCAAATTTTCCCGGTCGTAATGGTTGTTTTGAACCAACATTATTGGTGTACATTATGTAGAGCTGGATGAATATGTTTTTTTTTTTTAAATGGGACAGGGAATGGTATTTTGCATGGCAGGGCTGATAAACGCATCTGGCAGTAGTACCCGTTCGCAGGTAGTATTGCACCTTTCAGGTGAAAAGTGACATTAAGGATAGCTTGACAAATACCACATTCAAATCCTTTATTAAGGTGTTTTAAGGCTGCATGCCTACTTGTAGTAACATCTTGTTAACCAATCAAGCGTGACCAAGTAAGAGCTTGTTAACCAATAAAAAAAGCATTTTCTTTCTTTCTTTTATGCTGTTGGTGAGATTTAATAAGATGGTGGGTTTTTTGTCATCCCCCAGGCACAGAAGGAGAATTACCCACAAGGCTGTTGGAGAAAGAACCAGCGGTATCCTGGGGGGGGGGGGGGGGGGTGCGAGAGGGGAGATGGGATTCCTCAAGAGGATGGAGGATGAGAGGAAAAGACAAGTTTAGTGGGGGTGGGGGAATAATAACAAAAAAAAACGAAAACATGGCTGCCATGTCTTCTTCTTCTGCAAGGACATTTCTGGCTCCCAAAACGCCGTGGTTTTGCAGCCGCGCAAATGAACCGTATATGCTCTTTAGAAACAAACATCTCCTCCAGTCACCATCTCCTCCGCAGTCCTTAGGGACTCATTTGTACATTCAAAGAAAAATGTAAGAAATGACTAATAATAAAATGTGTTAATTTGTTCATATTTACAATTTAAAAAAAAAAAAACACAAAAAAAGAGGATTGTTAAACTTCCCATTTTGTCCAAGAATACAGAGTGTATAAGTCACTTCACATTGGCGTGTGCGTAATGCCGCATTACGCAGAAGGTCTGGGTTAAAATTTGGGTTTTTCATAATGTTATTAATGTTTGGGTTTTCATAATGTTTATTGTAATGCTGTTTTCTCATGCAGGGATTTCTAACGCACACCCCCGCCCCCCCCCTCCCCCGTTAGCTTTTATTCATATTTTGTTTGTTTGTTTATTTATTTAGTCATGTTCATATCCTTAGATGTCCTTAGTTCATATCCTTTCCTCCTTAGGTTGATGAAATACTTAACAAAATCGCTTCACGTTTTGTAAATACAGAGGCACCTTAATGCAAAGAGATGTTTTTTTTTTTGTTTTTTTTTTTATAAAATGAAATGTGACGTTTTAAACGGATACAAAATATATGTACAACTACAAGACAACCGTATTATTATTTTCTACCCCTCCCCCCCCCCCCCCGTGTGTCATAAGTGTTAGCATTAGCGTTAGCATCACTTCATCAGGTTTCTGTGTTATCAATCCCCTTCACCGGCTAGCGGCTGTGCTATTTCAAATCATGCCAAAACACTTAAAAGATAACCTCCCTACATTTGCCAAGGACAGCCTCTCTCCCTCTCCCTTTCCCGCTCTCTCTCTCTCTCTCTCTCTCTCTCTCTCTCTCTCTCTCTCTCTCTCTATCTCTCGCTATCTCTCGCTTTCTCTCTCTCCTCTCTATCTCTATCTCTCGCTTTCTCTCTCTCTCTCTCTCTCTCTCTCTCTCTCTCTCTCCCCCTTTCCCTCCCTTTCCCTCTCTATCTCTCTCTCTCTCGCTTTCTCTCTCGCATCAGACCTCATGCTGGTCAGTGCAAACTCACTGCTGTCAGTCTCATGTTCCCTCGTTTCTCTTTGCAAGTCTTCTCTGGAAGAAAAAAAAAAAATGTCCTGCCTTCTGTTTTCACAGTGCTGCAAACCTACTGTTCATTATGCATTATCAAATAAAACGTTTTATTGAAGGTGATTGATTCCTACCTACACTAATTACGTTTCCATTACTGTGAAAGTTTGTTAATTTTGAATTATGATGCGAAACCACAGTAGATTATGAGTCCGATGGCTTATATTGACTGTTGAGCATGAGGTAAATTAGTCTAAATGAATTAACATCCAATATGGTTTTCTTCCTCAAAAAGGAAATTAAGTCTCTGGAAACCATCTGTATACTAAACTGCCTTGTTGGTTTATTTTAATTTATTTTTGACAGTCATTGGAATCATGAATATAATAATGAATATTGAGCTCACTCTATTTTTTGTAAGGCAATGCTTTGCTCCCCCTTCAAGAAAGTGTGTATGTGTAAGTGTGTAAGTGAAAGTGTGAAAGTGTGTAAGTGTGAGTGTGTATAATGTTGAGTTTTTGCTGTCGTTGTTCGTGGAATTAATTTCCTTTCTCAAAAAATGACGGGACAGAAAGCAAATGAAAATAAGTCCTTATTTATCCGTTATTATTTTTGAATAAACATTCTGAAGTACCACAGACTTGCCAATCTGAAAATGACCAAACTTGAAAATTAGAACGGATAATCAACCACATCACTGTTTCTGACTAGCCCAAATGAAGATAATTGAATTTAAAAAAATGTTATATAGAAACATACACTTTTTTTAGTGAGACTATTTTTACGGTGAGCATGTTTGTTGTTCAGATGTATTTTTATTTATATTTGATTGTTGCAAATGTTGTATGGCTATATATGCACTGTACATACAATATTCTCTTCTTTTCTCCATTCTTCTGTCAAACCAATCAAATTTCTGTGTGTATTTCTTGGAATAAATTACCCACAAAGCCAGTTAAAGAACCATAATTCTTGATTTACTGTTTCTTCTTTCTTCCTTGAAATATAACACATGCTTAAATGCAAATGGGTTGATAATCTAATATGCTTCTGTATGGAATATGATGCTTGCCGAATTAATCTCTGCCAGTTAGAACATCTCATTTATTTTATTGTAATATGTACAGTTTTTTTTATATTAATATTAATAACAAAAAAACTATGTTTGAAGAGAGTGAAGTTTGGCTTGGTCAAAAGTCGCAAAAGACAGGGAATTCAAATGAGCACTACCAAGCCAAACTTCAGCTCTCTACACTATCAGGGATTTCCAGTACTCGGAACTGTATAGAGTACTCAAGTGAGTACGTAAATTAACTACGGGCTTCGGAGACTATCGACTATTTCTTGAAATCTGATTCATAGAATCAGCTTAAACATTCCTGGATTAGCCTATGTGGTATAAGGATATAGGCCATATATCGCACGTTCCAATTTTTATTTTTAAAAATAATGGATTAATGATTATAGTTTGAATTGTAGTCCACTTTAACGGACTACATATCCAGTACTGCAATGCACGGGTGGTTCTCGACCAATAAGATATCATTATCTCGTCTGTCTGGACATTTTTGGCAGAGGGAGTAGGCTACTGCCGCTGAAGATGAGCTAACGTTAGCTTGCTAAGTTGAGAAGCCCGCCCGACCAGGTCAGAAACTACGCTTCGGTTAACCACATTAAGCAATTCTAGCTTTTATTCCTTCAAGCTAGCTACCCAGAAAACAATGGACAGGATGCACCATTTTAGTCCTCTCAAAGTTATGATGTGACGTTCCCTAGGGATGTCCTAAAAACATTACTAGGACGTTATTAAAGTCCTAGGAAGGTCACTGTTTGGTTACAATATGACATTTAATTAGAATTTTTTCGGGGGATGTTCAAGCAAAGTCACTATCCGGCTATGATATTACATTATTCTCATAACATTCATGGGACATTCAGGGACGTTCCTGCAACGTCTGTTACTGGTTACAATATAACATCATGTAATGCATGTCTGGGGGGACGTTACTAGAACGTCCACGTAACCTTTAGAAAACGCTACAAAAAGACGTCAAGGTGACGTCATGATGACATTTTGAGACGTTCAGGGGACGTCCCGGGGACCTCATTTTGTTAGCTGGGTAGCTAACATTAGAAAAAAGTGTTTCAAAAAAACGGAGCTGTGTGCTACTCCTGGCTAACATTATATGACAATGTTTGGAGGCAACGCTGCTCGTCCGGAGGGAATTATGGGATATCGAGTTGTGCCAGTGCCAGTGCTGGTATATTCACAAAAAAATACAAAAACGTAAAATATACTCAAAACTGGTCCAGAAAAACAACATAGTTTGCGAACGGGCGTCATATTGGACAATCCAGGAAATTGACGGTAAGACATAATCACTAGAAATGGTTTAAAAGTAAGTTTTAGTTAATGTCTACGATCTAAATTAATGGGGAATTAATGGTGTATTCAAATTGTCTTGGAAATCGGAATTTCCGATTTACGAGAAGAAAAAACAATTTGAACGACATTGTCATGTTAAAATCGTTTTTTCTTCTCAGAAGTCGGGTATATTTGGACTTCCGAGATCATTTGAATACACCATACATACACCTAGGGTGTGTCCCAATAGTGCACCATCCCTTCCTCCACTACCACCTCCTCTACTCCGTGCCCCGGAAATGGATCTTTGTGTTTTAATCTAATGTCGCTGATTACATCTTAATTACATATTAATGGTTACATATTAATTAATATCTCGACGCAAACCGCAATGTCAGGTAGATTGTATACTGTACATGCAAATACTTGTACTCCAAACGTTCAGACAGTTTTGCATACTTCCGGGTTGGAGTGGAGTGGTAGTGGGGGAGTGGAGGAAAGGAGGTGGGGAGTGAAGAATATTGGGACGCAGCCCATTACTTCAGAAACCAGTGTGACGTAGTCACTTGAGTACTCTATCGCAGTCAGATATAAAACAAGACTAGAGGTGCGTCCCAATAGTCGAAAAATGCACCCTCCCTTCCTTCCCTACGACCTCCTCTACTCCGTGCCCCGGAAACGGATCTTTGTTTTTTAAACTCATGTTGCAAATACTTGTACTCAAAACGATCAGGCAGTTTTGCATACTTCCGGGTAGGAGAGGAGTGGTAGTGGGGGAGTAGAGGAAAGGAGGTGGGGTGTGCAGAATGTTGGGACGCACCCTAGGTCAACCTAGTGCATGCCGGGCGCTGGAGGTCCTGCCCCGGCGAATGGCTTTCTCGTCCTAGTGCAATAAGTAGTCTAGGCTATTCTGTTAGTGCTTCTACTTGTGATGATGGTTCTTGCCTGGGAAGTGCTTGTGTGGAAATATTACGTAGTGCTTGTTGGTACCGGCCCGAGATATCTACAGGTAACTAACGTTAACGGTAACAGTAACAGCAGTTCAGTGAGCAATATCAACCTGTGTCTTTACGGAATGAACATAGCATGTAGCAAGACGTTTTACTTTTAAATGTCATGGTCAGATCAATAAAATGGTAAACGTCCATTTCTATAGCTCGCCAGCTGGGAATCTCTCCCACATTCATAAGAGCAAGCCAGCGTTATGCTAGGTTTGCTGTCACTTGCATAACTTAGTATTGAATTCTATTAGATTTTGTGTCAAAAATAGTCTCACAGTATGTTTTCTGTCATGGATAGCTAGCTAGCCACCTACCCCATCTCCATTTGCTTCAAAACTATTATTCGGGTACATACTACTGAAAATATAGTAT
>CM056377.1:125606747-125684437 GCA_029718625.1 Synaphobranchus kaupii
GAAAATATAGTATTTATTAGATTCACAAAACGATAAGCTAACTTTTAAGCCAATAAACATGTAGACGTGACCGGTGGATGTTTAATGTTAACGTCTTTTAGATGAGACAGTAGCTACTGCGAAAAAAGGGGAGTTTCAGTGCATAGGTAAAGAAGCTCACAATTCTTGTTGTTTTAATAATCAATTAATAGTTTATTTAATCAAGAAAGATACTTTTTGAATCCCCAATATGTTGGTAAGATGGCTGGCTAACTGGATTGTTTAAGGTTAGGCTACGTGGAAGTCCAATTGTCCATCTCATTGGATGTATTTCTTCACCTAACGTTACCACGCCCCTCGAGCAGACATATAAAAAATGGCTTTTTCTTGATGTTGGTGCTTGCTAGTTGATTATATATATATATATATATATATATATATATATATATATTATAATATATTATAATGAACTAGAGTTTTTAAAAAACACACATTTTGCTAATATTGTGAATGTGCTATAAACGTAGCATATACTGTTCAAATATGGTTGAACGCAGGCATGCCCGATAATGGCCACTATAGCCTAGCTTATAATGAGATGGGATGGGAGCCAGCATATATTTCCTGGACACTTGCTAAAATGAAAATTTGTGTACACATATTTACACCAAACTGATGCTTAGCAAGCTCAGTGTTGATGTAACTAAGATATTCAAAGTTAAACAAGTGTCCTTCATCATCCATTTTAGCTTCTGCAATTACAAGTTGATGTTGGATTTCTTCTGAAATATTGAATATTCTGCCCCAGCATTGCATGAGCACATCTACTGTGACGTTGCTGAGAAAACCGGTATATTTACCCAACCGATCAGTTGTGCGCGATATGAAAAAAACCGGTGTCGGTTGTTAGGTAACCCGCGCTTAGCCTACACACAAAACACCGCAAGATCAGTGTACTACCATTTACTCTACCTATTTACGCCACTTCTCGCGCGACTTTCAACAGGGTAGACATCAGTCAGTTAGCTCCTTTCACTGTTCTAGGCCGGCCTAGCACCCGGCATAAAACAAACACCATGTAGCCTACTCATCACTGATTGGTTCAAACCTTCTCGGAAGGCTTCTCTGAACCCAAACCAAACTTAGGGAGACGCTACCCTGCCCCCATAATAAACCTCACTGTGCCGTCCGTGCTGCGTAGAAACAGTCTTGTTCATCTACGCTAGAACGAGGTTAAAGTAAGGAAACGGCAGCTGTAGGCCGTGCGAACCTCGTTGTGCCGCCGATTTAAACCATCCCGGCTCCACCGTCCTTGAAAGGTGCAACAAATTCCCCGGAACGGCGGCGCTAAAAGAAGGTGGAACAGCAACAGATGGCAAACATAATTTTCAACATTCATCAGCGGCTGAATATAATGTTCTCAGGTTAACGAGGGCCAGGAGTTGCAGCGGAGGTAATTGGCTGGTGGTATCAGTTTTGGCGAGAAGCCACAGCCACAATGCACATTGACCTCAAATGTGCCTGTTTTCTTGTGGGTTTTTTTTTTCCGCTTTTGTTTTTCGATCTAGCTATCTATCTTTTTTGACAGGTGGGGTACAGAATTTTGATTGCATGCTGCTGGCTTTAACTGTTATAGAGAACATTTGCTTTTTTTTTTTTTTTTTACCCAAGACCTTGAAGATTTTGCGTAGCAGTGAATAGCAAGGGCAGGAAGAGATGATCAAAGTTGTCATGACGCTGGCCATCGGCTACCTCAGAGGCTTTGAAGACATAAAGTAACTAACTTCAATATTTAAGTCACATTTTCCGTTATAGCTTGCCCATTGGGATAGGTCGAAGCAAACCGATAGCTTACAATTTAATTATTTATTTTTTTTAAATTAAATTGCAATCAGTTTAGCAGGAGCTAGTGGTTAAGTTTAAATTCCTGGACTATAGCACTGCTTTACACATGGAGCAGCTGTTAATTATCTCACCGATTATAAATGGCTGTTCCACTTTTCATACATTTATGTGGCCGAGGGGTTTAAATCTCAGGTATATGCTATGCTAGTTGCAATTGCCCCGTTGGTACTTTGTCATTTCAAAATGCGCACAAACTAGTTTACATCCTATTCTGCCAGACACTGTGTCTTTTTCACTTATCAATGCGCCAGCTGGGCTGTGCAGTCCAATGCACTGGAGGGGAATGGTTAATGTGCAGCTGGGATCTTTTACGTCTAATCACTAAGAGTAATTATTTCCTCAGGAAATTATTTTCCCTGATGCGCTTGGTCCAGAGCTCCAGCCTCACAACAGAAGGCAACGCTGCGACAGCCGAAAGCTCTCCTCTCTCAGCCAATCAGGCTTCATTATGCCTACATCCCTCAGCCAATCACATTCTTCCTTCTTTCAAAACAACAACGTCAAGTTAAAATAGGCTCCGCTCATGTCCGGAACTTTCTTTTTTTAAAGTTGTATTTCTCTCTTTATTTTTTTTTCTTCATCACACCACAGTCTTCACCACACTTTCTTTCAGTAAAATGTTACCGTAACAGGGAATAAGCGGATCACAAGTCCGACAAAATGCCAAGGAAGGGATTCAAAATCGGATTATTAAGCAAATGTAAATAAGGCACGGAATGATGTGGAATTTATATCAACCCCTAAGCTTTTGGGAAAATAGATTTTTTTTAACCTATACTCTCAGTGCACCCTTTATTTACCTTCCTGGCTGAGGTTAAAAGAAAAATATTCAAGAGGAAAAATCTATAGCAATAGCCACAGTGTCATCACACCCAACTCCCACCCTCCCCCAGCACAAAGAATAAAATTAAATAGATAAATAAATAAAGTGGATTTGTCATAATGCAAATGTTCATCCCTTTGGCTTGGCACACAAATCTTCATTAACATTTATATTATATTAGCTCAGGGGTGCATGGCAGCACATCAAGACTCATTTAAATATTTTTCACATCAAAACTGAGAATAAATAAAAATATGCACACCATGTCCCGAGGATTAAAAAGCATAATTAGACTGTAGAAAGGAAGAAAAAAACTGCATTGACTGAACATTGAGACGACAAACTGGAACCATGGGCCACAGAAAATAATTATGATATTAATGAATCTAGCAAAACAAAAGTACATGATTACAGCTTTGCTTCAACATGAGCAAGAATCCAGGGCATCCATTTGACAATATTTGGCAGCTCAACTATAAAAACCTGAGAAAAAGTTTTGGTGATTCCCCTGTGTGTTACGGCAAGAAGCCGTCAATGCGATGCGAGTCGTTTTTCTTTTTCAGATCCTGCAAACTTTACAAGAAATCACCCGCTTGTTTACAACAGCTCGCACTGTGCCGGCAAAGCTTCGCCGCATTCCCACTTAAATTGGAAACTTGAAGTTCAATCCTGTGACTGCCCATTTTTGAACAAACGCTTTTTATCTGAAGTGCATGAAAACGGCCTGTTATTTTCCCCCCTCCTTCATCAAAGCTGAGGTTTTCTCAGTGTGACACAGAGCGTGACAGAATGTGACAGTGGTTTTCGCAGAAGCCTCTGAGAAATCGGGGGGCCGCTCCGGAGGAGTTTATCCACGGCTGAAAAATAGGCACTGCTCCAGGGTCAGTGTGTAGTGGCAGAATCTATTTACACTCTCATGAAAGTGCAATCAGAGGAGGGGCTCGGAGGAGGGTCATTTAACCCTTCAAGGTGTAATAACTGATTGGAATGTTCTAAAACGGAACATTCTGATGCCGATGTAACAATCACTACTGGTAATCACAATGGAGTTCTAGAACGCTGACTTAGAATTTAGCATTTATAAAAAATAAAACATTCCAATCCTCATCACAGCAAAATGGTTAGTGGTATTTTAAGTCTGACAGAGCACATTTGAATGGTGGCAGTAGATGGTAGCTGATTTTCAAGCACAAGAGTTGTTTAAGTTCAGTGTAATTTTCACCTTTCAAAATGTCCTTTTACCTCTTGGAATGATCTTTGTTGTATCGTAAAATATTCCACAGGGAGTCTGTGCTAGAGCAGTCCAACAGGGCTAAAATGGATGTATGTAGTGCACGTGTAGTTGTTAGGTCCAAAACATTTGCACTTCATATTTGGACACACAAAGATTGATAGAAAAAAAGCATTTACTCGTAAAGTGGGTGGTGACCCTCCAGGCATAGTGATAATTGGCCATACACTGTAAAACACTGTACAACCTAAACGCCTTATTAAATGAACTGAGTAGTCTCAACCTTAACAATGGAATAAGTCATTATAACCCAATTAAAAATAGTTCAATTTAAAAGTTAAAGCCCAGTGAATACATGAACAGATTAAGTTGCTCTAATAAAACGGTTTGCAGGCGATCGGTTTCCTCAAATCATTTAAGCACACTGAACTCCCGCCATTTAAAGCGAGTGTCACCTGATCAGCCTCTTATACTCAAGATATTGACACATGGCGCTTTCACCACTGTGACATTTTATATCTCCACAAAGGCCACACGTTATTAGCGGTTACTTTGAGTGATTGATTGCAGTCGCATTGTTTAAATGCCCATGCATGTGTATCGTCACATACACAAGCATGGTGTTATTGGCGATACAATCCCAGAAAAAAAGGGTTCAGAAGGGGATCTTTGTCGCCATAGGATAGAATAGAATAGAATATTTTCCCACAAGGGAAGTTCAGTTGTAGCCCCAGCAACAACAAAAAAGACATAGACAGTGGGGCAGACCCACAGCACACAAACAAACAAATCAAACAAAGACATTCAATATAATCAATAAGCATTAATCAAATTAATTCAGTGAATTAAAGTGGAATAGCCTACAGATCCATGATTAAAAATAGCCCCCGCTGTCCCGAGCTGTCCAGTGTTATCAAGCAGTCCAACACACAAACTCCGCCTCCACGACTTTCCTCCATACACGCAGTGTTGCGGTCTCTGTACACTGTCGAAATGGAGCACCGAACTGCATCAGCCTTCCCCCGCATTATCTTCTCCTTCCCCTTCCCTGGTGGCCTTTTGAAGATTGCCTGCAGTCCTAGATCAGTCCCAAGTCCCGACATCTTCAACTCCGATGAAGAACGATGGTAAACTTTGTAGCTGCAGACCCAACGGACATTCCCGAGCATATGTTGTGAATGCGTCTCCATGGTGACGACCACAAAAAAAATTATGCCGAATACACAATTTGTCAATATTATGAAAACGAACAGCATGAGTGCCCTGAACAATCTCCAGCCCGCTTCCCCGTCCCACAATACACACATAGCACATGAAAAAAAAACAAAAGACAAAAACCAGACGCAACAAAATACATTCAACACGAACACGAGAGACAGCTGGACTACATGTCGCCATTACAGCGCCACGTGACGCTGTAATGTGATGTGACGTAATAGGGGAACCCCTTTTAGTTCTTTATGGAACCCTCTATGG
The DNA here is from genome assembly GCA_029718625.1 of Synaphobranchus kaupii. NCBI lineage: Eukaryota > Metazoa > Chordata > Actinopteri > Anguilliformes > Synaphobranchidae > Synaphobranchus > Synaphobranchus kaupii. The sequence continues at coordinate 125,612,162 of CM056377.1, forward strand.
TAGGCACGAAAAGTTCCCAGATTGAACCGACTAAGAACCCTTGAACTAGATAGGGTTCCTCTACGGAGACACAAAGTTTTTTGGAACCCATTCTCCTGTGAGTGTACAACTCTGCGATCTTGGAGAGATATTGGGAAAGTCATGAAGATTGTACGCAGATCCCTCCGTGGCAAGATTTGGCAGGGGAAGACATGTCCCTTTAATCTGTGACATGCATGGCGGTACGTGAACAGACTCCCAAAACGAAGGTCAGGTCTGAGACTCTGAGAGATCCCTTTCTCTCTCCCTGGGCCTCAGGAAACCCACACGATTGATGTTTCAGTGAATGTCACACATATCACAAATTGAGTGTTTTTTTTCTCACGTAAATACCTCTCTCGAGTACAGGGTTGTGATCTGGGAACCAACCAAAGCCAGAACGAGACAAGAGACTTTGTTTTTCTTTCTTTTTTGCTGGATAAGTAAAGGCTTTTTATTTTGCATTTTGTTTTGGATTTTTTATGTCACTCAATCAAAATTTATATTTTCAATTTTTTATGTAAGATTGACAAATGTTTTCAAATGTGTATGTGTGTATGCGAGTGTGTGTGTGTGTGTGTGTGTGTGTGTGTGTGTGTGTGTGTGTGTGTGTGTGTGTGTGTGCATGCGTACGTGTGTGTGTGTGTGTAAGAAAAGAACCGCAAGTTGCAGGCTGAATTTTCACTCATTTCGACGACAGTGCCTTGCCACTGAAAACTCGTAGCAGATACCATAGGCGGTGGGTTACTGTCTGTTCAGTCATTAAGAACTTCAGTCTGATTTTATAAAAAACAGCTCAAGTGTCGGCCTTATTAACTCATAATAATCACAGGAGATTGTCACGGAGAAATGGGTAACAGAAAAGGAGCAAGCGATAATGGAAAGGAAATTAAGTTATCTGCTCTTTTAAAGATTTTCTTCTCAAGGGCCTTTTTGGGTTTCCAAAGCAACTGACTCCCTGAGCTCTGATTGGTCCGTCGAGCGTCAGGAGGCTCTGGGAGGACAGTCTGTCCCACAGGTGACGCAAAACAATCTCGTCTCTATCACTGCCTGCAGATTAACTTCTATTGTTTTCTGTGGAGAAAACAGCTCTCTGTATTCAGTAGAGAGAGAGAGAGGGAGAAAGAGAGAGAGTCTCTGTTCAGTAGAGAGAGACAGAGAGAGAGAGAGAGAGAGAGAGAGAGAGAGAGAGAGAGAGAGAGAGAGAATCATTATAATGCACTGCGCAAAATTAAAATGAAGAAGAAGAAGAAAGAAAAAAGCTATCTCTCTCTGGTGTTACTTTGCCCACAGCAATTATGACCAGAGGAGGACTGGGCTCATTGTAAAATGGCTGCTATAGAGTTCTGTCCTTTGTCCTTAATGAGAGCCATTCATCCATCATTAAGCTCTCAGCTGATCAGCGGTGACTACAGGCCCTTCGTCTGCCTGTCTGCTACCGCGAGGGCCGCAGAGGAACGTCAATCATGTTCCAGCTGATCAGCGGTGACTGCAGGCCCTCCGTCTGCCTGTCTGCTACCGCGAGGGCCGCAGAGGAACGTCAATCATGTTCCTGAGGATTTTTCTCGCCGTATGACAGGGACCTAGACTGGGAAAGAACAGACACATTTGCTGTTGTTAAACGGCACCATGGAGGCTCACCTCTCTCTGTGTAGCTCTAAAGAATAAAGTAACAACAAAGAAATGTATTTCATGTACCATTCTATATGTATTTATGGTACATGGAAAATATTGCTGTTTTATACTGAAGAGAAAAAGGTAAAAAAACACACATTGTGCCCAATCAGAAGCTGATTTGCAGTCAGTTTCCTGTCCTTTTTAAAGCGGAAAGAGTGAAATGCACAATGTAAAGGGGCTAAGAAGATTGATTCCTTTCATTCGGTGTCAATGCCTGTAAACTTTAGTAGCACTTACACTGATGTTTTTTCCCTGTCTGGAGTGGGCTAGTGCGGGACAAAGAAGGTATACTGCCATCCAATGATCGTTATTGTCTATCCCCCACATCGCCTCAGCCCACGCTATGTCTATGGTGTATGTCTCATAGCTTCAAGTGCAGCAGTCTCCCTCTCTCTGTGTATCTTTACTGTGCTCTCTCTCTCTCTCTCTCTCTCTCTCAGACAAGCTAATGAAAATCGAATGAAAAGACACTATTCAGAGCTGTTCGAGCTTCTTGGCCACAATGGTCTATGACTTCTACCCCACAAACTGTGAGACTGCAACCTTGAGCAGTAGCCATTCTGGCTCAAGGGTATATGAGTTCTAATCCCAAACGGAGACACCGCTACTTTGAACAGGAGCCATTCTGGCTCAAGGGTATATGAGTTCCAAACCAAAGCCCATAGAGAGAGAAAGCCTTGCCTCGATTATTCAGATAACCTATATAGTGTATTTATGCAAAACGCACATGCGTTTCTTCTGTGCTTGCTACCTTCAGGTGCGTGTGTACGCCAGTGTGTTGATATACGTAAATATACCATATTTAATTACAGTATTATTACATTGGCGTAACGCTTAATACAAAGTGTTACCACAAATCCTCACTTCTACCATACCAATTTGACCTCATTTAGTACCATACTGTAATCCACTTTGCTTAGTACAATCAGTATCATCAGATGATTTAGGTGAATGAGGAGTTGAGGTTACAAGGGAAGAATTACTAGGTTACTACAACTGACAAAAAAGTGTGAGTTCATTAATAAAGAAGTATAAGGTATTATAACTATATGACCAATTATAAAACGGGTAATTCTGACCACGCGTTCAAAGCTGTGTCTATATTCGCGATATAGTACCCCTATGATGCAATAATACACCTGTTTACCCTGGACGTTTAAATTAATATCACTCCGCACGTCCGCTGCAAAAACTTTCTGATGCTGTGCTGGAGGCTAGATAAATCATGTCATTGAGTGGACATAAAATCGAAAGCTACTGGAAACCAAATCCACTGGAAAGGAAATTAATGGTGGAGTTACATTCTCACTGGAGAGCCAGATTAGTCTTTTTTATGCTAGTAACGATAGCAACCGTTTTGGCTTACAGCTGATTCATGTTAAAAGATAAATCTGCAGATAAAAAAGTTTGTATTCGGCACGTTACAGCAACTTTAATCTAGCAAACCATTTTTGTGGTTAGAGGTGCAGTATTTATTCCGTTCGGAAATACGAATTTAGTTGGAATTTAGCTAGCTAGGCTTAGTAATTAGCTAGCTAGCTAGCTGTAAACATAGCCTACTGACTGGTTGTGTGAAAGCAAGTTAACGTTACTTCACGTCTGTATAGGCTATATATAGATAACTGTTTTAGCTAACGTTATAACTATTACATTATATTATTATTGTGATTATTATGTTATTAGCTAGCACATAACGCTAGCTATTAGTTCGTTTGCTAGCTAGCATTCCATTCCTAGCTTTGTTTGTTTTTGTGTTGCATGGCAACAGCTACACTGGGGACTATTTTCTCTGCTGTTGAAATTAAATTAATAATGTTCATTAAAAATTGTTTTATTGAAAGTGTGTCTTGTCCTTATATATTATTTACAATATAGCTGGCAACCGTTTTATAAAAGCAATAAGGTAACTCGACGACATACAATATAGTCACAGTTAAAGGGTTGCCGGAATACCAGGATGGAATACATAGTTACATTTCAACACAGGCCCAATCTTTTTTAAATAACCGGACTGATTTTACATCAATAACTCAATAAATAAATAGATTCCAAATGAGGTTGGTCAGAGCTGAGATATTCCAGGTGGATCAGGTAGGTGTGCATGGACGAATGACACGTTTCAGAGAAACGCACGTATCAGAGAGACCCAAACATCAGTTAAAAGAGAAAAGAAAAAGATTTGACTCGATCCAGTTGGGACCGGAGGATAAAATTACTTATTGATTTTTAGGACAGCTGCCTCCAGGGGGTGGGGGGGGGGGGGGGGGGGTGTTGTGCGGACGCAGGGACCCGCCGTTTCACAGGGGGGCTCCCGAATCTCGCCGTGTGATCGATTTGAGTGGAGTTTTGTCACAGCGGCTAGCGGCGGGTGAATGACTCCTGGAGGTTGAGAGCCAGTCGATAACCCTCTCTAATTCAGCTGCTTGGATTTGCACAGAGCTGCTTTAACACAATTCTATGAAGTTCAGCTTTGGGGGGAACTTTCTCAGATGTTTATTTATTTATTTGTTTGTTCATGTTTCTGCTCCAATTGTAAATCAGAGCTGAGACGGTCAGCCGAACTCCAGGAGAACAGTTTTATTATTTTCTCTGTCTCTCTTTTTGTAAGGCGTTGGAGCCCGGCTGAATGAATAGGGTGTTGGGAGAGGTGAGGACTGACATGACAAACATATTGAGTTCTGAATCCAGAGAGGCATGCACAAAGGTCCGTTACCCTATGGGTTCCTCCGGACACCCCTGGGTGAAATACACATTCAAACATTACCTATTAAATCTTTAGATTAGCCTGACAAATTCTGCAACAATTCTGCAGTGAACCATGCATCTAAACCGAAAACCTACCAATCATACGCAAGAAGAATCCTGTTATGAATAGTGGTGATAACACATCATTCTTTATAAAAACGGGGCAAATACAAGGGGCAGAAGCATTTGTTCTGAGTCTACAGTATGAAACACATGAAATTATGGAAACACACGCACACAGAAACACACCCACACACAAACATACACACGCACACCCTCACGCAAACACACGCACACACACACAGTCTGTAAACATCAAACTGCCATTGTTACGTGACCTCTGCTCTTGAGCAGACGGCTGGCCTGTGCGAATTGTGGAATATTCTCACATTCATATCACCCCAAAAGGGCCTTGTCCACACTACAGGCAAAGAGACCAGCTCTATTATTGCGTTTCTCCTTGCCCTCTCTCTGCTCAACTCAATATGGGTCCTCTGTATAGACCGCAATTTAATCTTGCCGTGGAGGTCAAACATAATTATTCAACTCGGGCATTGAATTTTATATGTGCTGAATAATTATTTTGAATAGTCTTTTTTTTTTTACCTACTGTATATTTATTAAAGGGATAGTTTGCCTTAAAAATTAAAGCTATTAATTTTCATTTTCCTATTCAAAATGACAGCCCAATGCAGCATCCTTTTGTAAATTTGATTAGTTTATTAAAAAATGCTCTAAGTGTAAGGGCTTATTTAAATACTGTAATCAATTGGCGATAGAAAGTTTCCTTAGTCTTAACAAGTGTTTTAGTCTTGTAATGAGACTTTACTTTTTCTTTTCTCTAAAGTGAAAAATATTAGCTTGTTTTAAGTTACGTTTTGCTTAACAAGTAAAATTATCTTACCCCACTGGCTATATTTTTCTCTTATTTAGCAAAAAAGTAACAGAAATAAGATTATAAAGTCTAAAAATAAGATTAAAATGCTTGTTAAGATTTGGTTTTTGCAGTGTGAGAGATCATATCATTAGGTACATGCTTGCATCTGTACAAACTCTCAACAGCCATTTTGATTGATTTTTCGGGCTAAGTATCATTTTCGGCACCAAAAAGCATGTGGACCTCCCTGTAATGAAATTAATTCCTTCTCAGCTATCAAATGAAGTGACATGATGAGGGGGATTTATCCTGCCATTCAAAAGCTTCTTGTAAAGGAAGCTCATGTTAAATACTGTCGTGGTTGCAGGTATGTTATTGTTACCTCATTTATAATCACTATTAGTGTAATGGGGGCGTGACGTGTGAGGTTCGAGGGACCAAACGCAGCAAGGGGATTCTTTAAGCTTAGAAAGCCACTGAGACGGAGAGACCCCGTATTTGAGGGAAATTTAAACGATAACTCAAATAACCTAGTTCCCCACTCTCGACTGGAGGGAAATAATAACGGAACTAGGAAAAAAGGGGCGTAACTAAAAACGACCCGTATAACCGGGCGAACGTCACACGAAAGCAAAGACTCTCGATCTCGGTAAACACAACGAGCTAAAAAAATAAAACACTGAATACAAAACAGTGAACAACGAGGTGCTAACGTGGAATGAGAGAAAAGGCTGCCTCAGAGGAAACAAACAAAGGAACATACTACAGCCAATCAAAGGGAGAACACGAGAAGCGAAAAATAACTCCCTAGCTCTAAACGGAGCGAACTGTTTGCTGCAGGAATATAAGGGAAGCAGTTTCCGTGTCCTAACCTACCGGCAGTATGCCACACGCAAGACATGCGAACACTAATGGCCCTATATCTCAATAACCGGATGAACGGCACACGAGAGCAACGAATCTCGAGCTCAGTAAACACAATGAGCTGACAAACACTGAATACCTTACAGTATAAAAAACAGTGAACGAGATGCTAACGTGGAATGAGAGAAAAGACTGCCTCGGAGGTAACACAAACGAAGGAACATAAATTAGAGCTAAGCAAGGGGAGAACGCAACCAGCGAAAAAATAACTCCCTAACTCTAAAACGGAGTGTTCTGCTTGCTGCAGGAATAGAAGGGAAGCAGTCTCCGTGTCCTAACCTCTACTGGCAGTGTGCCAAACGCAAAAAATAATGGCCCTACATCTCAATAAGGGGGAAGGTAACGAGAAGGCAAAAGGAACAGAGATCTAACGTTCCATGGCTACTTTCATAGGCTCGCAGTCACACGCAACATGGCAATGAAATCGCCCAGTCTCCCTGTGAGAAGAGACGTACCCGAAGGACGAACAGAACTACTGTCTGAACAAAATCGCCCAGTCTCCCTGTGAGAAGAGACGTACCCGAAGGACGAACAGAACTACTGTCTGAACAAAATCGCCCAGTCTCCCTATAGGAAGACAGGTACCAAAGGACGAACAGAACAGCTGTTCCGGACATTTACCGGCTCAATGACTAACGCAAGCTTAATAGAAAATACACGCCCTGCCTCTCAGTATAGATAAAGCCCTGCCTTAGTATGATAAAACGCCCTGTCTCTTAGTAAGAATTGACTATATAAATATACCCACAAACAGGTAGAAAAGGCAACAGGTCTAGGCAAAGAAAGAAAGGAAAGACCAGGAAGCGGAGACAGAAAAGAGCCACAGACGATGAGTCCTAATAGCTACATACACAAAGGCAAGTCTCGCATTACTCCAATTAAACTCGTTGGAGCAAAGAGGTCTCCTACAGAGCCTAGACCTAACCATACTGTCTAAGCAGACAAAGGGCAAAAAATAATACCATACACAAAACACAAAACAATCCAAAATAATACGAAATAATGCAAAATAATATAGAAGCCCGGAACGAAGGAAACGTGGGCTTAAATAGCTCCAAGGTAACCACGCACAGGTGTGATGCTGAGAGAAGCTCCGCAATAAAGACGGGGTGGAGCAAACATCCACTAAAAGGGCAGCGCCCTCGCGTGGCTACCGAGGAAAGCAACAGCAAAGGAAGACTAGTCAAAAACCGTGACAATTAGATGTGATTCCAAGTTCCCTCTTGATATATATACAAAAAGTACAAATTAAAGTCTGTGTTTATTTACCTGACTTCCTAAGCTCTAAATAAATATTTAATGCCTTTTAAATGTCCTTGAAACATTATGAAATAATCTTGCACAGTGCACCACAGTGTTTGTTAACAGATCTACGGAGTGTTTACAGACTTTGAGTTGCTTTTTTTTTTGCTGTCGTTTATTTATCTTTTGACAGGAATGCATGCACTGAGCACTCTGCTGTCGAGAGACCGCATGTCACAGAGCTTCTCAAAGTCATTTTCGTTTAAATTTCTCTCTGATCTGTCATGGCTCCCTTTCCACCGCCGCTCAAAGTCCTGAGCCTCGCCGTGAGTGAAAGACAAGTGAGATGTTATCTTTAAATGCCATGTCAATAAAGCATGTCACCTGAAATTGAATCGAAAAAGAAAGAATGAGAGAAAGGAAGCAGGGAAAGAGAAAGGGATGTACAGAGAGAGAGAAAGAGAGAGAGATCTGTCATTTGAGGGCAGCCTGACTGTGACAGTTTAATTGTCTCTAACAGAAAAATGTAAATTAGCAGCCTAGGGAGGGGGGTCTTTAATGGATGAATTCACCCAGCCCCTACCGTTATCGAGATGCTGTTTATAGGTGAGAATTATAAGTCACATTTATCTGTAGGGGTCATCAATATTGTCCCAGTCCTTGAGAGCTACAGGGCCTACTGATGTTTGTGAAGTTTAAAATCAGGAATCAATTTAGACCAAACAATTTAGACCAGGTGAGATGAGCTGAAATCATCTGCTTAATAAATTTGTCAACTAAATATACTGATTTACTACAGGTGCTATGTGTGTGTGTGTGTGTGTGTGTGTGTGTGTGTGTGTGTGTGTGTGTGTGTGTGTGTGTGTGTGCCCATACATGTGTGTGTATGTCTGCTTGTGTGCATATGTGTCCATGTGTGTGTGTGTGTGTGTGCGCGTGTGTGTGTGTGTGCGTTTGTGTGTGTGTGTGTGTGTGTGTGTGTGTGTGTTTAGACTTAAGTCTCAGTTTCAGGTATAATTAGTATAATCTCAGAAATTGGTAAGAATTTCAGATCTAATATGAAGGGCTCAATTTTGTGGAAAAGCGCCTACGCTTTAATTTATTAGATAAGAACTTTTCACACGAAAAAAAACTTTTTATATGTTGGGTGCAGGGAAGGTAGGCGTTGCATAACAAAGACACACAATGCCTTCAGAAAGCATTCACACTTCATACATTACTCATTTACAAAAATGTTCCCAGGAGTCAATGCTTTATAGACAGGCCATTGGCAGCAATTACAGTCTTCTCGGGGATGACTGTGTGAGCTTTACTTGTTTAGATTTTGAAATGTTATCCCTCAGTCCTCCATCTAAATTTTGCTTCAACTCTGCTAAGTTAGACAACTTGGATCAAGAGCATTGGTGGACAGCCATTTTGTCAGCAATACAGATCTTCTTGGTGCTGCCCTCTATTGGTTTAATTTTTTTTTCTGCTCCCCATTCTGTCCCCGCCCCAATCATGATGTCAGAGTACCTCTTTGGAGGTACCTTTACGTCATATGGATAAATGTTGCCGCAGAGAATGGAGATAGCCGGCATCTGATTGGTTAAAAGCACTGCCGTCCTTTTGGTTTTGGCTCCACGTTTTTAAACCGGAAAAACGTGGAGGTCTGTTCGTAAACTCTCTCATTCCACATCCACCAGGTCCACTACAATATGTTTCTGAAAATATTTGAGGTGAAAAATAGGCCATGCAGTTGCTGAATCTTGTTTCATATTTGATCTGCAACATCTAGTTTAACAGTTTAATCCGAGTTATACAAAATAATGTGTTTGCTGAATTTAACAGTTTGAAAAAAAATGAAAGTAAATGTGGCATGCGTAGACGTTTAGGCACCCTTCCAGTTGATTCAAAAATTGTTGATCCTTAAAATTAAGACGGGTGAACACAATTTCAGAGCTTCATGAATACTCTGAGCATTCTAACCACTCTGGGGCCGTGACCAAATACGATCCCTTCACTCCTTTGAGGGCGCATATTTGATTCAACTTCGTCAAAAAGTTTTTCAGTGGGTGATTTTTTCTCACAAATGGGTGCACTTCAAATCCCAGGATAAAACCTTAATTTCCGGGGTTTTGTTGAGGGGATTCAGGAGCACACTCATCCACGGAACTGTGCACTCATCCCACAATTTTTTTTACCAGAAGTAAAAACTACAACTTGTAGTACAAGAGCTAGACATATTACAAACTACTCTCTTTTTATTTATTTATTTTTAAGAAAAGGAAGTTAAGTGGCACTGTTAAATTTGAGGCAAGATCTGGAAGACTAAGAAAAATCTGCACGAAGACTGGTGTGGTATGTAAAACAAAATCCACATATGACTGCAAAGATAAAAAAAGTAATTTTGGTCAAGACAACTCACGTATTAAATGACATATTTAATGAATGAATGTGCTGAATAATTATTTTAGTTTGGCGGTGAATGGATCTGCTTTTGTACTGCTCCGGAGCACAGGCATCTCCACCCGCTAAACAGGACATGACCAGAAACCCCCCATACTAAAGCAGATCCAAACAACAGGTGGAAGCTGGGGTGGTGGAGGGTGACAGCAAATTTATTTTAACACAAGCCATAAGAAAACAAAGAGCAGCGCATCAGCATTCAAGCAGTACAGAGAGAATGGATTTTTGGCTTAAAAAGGGCGCTCCATTAGAGGTGTGTGCATGTGATTGGTTGAGTATGGGACGCTTGATTGCTAGCCGACCATGGTCGGCTATGATAATAGTTTCCTAACAGAACTTGCTCTGCGCACGTTAAAATGTTTGCGACGCTCATTGTGCATTAAAATTTGCAGAAATATGTAATGTTTAAGTTCATTCACTGCAAATGTTCTTTGTTTTCACTTAGAGAATCAAGAAAACATGCTATTTGACCACCGGTGCTCAAACTTTAGCATAACGATGTATGTAGTGCTACACAAGTATTTCATGTGGGTTTGTGGGTAAGTTGTTACAGGATGGCCATCAGTATTGGTCCTGTGGATTGAGCACATCTGGAAGCTTCTATTCTCAGACTCTCAGGCTCTCAAGCTGATTGGCCACACATCATTCCACTGCTCTACTGCTGAATCATTCTCCATAATGGGTGGAGCTACAATGAGCTGTCAGTCATTGACTTATTTGAACCAATAAATAGATTTTTCCCTCCACAACAACAGCACAGCGATCACTGAAATCACACACTAATGGTGCCTGTAGTTCAGATTTAATGAAACCTCACTCTTCCACCCATATAGGTAAATATACAGTCAAGCCGGAAAGTCTCCCCACCCATTTCACCTTCTCCACGTTATATTACGTTACAGACTTATACTACAATAGATTGAGTTCATTTTTTGCCTCAAACATCTACACACAATAGCCAATAATGACTAAGTGAAAACAGGTTTTTAGAAAATATGCAATTTTATTTTACTGACAAAAATAGGTTATTTAGGGGTTACATATCTGTACACACCCTTAGCCTAATACTTGGTTGCTGCACCTTTGGCAGCGATTACAGCTTCAAGGCATCTTGGGAAAGAAGCTACGAGCTTGGCACACTTGTTTCTGGACATTTTTGCCCATTCCTCTTGGCATATCCTTGCAAGCTCCGTCAGGTTGGATGGGGAGCGTCGGTACACAGCCATTTTCAGCTCTTTCCACAGATGTTCAATTGGATTCAGGTCTGGGCTCTGGCTGGGCCACTCAAGGACATGCACAGACTTTCTCCGAAGCCACTCCTTTGTTCTCTTGGCTGTGTGCTTCGGGTCGTTGTCATGTTGGAAGGTAAACCTTCGCCCCAGTCTGAGGTCCAGAGCGCTCTGGAGCAGGTTTTCTTCAAGGATCTCGGTGTACTTAGCTGCATTCATCTTTCCCTCTATCAGGACTAGTCGCCCTGTTCCCGCTGCTGAAAAACATCCCCACATCATGATGCTGCCACCGCCATGCTTCACTGTAGGGATGGTATTAGCCAGGTGATGAGCGGTGCCTGGTTTCCTCCAGACGTGACGCTTGGTATTCAGGCCAAAAAGTTTTGGTTTCATCAGACCAGATAATCTTGATTCTCATGGTTTGAGAGTCCTCTAGGTGCCTTTTGGCAAACTCCAAGCGGGCTGTGATGTGCCTTTTACTAAGGAGGGGCTTCCGTCTGGCCACTACCATAAAGGCCTGATTGGTGGAGTGCTGCCTGGATGGTTGATCTTCTGAAAGGTTCTCCCATCTCCACAAGGATACGCTGGAGCTCTGTCAGAGTGACCCTCGGGTTCCTGCTCACCTCTCTGGCCACGGCCCGTCTTCCCCAATTGCTCAGTTTGGCCGGGCGGCCAGGTCTAGGAAGATTCTTGGTGGTTCCAAACTTCTTCCATTTACGAATGATGGTGGCCACTGTGCTCTTTGGGACCTGTAAAGCTGCAGAGATTTTTCTGTACCCTTCTCCAGATCTATGCCTTGACACAATCCTGTTTCTGAGGTCTGCAGATAATTCCTTTGACCCCATGGCTTGGAGTTTGCTCTGACATGCACTGTCAACTGTGGGACCTTATATAGGCCGGTGTTGGCAATCCCCAATCATGTCCAATCAATTGAATTTATCACAGGTGGACTCCAATTAAGTTGTAGAAACATCTCAAGCAGTATCAGTGGAAAGAAAATGCACCTCAGTTCACTTTTGGGTGTCATATCAAAGGGTGTGCACACTTGTGTACAAATTATATTTTACATTTAGATTTTTTATAAATTAGCACAAATGTCTAAAAACCTGTTTTCACTTTGTCATTATGGGCTATTTTGTGTAGAATTTTGAGATAAAAAATTAACTCAATCTATTGTAGAATACGTCTGTAACGTATTAAAACGTGGAGAAGGTGAAAGGGGTGGGGAGACTTTCCGGCTTGACTGTATATATAAACAACGAATAAGGTTGAAAACAAAGTCCACTTTCTGATCTGAATCAGGCTTGAGTCCATAACCAAACCTCCTGTCAGAAACAGGTACGGCCAGACAGATCACATCTCTCTCTCTATTCTCCCTGCTCTGCTCAGCTGGGCCTCAGTCCAACACCACACCTGCAGCTGTGGGCAGAGCCAGGGAGTCACTCCCTCTCTCTCTGTCATGCAGTTTCAGAGAAACTGAACTTTACTCTCTTAGTTTGAATAGTCAAATAGCCGAGGTCAGTATCTGGTTGGGTCTGCTCAGAACCAGGAAATCGCTTATCCTTTCTCACACAGAATCAGACAAACTACGTTATATTCTGTACTAAAACTAATCTCTGTTTCTTTCAGAGTGAGAGAAAAGGACAGAAATAAATGAGTCAGGAGAAACAACCCTTCAAGATATCCATCCATATCTACTGTATATCTGGCAGCAGAGTGATGGTTTGAGGCTTGTTTGATACCTCAGACCCTTGATGACTCACAGCCATTTTACCAACCATGTATTCCATACTCTTCCAGTATGCTCCACCAGATTAATGAGGAAGAGCAGCTCCACCAGATTAATGAGGAAGAGCAGCTCCACCAGATTAATGAGGAAGAGCGGCTCTACCAGATTAATGAGGTTGAGCAGCTCCACCAGATTAATGAGGAAGAGCAGCTCCACCAGATTAATGAGGAAGAGCAGCTCCACTAGATTAAGGAGGAAGAGCGGCTCCACCAGATTAATGAGGAAGTCTCTTGCTACTGCATCTTCTGCGGTTTCCCTGACCAGGATTGCGCTACGATCACCTGACTGGGCTCCAGAGACGAGGGGGACAAACACTATCAACCCTTTGAGGCTGCCCCGGTTGTCCATGACAAATCCCCAAGAGTCTGTTCAGCTCCCCTAGCCCTGGAGTCCTGGGCTCTGGTTACAGAACACACAACACACACACACACACACACACACACACAACACACACACACACACACACAACACACACACACTTACAGATTCGCTTTCACACACACACATACACACTCGCTTACACACACACACACACACACACTTACAGACTCGCTTTCACACACACACACACACACACTTACAGACTCGCTTTCACACACACACACACACACACACACACACACACACACACACACACTTGTGTAAACATACACTTATTAAATGCTTCTCATTTGGAAAAAGACCATTATTGCATACACTTTGAAGTCTAAAGATGATACAGACAGTAAGGTTGGAACAAATGGGAACAAATGCCTGAATCAGTCCAGACTGAGAGCTGTGAACAGCAGCACAGCAGTGAGAGAGATTGTGTGTTTTATGAGCTGCTGAAAGTCTCTCTCTCTCTCTACACTGACTGCTCTGCTCAGCCTGGCCTCAGTCCAACACCACTCCTCCTGCAGCTGTGGGCAGAACCAGGAAGTCACTCCCACTCTCTCTGTCACGCAGTTTCAGAGAAATGAAACTTAACTCTGTCTCTGTCAGTGTGAGCAGTAAAATAGCAGAGGCCAGTATCTAGGTGGGTCTGCTCTGAAACAGGAAATATCTCCTGCTCTTTCTCATACAGATTCAGGGAACTACACAGCATTCTGAACTAAAATTCATCTCTGTCAGTTTGAGCAGTAAAATGGCACAGGCTGCAAGTCTTCTGGATCAGGACCAGTTCAGCTGTCCGATCTGTTTGGATCTACTGAAGGATCCGGTGACTATTCCCTGTGGACACAGTTACTGTATGGGCTGTATTAAGGGCTGCTGGGATCAGGATGATCATACTGGTGTCTACAGATGTCCCCAGTGCAGACAGGCCTTCACCCCAAGGCCTGTTCTGGGCAAAAACACCTTGCTGGCTGAAGTGGTGGAGAAACTGAAGAAGACAGGACTCCAAGCTGCTCCTCCTGCTCACTGTTACGCTGGACCTGGAGACGTGGCGTGTGATTTCTGCACTGGGAGAAAGTGCAAAGCCGTCATGTCCTGTCTGGTGTGTCTGGCCTCTTACTGTGAAACTCACCTCCAGCCTCACTATGAATCTCCTCCTCTAAAGAAGCACAAACTGGTCAAAGCCACTGGAAACCTGCAGGAGAAGATCTGCTCTCATCATGACAAACTGCTGGAGATTTACTGCCGTACTGATCAGCAGTGTATCTGTTATATGTGCACAATTGAGGACCATAGAGGCCATGATACAGTCTCAGTTGCAACAGAACTCAGTGTGAAACAGGTGAGCAGTGGAATTTGTCACTAACAAATGCTTAGTTCTGGCTTTAATAGTAACAATGGGAAACAGTGGCCTGTGATACATTGGCTTTTCAATCACTCATACAATATGACGTTAAAAAAAGCTATTGGAAATATAATCTATAGGTTGTTTGCATGTGACGTCATGTCACTGCGTTGCAGTGGCGCGAACTGCAGATGGGGGGCAGGAAGTGATTTGCAGATTAGGAAAGCACTATTAAAATGCCAAAGTTTTGCGCGGTTTACGGCTGTACCAACCGATCGAATCGGGAAAAAAACAAGGGCTACTTTCGAGTCCCGAAAGTGGTTACACATAAAGGCAGTGGCGGCTCCTGAGCTGAAATTTGGGGTAGCGGAAAACTTCCCTTTAAACTGATTATTGGTCTTAATAATTTTTCAATCCGTTTCCTTGCTTAAAGTGATACTGCAGTCAAAAACCGACTTTTCCCGTTGACAACCTATGTTTTGAGTTAGATTATGATCATACACAACTGTTTATGTCCGAAAATTTTATGTTTAGTAAAAATGGTTTTATCTGAGTTTTTGTGTAGACTTACCAATATGCTGGCTTCCGGGGATTCGTGACGTCACGAAAGCCTTAACATAAAAATGGGTGGACTTGAGGTGGTCCTAGGGGTGGGTCTTGGCTGGCCATGTGGTATAAAAGCAGAGAACGACGATTTTTTTTTTCTTTCTGAGATTGAGACCCTTGTACTGCTAATTAGCTAGTTCAAGTTCAAATGCGAATTGCTTTGTATTATTGCTAACGTTAATATTACGACTTATATCGAGCTACAGTTATTCATATACGACGTCTTACTACTTGGTATCTTTAGCTAACTTGCCTGCATTATGCCAAGGAGTCAGAGATGTATTGTTCCTCGGTGCAACGCCACCGGCTCTGCTAGCTTTCATAATCTGCCGAGAGACCCAGCGCTGCTTAGCCAGTGGCTTCAAGCTATCGGTGTAGAGCACGCGGACTTGCCGAAGAAAGCCGTAGTGTGCAACGCGCACTTCACACCGGACTGCTACCACAATTTAACTGGCTTTGAGATGGGCTTCTATAAAACTCTGTCGCTGAAGCCAGGTGCCATCCCAACAGTGATGGATGTAATTTTGTAATCATTACATCAGCTAAGTAAAACAGCTAAGTACAATATACCTATTACATTGTATTTGTGACATTGTGTAATTGCACATGTATTGGCCACTATTATACAGTTGGGCCAAGCATGCCCGACTACGGCACCGCAGTATTAGACAAATCAAGAATAGCTTCATAACTACGCTGACATAACGTTACCTCAGTAACCTCACGGCAACATAGGTTTTCTGGAGGGGACAGGTCCCAACAGGTGGCCACAAGCACACCTGTTGGGACATTAGTTTGTTTCTGTTTACATGCAAGTTATCTGTACAAACTACAACAAAAATGCTTTTGCAAACGGTTGACATTACTGATAGGTAATAGCTAATGTGGGGTTGAATGCAACCTATTGCGTGAGCTATCTTTTATGAATACGTAACGTTAGCTAATAAACGATAGCAATAATACATTTGATGTAGCCCTAGCAAAACCAGTAACCAGTTGGTCAGTAACTTGGACGGAATGTATCGATAAGTTAGGTAATGCAAGGCAGTCTATTGTGTGTGAGTTTAGCCCCGTTTGGTCCAGATAGAACTGGTAACTTAGCTAGCTAGTTATATTAGCTATATCATTTATGAATAATGTTAGCTAATAAATGATAATTCTCTCCGGACCAAGTGAAGTTATGAGGGCGCTACAACCAGCCATGTTCAATATACTAACGTTACTGTGTGACTGGGTTTTGCTGTGTATTTGAATGTATTCAATAGTAACGTTACTTTAGGCAGACAAACAAGCTAACTTAGCTAGGTAACGTTAGCTTTACCATTCGGTTACATCCCGGGTCTTCTCCTCGCGAAGACGTTGCTCAACTAATACAGCCATTTTATTTAGTTGTGAGGAGAGAGCTGGAAGGGGGCTGAGTCAGTTCACCAAGACACACCCTTTCACTCCTTGACCGTATGAATATTCATAATATGACTACGTGGCATCATCGTCATATGACCACACCTACTCACGAGTTTCAGTTCAAATTGAAGCGGAAAAAAGGGCCTTAGAAAAGCCTCTGCAGTATCTCTTTAACAATAGGCTACATACATCAGCGTTTAATTCACCAATTACTCAATGCCATCAAATGTAGCCGGTTCTCCTCAATTAGGCTATTAGGCAAGTAATAAAATTATTTTGAAATAAATAATTTTTAACTTGCGTCGCAAAATTGTGCACATTTTAATCAACATTATAATTGTGGATACATGTGCTCTTCGTTCTCCGCACTCTTAATTCCGAAAATATTAATGGAAATTAAACGATCTTAAAGCTCAGCTTTTGTTATATTAATTTTTTTATTTAGCACAACCTGCAAACAATTGTATTACTTGCCTAATAGCCTAATTGAGGAGAACCGGCTACATTTGATGGCATTGAGTAATTGGTGAATTAAACGCTGATGTACATTACATTATTCATTTAGCAGACGCTTTTATCCAAAGCGACGTACAGTAAGTGCATACAGAGACATCATCAAGATCACTACAGAACAGACAAGACAAAGCACATCCTTCCCATAATGTAGCAGCTATCCCTAGCAATGAACGTCGACTGTAGTTCACAGTCAGCTGTGGGCAAATCAGCAACACCACACTTTCGTAGTAGCCTATTGTTAATCAAGGAAACGGATTGAAAAATTATTAAGACCAATAATCAGTTTAAATGGAAGTTTTCCGCTACCCCGATTTTCAGCTCAGGAGCCGCCACTGCATAAAGGGGAGAAGGTTAAAAAACTCAGAGAAACGGCGGCAGACGTGGATCAAAAATCGCTGAGTCAGACAACGCTCGTATATGCAGTGACCACTTTGTGAAAGGTAAGGCTACAGTAATTTAGCTACTTACATAGCTGGCTAAAACTGACAAAAATACAGACCAGGAGGCAATATTGCTGGAAACATAGCTAACGTTACATCTGTGATATCACCCTGTGTGTTTGTGTTTCGCAGCTAGATAGCTAACGCTATCTTCCGGTGTCTTTGTTTTTAGCAATGCTAACGTTAACTAGCTATCACGGCCAGTGGTTCTCAACGTGAGGATGTGAGGTCCTTGACAGGGGTCCAGGGAGTCCACAGCAAGGTCGTTGACCCAACCACACACAAAATGGTTATAAGCCTCCAGACTCTTGTACGCCTTCATCTGGCTAGCCGTGTAGTAGGAGGTCTGGAGGACGAGGTAATTTGTGATGTCAATCGCCTCCACGCCAGGCAAATCGGCCAAGACGTGAGAAAAATCGCTTTTCCTCAGCGTGTACGGATCATATCCAATATGTTTATATATTTTTTGATGATACCTCCTGCGTGTAGGCCCGTCCAACGCTTTTGTGTATTGACTTTCCATCATTTCAAATCAGTGTTCTTCACTTCCTGCCCCCCATCTGAATTTCGCGCGTCATCACGTGACTGCAAACAAGCTATAAGTCTTTCTGTGTGAGGTACTTTATTGTCCATTATACAACAATGAGATCCGAGCGAGTAACGCGATTGGCCGAGACGCGTTCCACCAGTGCTGGTATTTAGCACAACCGCACTGCCATTGCGTAGAGGCGTTCTATAGAGCGTTGCCTAGGAGGCATATACAAAAATAGCAACAGGGTGCTAGGCAATTTGGCGAATCTGAAATAAATAATGAGTTAATCAAAAGTTATTGTTTCAATGTTTTTGTCATTACTTACTAAACGTTCATGTTAACATTGTTGTATAAATAGCAATAGATCACTCGAGGTTTGTGCGTTATTGGATATAATCACTGCCGTGAGTAGCCTACTTTGCAACTCGAACTGTGATCTCGTTGCTGCGACGTCACTGCAGTGATAATATTTCTAATATAACTCCATCTCCTGATCTATTGCTTAAATAAACTTAATAAAATAAAAAGATACATGTAATAATGCCCCCTGTATCAATAGGCATTTGTTTTTGATTAATTCATTCAGAATACAAGGTGGAAATGTAATTTCCTTTTTTTGCATTACCATGCACTATGCATTTATTTGTTTACTGCATCTAAGAACATTGTATCTGATCCATAAAATAGGTTTAAAGTCCACGGTGGCAAATAAAACAGGAAGTGAACTGAGCTGTCTCACTGAATTGACATATAAGCATTGTTAGAACAGCAGCCATGGCTTAGAACATGCAGAGGTTAACATGTTCACCTTTCACAGCTTTATTAAAGACAGCAGCATCAATGGTGAAAAGTTTATCATGATGCTGCGGCTCACGGGAATGCATACATACATATGTATGTTCTTTAGTCTACACCTTACTGCCACGCACTTATGAGCGTTGCGTTGGAAACTCCATCCGTGGGTTGGCTACAACTTCGGAGCAGTGGACATCTCCATGGTAACAGCGTTGTCTCTGATTGGTGAAACTCGATTTAGGATTGTGGGTAGCGCAGTACCAGGAATTTGGGAATAAAACATGAATAGACTAATACATTTCTTAAAAATAATTTTTAAGTTCTAATTAAGTTGAAATCAGATGGACTTATGACATACAGTTGAGGACAAAATTATTGGCCCCCCCTGTAAAGATGAGTAAAAAGGGTTATAAAAAATTCACCGTTTGGTGAATTAGCTTAATCTCACACTGAAAAAACAAGAAGAATCCAACCTTTAATTGACGTTAATTTATTATGAGAAAAAAAAATCCCTCATCAAGAAATAATTATTTTTAACAAAACCACATTGGCCACAATTATTGGCCCCCCTGCATTTATATATAGAATAAAGTAATAATTTTTAATATTTGGTCACATATCCTTTGCATGCCATGACTTCCTGATGTCTGTGACCCAACAACATCAAAAGACTCTTGATATCTTATTTTCTGGTACTCTTACAAGCAATACTATAACATCTCTGCATTTGAATGGATCTCTATGGGAATTGGGGGGTGGGACTAGATTTAGCTGTAAATTATGCTGGAACAGTATGGAATACATGGTTGGTAAAATGGCTGTAAGTCATCAAGGGTCTGAGGTATCAAACAAGCCTTAAACAATCACTCTGCTGCCAGATATGCAGTAGATATGGATGAATAACTTTAAGGGTTTCTTCTGGTTTGGTGATTTTTTGGCACCAGGTTACTGGTCGACTAACCTATCAACAAATTTGCCAATGATTGATGTGTTTCCACAGAAGCAGTTGGGGGCCACACAGAGTAAATTCCAGCAGAGAATCCAGGAGAGAGAGAAGGAGCTGCAGGATCTGAGACAGGCTGTGCAGTCACTCAAGGTGGGTACTGACCAGCTGGCTGGGGAACAGGCTGTCTGGGGTCCCAGTAAAAGCTGAGTGAAAGGCCTAGTTAAAATGTACAGCCCTCCTCTATCTGTGTCTCCTAACAGCGCTCTGCACAGACAGCAGTGGAGGACAGTGAGAGGATCTTTACTGAGCTCATCCGCTCCATTGAGAGAAGGCGCTCTGAGATGAAAGAGCTGATCAGAGATCAGGAGAAGGCTGCAGTGAGTCGGGCTGAAGGACTCCTGGAGCGACTGGAGCAGGAGATTGCTGAGCTCAGGAGGAGAGACGCTGAGCTGGAGCAGCTTTCACACACAGAGGATCACATCCATTTCCTCCAGGTAACATCACTGGCTCTCTAACAGAGCTGCCTGATGGAGCTGCTCCTGATTCCTCATGTGACTGGAATTTCTGACCCACAGTGTGGACATGTTCACTTTCTGTTGTCCTTTTATATTGCGATTAGTCTGGTCAGATAGTCTGGTCTCTCTCTCTCTCTCTCATTAGAGCTCTAAGTCCCTCTGTGTCCCTCCTGGACCTGGAGACTTACCCAGCATCACTGTCAGTCATTTGTCAAACATTTCCTTTGAGACTGTAAGGAAATATGTCTCTGAGCTGAAAGAGCGACTGGAGGACGTCTGCAAGGGGGAAATGTCTAAGATCTCCAAGGCAGGCAGAGCAGTGGGCATTTCTGGCTGCTTTACTGAGACTGGGGAGCCCTCAGAAGCCAGAGCCACAGCAGCTGATGTGGAGACCTGTCCCCTCTGCATGGAGCCCTTGCAGATGAAGCAGAGGCTGATATGTACGCATACAGTCTGTGAAGCCTGTCTGAAGGGCTCTGTAGAAAGACTGGGTCTCCAGTGTCCAGTGTGTCAAAAAGCACTCAGAGTGGTGGGAGACCAGCCAGAGGGAGAGATGACATTGGGATATGGCTGGAACGCTTTAGCAATTTCATACAATATTCCCTGTGGAATACAGATGGTAAGAAATTGATGTTAATTTGATTAAATGCTTCATATTTCAGTAGTTTTGGAGTGAGTGATTGAGTTTTCCGCAGTATCATGAATGAAGTTCACTGAAAATCTATTTCAGGGTTCAGCCTCATGCTGGATATTGTCTCAGAGTACAATACAGTCCCAGAGTACAATACAGTACACCAATACAGGGTCACTATACAATTCATATCCAAATAAACTTGTCTCTATACAATTAATATCCTGACACACATAGGCATTTGAATTTTAAAAACGTGTTTTGAAAACCAACTCAGAGGAAATTGAGGAAAACAAAATGCAACAGTTGCTTATTGTGAACTCAACTTAAAGAACTTGTAATTAAAATAATTATTAGCAGGGGGTTTCAGGCCCACATCTCTGTGAAGCTGCTTTGTGACAATGGCCGTTGTGAAAAGCGCTATACAATATGTAATGCCAGCCAAGAACAAGAACATACACACAAATGCCTCTGAACTTTCACGTTTAAACATTTGAAGTTAAAACAACACATCACTACTAATACAAATGTGCTCATATCATGGCAAGGAATTATTTCAAAACTATAAACGTAGCGAGACAGAAATCACTTTATTGATACCTGGATCATTAAAAGTGAACTTACAATATACTGCTGTATGAATATGAATATTTTCTGTTTTCTACCTGAATGAAGTGTGTGAAGTGTTTTCCTTTGTGACAGTGAGCAAATGAAATTGAAATAAATTGAAAATTTAACATGTACACATGTACAGTATATGCAAATACATACATAACATCTACATCCATACAGTTCCACTTTTCGCTGTGTGTTATATTCTGTGTCCAGGAGGCCCATCCCAACCCAGGGAAGCCCTTTACTGGAATCCAAACTAAAGCCTGGATACCAGACAGCCCAGAGGGCCAGGAGGTGCTGAAGCTGCTGCAAAGAGCCTTTGAGCAGAAGCTGGTTTTTACTGTGGTTGCAACCGATGGAGCTGCAGACAGAGTCGTCTTCACTGACATCCCGCATGCAGGAGAATGGTACGAGCTTTTAGTGTTATTCCCAAATTATTGTAAGTTGCAGGTTTTAAGGTATTTTTAAGTCTGTTTCAACTGTTCAATCTTTATGTTTCTGTATGTTTATTCACTGAGCTGCTATTGGTTGCTTTTTACCGGAACATTCATTAACTAACCCTCCCTACATTCATGTGAAAGCTACACATTAATACACATATATTATGTCAACATACAAATGAGGGCTTTCCCAGCATGCTTTGCACACTGTTCCATATGTTGGTAATAATATAGCAGCAGAGCTCATAGAGGCATGTGAGTCTGCTGCAGAGGGTGACATCATCCCCTAGAGTCAGGAGAAGAGTGTGATTGGTTTCCAGGGTCTTTAGCTTTATCTGTAGTATAAACCTGACCTCTGTTACAGTTTGCAGTAACACAGGTGTGTCACAGCTACCAGAAATCATCTATTAATCATGAAATATAAATGCATATGAGTGAGAGCTGGAGTGTGTTCAGTGTCTTTGCCTTCTCTGTACACTGTACTCACCAAACCTGTGAGTTTCTCCATGTCTCGTGTGTTGAGCTCAGTCCTTCTGCTCCTTGATCAGTGTGTTTCTTTCTTACACAGGTATGAGTGCAGAGAGTTTGGCTTATTGCAGAAAGTGAAGGCTGCACTCAGAGTCAAATTCATTGAATGATTGGATGAACAGAGACATCAGATCCACCCACTCAGTACAGCGCCCCCAAATGGACAAGAAGAGAAACACTTAGAAAATCAACACATTACAAAGATACCAAGATGGTCACTAGATAGAGACACATTGGAAACCGAGATAGACCAGCCTGTTGACCTTTGCCCTCTCTGTGAGGTCAGGAAGCAGAATCATAACTGAAGATAATAGCAGGTCACTGCTTTAGAAACATACAGTTGAAGTCGGATGTTTACATACACTTAGGTTGAAGTCATTAAAACTAATTTTTAACCACTCCACAGATTTCATGTTAGCAAACTATAGTGTTGGCAAGTCAGTTAGGACATCTACTTTGTGCATGACACAAGTAATTTTTCCAAGACAGACAGATTATTTCACTTTTAATTCACTATATCACAATTCCAGTGGGTCAGAAGTTTACATACACTAAGTTGACTGTGCCTTTAAATTTTTTATATTTGATCGCATATCCTTTGGCTTTGCATGCCATGACTTCCTGATGTCTGTGACCCAACAACATTAAAAGACTCTTGATATCTTATTTTCTGGTACTCTTACAAGCGATACTATCATGTCTCTGCATTTGAATGGATCTCTATGGGAATTGGGGGGTGGGACTAGACTTAGCTGTAAATTATGCTGGAACCGTATGGAATACATAATTGGTAAAATGGCTGTAAGTCATCAAGGGGTATCAAACAAGCCTCAAACCAACACTCTGCTACCAGCTATGCAGTAGATATGGATGGATCACTTTAAGGATTGTTTCTCCTGACAAATTTTCCAATTGAAATCTATGGAAAAATAAGTCAGGAAAAGAAACCCTTCAAGTTATCCATCCATATCTACTGTATTTCTTGAAGCAGAGTGATGATTTAAGGCTTGTTTGATACGTCAGACCCTTGATGACTTACAGCCGTTTAGCCATGTAAACATCCAACTTCAACTGTATATGAGATAAATCTACTCAAGCCTGATGGATCTGGTTCTGCTGACTCTGTGATAGACTTTATTATACTGTGTGCTCCTTCATTAATGATGTCATACATTATTAAAGTGTAGGCCACACCCACATCTATGACATCATGTCCTGTTTAGATTTTCATCCAGGGAACTATGGCATCGATTTACTAAAGGTTTGCGTGTACAAAAACATGTGAAAAACTGTTACCACCTGCAAAAAATCGTCTGAGGTGATCAACTAACGAGGTGTAAAGAGGGTTGCGTTTGCTAGAATTGAAAGATACGTTCATTTGTTTGCTTGTTTCGCATTTGTTTCACGTGGCTGAGATCTTGTATTGACGACGGGAGAGTCGAACCACTCCGTAAAGTGTTCTCCAGCACATCCCAAAGACTTTCAGTGGGGTTAAGGTCAGGAATCTGGTGGCTAATTCATGTGTGAAAATGATTCCTCATGCTCCCTGAACCACTCTTTCACAATTTGAGCCCGATGAATCTTGGCATTGTCATCCTGGCATATGCCCATTGATGGGATAACCTGGTCATTCAGTACATTCAGGTACTTCACTGACTTCATTTTATTGCTGCATAATGTTGCTGAGCCTAGACCTGACCAACTGAAGCAACCCCAGATCATAACACTGCCTCCAGAGGCTTGTACAGTGGGCACTATGCATGACGGGTGCAATGGTGACTTTTTTTTTGGCCGGGCAGTGTAGTATCGCTTGTAAGAGTACCAGAAAATAAGATATCAAGAGTCTTTTGATGTTGTTGGGTCACAGACATCAGGAAGTCATGGCATGCAAAGCCAAAGGATATGCGACCAAATATAAAACATTTAAAGGCACAGTCAACTTAGTGTATGTAAACTTCTGACCCACTGGAATTGTGATATAGTGAATTAAAAGTGAAATAATCTGTCTGTAAACAATTGTTGGAAAAATGACTTGTGTCATTCACAAAGTAGATGTCCTAACTGACTTGACAACACTATAGTTTGCTAACATGAAATCCGTGGAGTGGTTAAAAATGAGTTTCAATGACTTCAACCTAAGTGTATGTAAACATCCGACTTCAACTGTATATGAGATAAATCTACTCAAGCCTGATGGATCTGGTTCTGCTGACTCTGTGATAGACTTTATTATACTGTGTGCTCCTTCATTAATGATGTCATACATTATTAAAGTGTAGGCCACACCCACATCTATGACATCATGTCCTGTTTAGATTTTCATCCAGGGAACTATGGCATCGATTTACTAAAGGTTTGCGTGTACAAAAACATGTGAAAAACTGTTACCACCTGCAAAAAATCGTCTGAGGTGATCAACTAACGAGGTGTAAAGAGGGTTGCGTTTGCTAGAATTGAAAGATACGTTCATTTGTTTGCTTGTTTCGCATTTGTTTCACGTGGCTGAGATCTTGTATTGACGACGGGAGAGTCGAACCACTCCGTAAAGTGTTCTCCAGCACATCCCAAAGACTTTCAGTGGGGTTAAGGTCAGGAATCTGGTGGCTAATTCATGTGTGAAAATGATTCCTCATGCTCCCTGAACCACTCTTTCACAATTTGAGCCCGATGAATCTTGGCATTGTCATCCTGGCATATGCCCATTGATGGGATTAACCTGGTCATTCAGTACATTCAGGTACTTCACTGACTTCATTTTATTGCTGCATAATGTTGCTGAGCCTAGACCTGACCAACTGAAGCAACCCCAGATCATAACACTGCCTCCAGAGGCTTGTACAGTGGGCACTATGCATGACGGGTGCAATGGTGACTTTTGTTTTGGCCGGGCAGTGTAGTATCGCTTGGAAGAGTACCAGAAAATAAGATATTAAGAGTCTTTTGATGTTGTTGGGTCACAGACATCAGGAAGTCATGGCATGCAAAGCCAAAGGATATGCGACCAAATATAAAAAATGTAAAGGCACAGTCAACTTAGTGTATGTAAAATTCTGACCCACTGGAATTGTGATATAGTGAATTAAAAGTGAAATAATCTGTCTGTAAACAATTGTTGGAAACATGACTTGTGTCATTCACAAAGTAGATGTCCTAACTGACTTGACAACACTATAGTTTGCTAACATGAAATCCGTGGAGTGGTTAAAAATGAGTTTTAATGACTTCAACCTAAGTGTATGTAAACATCCGACTTCAACTGTATATGAGATAAATCTACTCAAGCCTGATGGATCTGGTTCTGCTGACTCTGTGATAGACTTTATTATACTGTGTGCTCCTTCATTAATGATGTCATACATTATTAAAGTGTAGGCCACACCCACATCTATGACATCATGTCCTGTTTAGATTTTCATCCAGGGAACTATGGCATCGATTTACTAAAGGTTTGCGTGTACAAAAACGTGAAAAACTGTTACCACCCGCAAAAAATCGTCTGAGGTGATCAACTAACGAGGTGTAAAGAGGGTTGCGTTTGCTAGAATTGAAAGATACGTTCATTTGTTTGCTTGTTTCGCATTTGTTTCACGTGGCTGAGATCTTGTATTGACGACGGGAGAGTCGAACCACTCCGTAAAGTGTTCTCAGCACATCCCAAAGACTTTCAGTGGGGTTAAGGTCAGGAATCTGGTGGCTAATTCATGTGTGAAAATGATTCCTCATGCTCCCTGAACCACTCTTTCACAATTTGAGCCCGATGAATCTTGGCATTGTCATCCCTGGCATATGCCCATTGATGGGATAACCTGGTCATTCAGTACATTCAGGTACTTCACTGACTTCATTTTATTGCTGCATAATGTTGCTGAGCCTAGACCTGACCAACTGAAGCAACCCCAGATCATAACACTGCCTCCAGAGGCTTGTACAGTGGGCACTATGCATGACGGGTGCAATGGTGACTTTTTTTTTGGCCGGGCAGTGTAGTATCGCTTGGTAAGAGTACCAGAAAATAAGATATCAAGAGTCTTTTGATGTTGTTGGGGTCACAGACATCAGGAAGTCATGGCATGCAAAGCCAAAGGATATGCGACCAAATATAAAACATTTAAAGGCACAGTCAACTTAGTGTATGTAAACTTCTGACCCACTGGAATTGTGATATAGTGAATTAAAAGTGAAATAATCTGTCTGTAAACAATTGTTGGAAAAATGACTTGTGTCATTCACAAAGTAGATGTCCTAACTGACTTGACAACACTATAGTTTGCTAACATGAAATCCGTGGAGTGGTTAAAAATGAGTTTTAATGACTTCAACCTAAGTGTATGTAAACATCCGACTTCAACTGTATATGAGATAAATCTACTCAAGCCTCATGGATCTGGTTCTGCTGACTCTGTGATAGACTTTATTATACTGTGTGCTCCTTCATTAATGATGTCATACATTATTAAAGTGTAGGCCACACCCACATCTATGACATCATGTCCTGTTTAGATTTTCATCCAGGGAACTATGGCATCGATTTACTAAAGGTTTGCGTGTACAAAAACATGTGAAAAACTGTTACCACCCCGCAAAAATCGTCTGAGGTGATCAACTAACGAGGTGTAAAGAGGGTTGCGTTTGCTAGAATTGAAAGATAAGTTCATTTGTTTGCTTGTTTCGCATTTGTTTCACGTGCGTCATGTGTGCATCGAACCAGATTAAACCAGCTGTGACCCGCATCAAACTATAACTTCACTCTGCAATAGTCACGATTCCCTGCAATACGATTTTCTCGTGGGTGTCTATGCCCCTGAGCACCCACAACATCGGCTTCTATGCAGTGAATAACAAGCAAATCAAAACTTTATAAAAAATAAAACCCATGATCAAATGGAAATGTGATTTTATGTGTCACTTACGGTGCGAGTTGGCTTCCCAGCTAACAGTGTCAAAGTTATGATGTGACGTTCCCTGGGGATGTCCTAAAAACATTACTAGGACGTTATTAAAGTCCTAGGAAGCTCACTGTTTGGTTAGAATATGACATTTAATTAAAAGATTTTGGGGACGTTCAAGCAACATCCCTATCCGGTTATGATATGACTTTGTGCTCATAACATTCATGGGACATTCAGGGACATTCCCACAACGTCTGTTACTGGTTACAATATAACATCATGTATCACGTGGCGCTGTAATGGCTACATTAGCCCAGCTGTCTCTCGTGTTTGTTAATTTGAATGTATTTTGTTGTGTCTGGCTTTTGTCTTTTGTTTTTTCATGCGCTGTGTGTCTGTTGTGGTGCGGGGAGGCGGGCTGGAGATTTTTCGGGGCACTACTGCCACTTGTTTTGATGATATTGGCGGATTGTCTCTCCTGGATAATTTTGTTTGTGGTCGTCACCATGGAGACGTATTTGCAGCATATGCTCTGGAATGTCCGTTGGATCTGCAGCAGCAAAGTTTACCATCGCTCTTCACCCGAGTTGAAGATGTCGGGACTGATCCGGAGTGCAGGAAATCTTCAAAAGGCAACCAGGGAATGGAGAAGGAGAAGATAAGGCAACGACTGGGAAGGTTGACGCAGTCCGGTGGATCCGTTTCGACAGTGTACAGAAACCGCAACACTGCGTGTAGCCTATGGAGGAAAATCGCGGAAGTACAGTTTGTGTGTTGGACTGCTTAATGCCACTGGACATCTCGGGACAGCGGGGGCTATTTTTAACCCTTGTGTGGTGTTCGGGTCTGTGCGACCCGTTTTCAATGTTTACTAAAAGAAAAATTATACATTTCATTATTTTTTCAACCTGAGACTCACATTTCTGTGAAGAACATGTAAAAGAACACATTTTCATTGAGTGCACACTGTGTACCCCCCCTACTAATTTATATTACATATGTGGTGTTCAGGTCCACTGGACCCGATGGTAATACAAGTGTAGAAATTGTAGGTGAAAACAAGTAAACATAGTAAAAATGAAACAAAAACCTTCACTCTGTCTTTCTACTACAAGGGCCTGCTGTATGTGTGTGTGTTTGTGTGTGTGGTTGCTCCTTTAGATTTGCAGCATGTTTCATAGATTGAACACGATCCTCTCCACCATTTTATAGGCATTATTGGGACAAATGCCTAGTCCCATCACCACCCCCCACACCCACCCAACCTCCCCCAATACACCCCAACACACACACACACACATAGCATTGAGAACCTGTCTGCTCCCTCATTTTCCCGCACTCTTCACCATAGTGTGTGACACTACACAATGTCTTGTGGGAACCTGCATAATGTTATTTCAAAACAATCTAAACCAGGGCTGTTCAACCCCGTTCCTGGAGATCTACCATCCTGTAGGTTTTCATTTCAACCCTAATTTGGCACACCTGATTCTATTAATTAGCAGCTCAATCAGATCTCTAGCTGTTGAATGAGGTGTGCTTTGTTTAGGTTGGAGAAACCTACAGGACGGTAGATCTCCAGGAACAGGGTTGGGCAGCCCTGATCTAAACATTCTATATTTTCTCAACCTCTACCCCAGCTGCAAATTGGGGGAGGGACACAACAAATAAATAGCTTTGCATGTGTGGCTCCTTACAAGAATCGATCAGTATGGCAAAAATAATCTCTGCTCACCCTCATGTGGTGTGTAGACTGGCATGAATTTGAGTTCAGTATTTTTGTTGTTGCTGGGGCTACAACTGAAGTTCCCAAATGGGAAAATAAAAGTTATTCTACTCTATTCTATTCTAATGAATGTCTGGGGGATGTTACTACAACGTCCCGGGAATGTTCTCTGTGACCTCCATGTAAACGTTTAGAAAACCCTACAAAAAGACGTCAAGGCAACGTCCTGATGACATTTCGAGACGTTCAGGGGCTGTCCTGGGGACCTAATTATTTTTAGCTGGGTTAGTGCTAGTAAGCATATCATTAACAAACATCCTGGCAGAAACTTAAGAGACCATCCAGTGAAACAGTTCATAATAAACTGTAAGCTCATTCAGTGTAACAGTAGCCCGTACCCTACACTAAAAATACCATAAAAATGGCAACACACCATTTTCTTACCATTCCAAACACCCAAAACTCTCATTTAAATGTGGCTGTTTGTGGCTGGAGTAAATGACATAGTGACACTGAACACTCACTACTGTAGGTGTATAATGTGCATCTGAACCAACAGACTTCTATTTACATTATTTTTTGTAAAGAGCAACAAATATACTGGAACAATTTTAATGCAAAAATAACAAATCTTCCTCTTTAACTTTTTTCCTGATGTGTATTTTTAAGAGTAAAATTAACCAAAAATTCAATTAAAGGAACTTGTATGTACTTGTGTTCAAGGATCCATTTCCTGTGTTCAGAGCGGTAGGGGGGGGGGGGGGGGGGGGGGGGGCTGTTACAGGGGTGCACAACAAGGGGTAAGATCTGTTTCAGGGTTTCATACCAACTCCTGCTCTCCGCTATTTAATCACCCCAATCATTTATTTATATGATATTTGTGATAAAGGAATTAACTACATCAGTAGTCTGCACATTTACCCCAGGCATGAATCATGTTCTGTACTACAGCAGTGAACCAGCTCTGGTGTATGAAGTTGTTTAGAAAATTATGGCGGAATGAATTGATTGGAAGAAAAAAAAAGCCCTGTAGGAATGTCCGAGGTGGATGGATCAGTTTAAGGGTTGTTTCTTCTGACTCATTTTTCTATTGAACTATATGGAAAAATAAGTCAGGAGAAACAACCCTTTAAGCGATCCATCCATATCTACTGTATATCTGGCAGCAGAGTGATGGTTTGAGGCTCGTTTCATACCTCAGACCCTTGATGACTTACAGCCATTTAGTCAACCATAGGTTCCATACTATTCCAGTGTAATTTACAGCTTAATCTAGTCCCACCCCCCAATTCCCATAGAGATGCATTCAAATGCAGAGAGGTTATAGTATCACTTGTAAGATATCAAGGGTCTTTTGATATCCTTTTATACCCAGTCCTGATAGCATCACCTGTGTACCTGTGGAATGTTCCAAACAGGTGTTTTTTTTTACTTCCCAGTCTTCTTTTTGCCCCTGTCCCAACTTTTTTGCAACGTGTTGCAGGCATCAAATTTGGAATTAGCATACATATATTTACAAAAATCAATAAAGGTGATAAGGTAAATAAATATCTTTTGTTTGTACTGTTTTCAATTAAATATATATAAAAGAGAATTTACAAATCACTGCTTTCTGCTTTTATGTGCATTTTACATACTGTCCCAACTTTTTTGGTACATTACACACAAAACGTTTCTGAATTGTGACAGTAGAACATACTACAGTCATAATATTGTGTAATGATTGATGTTTGCCCACAGAAGCAGTTGGGGGCGACGCAGAGTAAATTCCAGCAGAGAATCCAGGAGAGAGAGAAGGAGCTGCAGGATCTGAGACAGGCTGTGTAGTCACTCAAGGTGAGTACAGACCAGAGGAGAAGACAACAGCTGGCTGCTGGAAGAGCCATTTCAGGGCTCAGTCAGAGCTCTCCTCCAGTCAGGCAGTGAGGAGCCCTGTTTTGGGCCACTTTTCAGCCCTGTGGGTGATGCAACGGCAGCCATTTTGCCCCAGAATGCTCACACTATCAGCTGAGGTTGAGAGGGAGAGAACATTTTTTACCCAATTAAACTGGGGGATGATTATGTGTAAGATTGTAAGAGCCAGGTTGGGAATTTAGCCAGGACATTGGGGAAAACCCCTACTCTTTACGATACGTGTCATGCAATCTTTAATGACCACAGTCACAACCTCGGTTTAACATCTAACATCTCTTACAGCAGTGTCTTCATCACTGCACTGGGGCATTGGGGTTTATTTGACCAGAGGGAAGCAGCAACTTACTTTTCCCAGGAGGTCTCCCATCCAAGTACTACCCAAGCCTATAATTGCTTCGCATCAGCCGTTTGGCAGGAGCAGAGATTGCCAGTGTCTGGGTTGTGCCACATTTTTCCATTTTGTCACAATGAACTTAAGGGCGCTCCTATGAAGGTTTAAAGCCTCTCCAACTGTTTGCCTCATGACAAGTTCATCTCAAAGCTCTACAGGCAGTTTGCTGGTCTTCATGACAATATGACTGATCTGATATGATCTGATATGATCTGATATGCTGTTTATGTTGAGAGACATCACAAAGTCAGTGATATGTATTCTGCGTTTAAGCAGTTGGATTTGAAATCAAATAGATTTCAAGCCAACATAGTTGGACCTTGTTAGACTTGTTAATGTATTAGCGTGATCTTTCAGGCACATGGAATACCCCAGGCCAAATTTAAGTTGGCAATACCAAGGGGGTTAGTACTAAAGTGATTTTCAAGTTTTTGTTTTTAATATAATGCTGCAGACATCTAACTACTAGATTTAATTTGACTTACTTACACAGGAGAATAGAAAAATCCTGTCTAAATAAATTTGACTTTAAATTTTATTTGACTTTGCGACATAGCAATATGAAATATATATTTTTTTTTCTAAGGCACTCTAATGATTCCTGAATGTTCTACGGGGAACACATTTTAGCATCAGCAAACCAAAATACGTTAACATTGCAACGCGTTCATTGCTCAGTCAATATAATATTTCTTATGGCAAAGCTTGCAGTCAGCCTGTAACTCATCCATTGGGCTTTATTCGCGCGGCTGGCTATCGTATTTGAATTCCCCCTGAGCATTTTCCCATCCACAGGGCTCTCTCCGCCGTAAACAGCTGCAGGCTCTGAAGCTCGGCTGACAGAGAGGTGGGATTAGCCCGGTTTTGAAGGTCGTCAGCCCGGTTTTTGAAGGTCGGTCAGCTGTTCTCAGGGATGCCGTCCTTTTGGTTTTGGCTCCACGTTTTTAAACCGGAACAACGTGGAGGTCTGTTCGTAAACTCTCTCATTCCACATCCACCAAGTCCACTACAATATGTTTATATTTGAAAATATTTTAAATAAATTAAATAAATGAAAATATTTGAGGTGAAAAATAGGCCATGCAGTTGCTGAATCTCGTTTCATATTTGATCTGCAACGTATAGTTTGACAGTTTGATCCAAGTTATACAAAATAATTTGTTTGCTGAATTTAACAGTTTGAAAAAAAAATTAACAGTAAATGTGGCATGCATAGACGTTTAGGCACCCTTCCAGTTGATTCAAAAATTGAGTTGATTCTTAAATTAAGACAGGTGAACACAATTTCAGAGCTTCATGAATACTCTGACCATTCTAACCACTCTTGGGCCGTGACCAAATACGATCCCTTCACTCCTTTGAGGGCGCATATTTGATTCAACTTCGTCAAAAAGTTTTTCAGTGGGTGATTTTTTCTCACAAATGGGTGCACTTCAAATCCCAGGATAAAACCCTTATTTCCAGGGTTTTGTTGAGGGGATTCAGGAGCACACTCATCCACGGAACTGTGCACTCATCCCACAATTTTTTTTACCAGAAGTAAAAACTACAACTTGTAGTACAAGAGCTAGACATATTACAAACTACTCTCTTTTTATTTTATTTTTTTTAAGAAAAGGAAGTTAAGTGGCACTGTTAAATTTGAGGCAAGATCTGGAAGACTAAGAAAAATCTGCACGAAGACTGGTGTGGTATGTAAAACAAAATCCACATATGACTGCAAAGATAAAAAAAGTAATTTTGGTCAAGACAACTCACGTATTAAATGACATATTTAATGAATGAATGTGCTGAATAATTATTTTAGTTTGGCGGTGAATGGATCTGCTTTAGTACTGCTCCGGAGCACAGGCATCTCCCCCCGCTAAACAGGAGATGACCAGAATCCCCCCATACTAAAGCAGATCCAAACGACAGGTGGAAGCTGGGGTGGTGGAGGGTGACAGCAAATTTATTTTAACACAAGCCATAAGCAAACAAAGAGCAGCGCATCAGCATTCAAGCAGTACAGAGAGAATGGATTTTTGGCTTAAAAAGGGCTCTCCATTAGAGGAGTGTGCATGTGATTGGTTTAAAAGGGCTCTCCATTAGAGGAGTGTGCATGTGATTGGTTTAAAAGGGCTCTCCATTAGAGGTGTGTGCATGTGATTGGTTGAGTATGGGTCGCTTGATTGCTAGCCGACCATGGTCGGCTATGATAATAGTTTCCTAACAGAACTTGCTCTGCGCACGTTAAAATGTTTGCGACGCTCATTGTGCATTAAAATTTGCAGAAATATGTAATGTTTAAGTTAATTCACTGCAAATGTTCTTTGTTTTCACTTAGAGAATCAAGAAAACATGCTATTTGACCACCGGTGCTCAAACTTTAGCATAACGATGTATGTAGTGCTACACAAGTATTTCATGTGGGTTTGTGGGTAAGTTGTTGCAGGATGGCCATCAGTATTGGTCCTGTGGATTGAGCACATCTGGAAGCTTCTATTCTCAGACTCTCAGGCTCTCAAGCTGATTGGCCACACATCATTCCACTGCTCTACTGCTGAATCATTCTCCATAATGGGTGGAGCTACAATGAGCTGTCAGTCATTGACTTATTTGAACCAATAAATAGATTTTTCCCTCCACAACAACAGCACAGCGATCACTGAAATCACACACTAATGCTGCCTGTAGTTCAGATTTAATGAAACCTCACTCTTCCACCCATATATGGTATATATATATATATATAAACTACAAATAAGGTTGAAAACAAAGTCCACTTTCTGATCTGAATCAGGCTTGAGTCCATGACCAAACCTCCTGTCAGAAACAGGTACGACCAGACAGATCACATCTCTCTGATCTTTAAGCCCTGTGGAAACTCTGAATAAATGCCTTAATGATATTAACATGTGGATGAACCAAAATTTCCTGCAATTAAACAGTGACAAAACGGAAATTATTGTTCTAGGTACAAAAGCAAAGAGACAGGAAATTTCTGCCCACCTCAGTTCCTTTTCCATGACGACTAAAGAACATGCCAGGAATCTTGGTGTCATCATAGATGCTGATCTTAACTTTCACCAACATATAAATAATGTAACAAGATCAGCTTTCTATCACCTAAAAAATATCTCAAAAATTAGAGGCTTTCTGTCTAATTCAGATGCTGAGAAACTGATACATGCCTTCGTCTCAAGCAGACTTGACTATTGTAATGGTCTTTTTTTCTGGACTCCACAAGAAAACTGTTAGGCGTCTGCAGCTTATACAGAATGCTGCTGCACGGATTTTGAGTAGGACCAAGAAAAATGATCATGTCACACCTGTTCTTAAATCCTTACACTGGCTTCCTATCAATGTCAGAATTGATTTTAAAATCCTTTTATTTGTTTATAAGGCTCTAAATGGCCCTGCTCCCCACTACATTAAGGAGTTGCTTGTGCCATACCAACCAACAAGAAACCTAACATCATCAGCCAGTGGACTTCTTGTTGTCCCCCGAGTGCACTCTAAAGCAGGAGAAGCTGCATTTAGTCATTATGCCCCAAACAAATGGAATGTACTGCCAAGTGATATCAGAAATGCCCCAACACTTAGCTCTTTTAAAAGTAGACTTAAATCATTTCTTTTTACTGTTGCTTTTAACTAGGTTTTTAATTTTCTTTTAATTAAGTCAATGTTGTGTTTGTTCGGCAATTGTCTGGTCCTTTTTTACGCCGCTTGTATTTTATTCCTTTTTTATTTTATTTATTTATTCATTATTTATTTTTTATTATTATACATGCTTTGCCTTGTGAAGCACATTGTGTTACTTTTTGTATGAAATGTGCTCTATAAATAAACCTGACTTGACTTGACTTGACTCTCTCTTTATTCTCCCTGTTCTGCTCAGCCTGGCCTCAGTCCAACACCACACCTGCAGCTGAGGGCAGAGCCAGGGAGTCACTCCCTCTCTCTCTCTCTGTCACGCAGTTTCAGAGAAACTGAACTTTACTCTCTTAGTTTGAATAGTCAAATAGCCGAGGTCAGTATCTGGTTGGGTCTGCTCAGAACCAGGAAATCGCTTATCCTTTCTCACACAGAATCAGACAACCTACGTTATATTCTGTACTAAAACTAATCTCTGTTTCTTTCAGAGTGAGAGAAAAGGACAGAAATAAATGAGTCAGGAGAAACAACCCTTCAAGATATCCATCCATATCTACTGTATATCTGGCAGCAGATTGATGGTTTGAGGCTCGTTTGATACGTCAGACCCTTGATGACTTACAGCCATTTTACCAACCATGTATTCCATACTCTTCCAGTATGCTCCACCAGATTAATGAGGAAGAGCAGCTCCACCAGATTAATGTGGAAGAGCAGCTCCACCAGATTAATGAGGAAGAGCGACTCCACCAGATTAATGAGAAAGAGCAGCTCCACCAGATTAAGGAGGAAGAGCAGCTCCACCAGATTAATGAGGAAGAGCAGCTCCACTAGATTAAGGAGGAAGAGCAGCTCCACCAGATTAAGGAGGAAGAGCAGCTCCACCAGATTAATGAGGAAAGAGCGGCTCCACCAGATTAATGAGGAAGTCTCTTGCTACTGCATCTTCTGCGGTTTCCCTGACCAAGATTGCGCTACGATCACCTGACTGGGCTCCAGAGACGAGGGGGACAAACACTATCAACCCTTTGAGGCTGCCCCGGTTGTCCATGACAACTCCCCAAGAGTCTGTTCATCTCCCCTGGCCCTGGAGTCCTGGGCTCTGGTTACAGAACACACAACAAACACACACACACACACACACACACACACTTACAGACTCGCTTTCACACACACATACACACTCGCTTACACACACACACACACGCACTTGTGTAAACATACACTTATTAGATGCTTCTCATTTGGAAAAAGACCAGTATTGCATACACTTTGAAGTCTAAAGTTGATACAGACAGTAAGGTTGGAACAAATGGGAACAAATGCCTGAATCAGTCCAGACTGAGAGCTGTGAACAGCAGCACAGCAGTGAGAGAGATTGTGTGTTTTATGAGTTGCTGAAAGTCTGCTCTCTCTCTCTACACTCACTGCTCTGCTCAGCCTGGCCTCAGTCCAACACCACTCCTCCTGCAACTGTGGGGAGAACCAGGAAGTCACTCCCACTCTCTCTGTCACGCAGTTTCAGAGAAATGAAACTTAACTGTCTCTGTCAGTGTGAGCAGTAAAATAGCAGAGGCCAGTATCTAGGTGGGTCTGCTCTGAAACAGGAAATATCTCCTGCTCTTTCTCATACAGATTCAGGGAACTACACAGCATTCTGAACTAAAATTAATCTCTGTCAGTTTGAGCAGTAAAATGGCTCAGGCTGCAGGTCTTCTGGATCAGGACCAGTTCAGCTGTCCGATCTGTTTGGATCTACTGAAGGATCCGGTGACTATTCCCTGTGGACACAGTTACTGTATGGGCTGTATTAAGGGCTGCTGGGATCAGGATGATCATACTGGTGTCTACAGCTGTCCCCAGTGCAGACAGACCTTCACCCCAAGGCCTGTTCTGGGCAAAAACACCTTGCTGGCTGAAGTGGTGGAGAAACTGAAGAAGACAGGACTCCAAGCTGCTCCTCCTGCTCACTGTTACGCTGGACCTGGAAACGTGGCGTGTGATGTCTGCACTGGGAGAAAGTGCAAAGCCGTCATGTCCTGCCTGGTGTGTCTGGCCTCTTACTGTGAAACTCACCTCCAGCGTCACTATGAATCTCCTCCTCTTAAGAAGCACACACTGGTCAAAGCCACTGGAAACCTGCAGGAGAAGATCTGCTCTCATCATGACAAACTGCTGGAGATTTACTGCCGTACTGATCAGCAGTGTATCTGTTATATGTGCACAATTGAGGAACACAGAGGCCATGATACAGTCTCAGTTGCAACAGAACTCAGTGTGAAACAGGTGAGCAGTGGAATTTGTCACTAACAAATGCTTAGTTCTGGCTTTAATAGTAACAATGGGAAACAGTGGCCTGTGATACATTGGCTTTTCAATCACTCATACAATATGACGTTAAAAAAAAGCTATTGGAAATATAATCTATAAGTCTTTCTGTGTGAGGTACTTTATTGTCCATTATACAACAATGAGATCCGAGCGAGTAACGCGATTGGCCAAGACACGTTCCACCAGTGCTGGTATTTAGCACAACCGCACTGCCATTGCCTAGAGGCGTTCTATAGAGCGTTGCCTAGGAAGCATATACAAAAATAGCAACAGCAACAGGGTGCTAGGCAATTTGGCGAATCTGAAATAAATAATGAGTTAATCAAAAGTTATTGTTTCAATGTTTTTGTCATTACTTACTAAACGTTCATGTTAACATTGTTGTATAAATAGCAATAGATCACTCGAGGTTTGTGCGTTATTGGATATAATCACTGCCGTGAGTACCCTACTTCGCAACTCGAACTGCGGTCTCGTTGCTGCGACATCACCGCAGTGATTATATTTCTAATATAACTCCATCTCCTGATCTATTGCTTAAATAAACTTAATAAAATAAAAAGATACATGTAATAATGCCCCCTGTATCAATAGGCATTTGTTTTTGATTAATTCATTCAGAATACAAGGTGGAAATGTAATTTCCTTTTTTTGCATTACCATGCACTATGCATTTATTTGTTTACTGCATCTAAGAACATTGTACCATTGACCATTGTCCACGGTGGCAAATAAAACAGGAAGTGAACTGAGCTGTCACTGAATTGACATATTAGAATTGTTAGAACAGCAGCCATGGCTTAGAACATGCAGAGGTTAACATGTTCAACTTTCACAGCTTTATTAAAGACAGCAGCATCAATGGTGAAAAGTTTATCATGATGCTGCAGCTCATGGGAATGCATACATACATGTGTATGTTCTTTATTCTACACCTTACTGCCACGCACTTATGAGCGTTGCGTTGGAAACTCCATCCTTGGGTTGGCTACAACTTCGTCTCTGATTGGTGAAACTCGATTTAGGATTGTGGGTAGCGCAGTACCAGGAATTTGGGAATAAAACATGAATAGACTAATACATTTCTTAAAAATAATTTTTAAGTTCTAATTAAGTTGAAATCAGGTGGACTTATGGCATATACCATCGTTTCACAATGTTGTAGTATGATTACCTTTTACGGTTAATACATACGTCTAAAAATTGAATTCCCTATCGCGACTATGAATGGTAATTTTACTTCCACTGCTGAAACCTGATCCCACCCAACAGGCTCTGAAGCCACACCCACACCTGCCCACACAGAAAAGAGCATCACACCCAGAATCGTCCCAAACACATCTTTGAATGATAAATACAGAGAAGCACGGATTCTAAAAATGAAAATGAAGACAGAGATTGCCAGTGTATCCTAGATATACCTGAACCTGAGCAGCTTTTTTGACTTTTACAGTCCATGTTCCAGATTTGGGAGGGTTCCGTGTTTTACTCAGTGCAGTTATCCAGCTAAATCAGTAATCCTGCTTCATGATTCAGGTCTCAGGAATAACGAAGGATGGTGGTATATTCTCCAAAAAGATCAGTTTCCATCCAGTAATCAAACACTTCTTTCTGTTGTAGTTACAATTATGGTACATTATCTTATGTTACGTTACGGTCAAAAACCTTTAGCGTTCCACACTGTACATATATGTAGCCTACGGCGGTAGCCTGAAGTGCAAACATTTAAAAAGGTTAAGGCACTCAATCTCAAGTAGAAAACGATTAAAAAGCTTTTATTTTATTGGCTAGATCATGATAGAAACCTGCAGCTCCGCGTATCTGCAACATATGCCTTCATCTGGGTGCATGTGAAAGCAGTGAGGGGGCTGAACCCAATCACGCATGTAGAGTTGAAGTTGGAAGTTTCATTTTTTTGAGTTTAAAAAAAAACTAAGTTTTAACCACTCCACAGATTGTTAGCAAACTATAGTGTTGGCAAGTCATTTTTCGACTTTGTGCATGACACAAGTAATTTTTCCAACAATTGTATACAGACAGATTATTTCACTTTTAATTCACTATATCACAATTCCAGTGGGAATGTTCCAGTGTAATTTACAGCTAAATCTAGTCCCATCCCCCAATTCCCATACAGATCCATTCAAATGCAGAAACGTTATAGTATTGCTTGTAAGAGTACCAGAAAATAAGATATCAAGAGTCTTTTGATGTTGTTGGGTCACAGACATCAGGAAGTGATGGCATGCAAAGGATATCCGACCAAATATAAAAAATTTAAAGGCACAAAGTAGATGTCCTAACTGGCTTGCCAACACTATAGTTTGCTAACATGAAATCTGTGGAGTGGTTAAAAATTAGTTTTAATGACTTCAACCTAAGTGTATGTAAACTTCAGACTTCAACTGTATACAGATCCTTTCCAAAAAATTTGAATATCATGGAAAAGTAGTTTTTTTCCATAATTCCATTCAAAAAGTGAAACTTTCATAGATTATAGATTCATTACATACAAAGTTAAATATTTCTAGCCTTTTATTTGTTTCGTTTTTCATAATTTTGGCTTACAGCTCCAGAAAACCCCCAAAACAGTATTTCAAGAAATTAGAATAGTGTGTCGAAAATCAGCATTTACTTCAGTTATTTCAGAGAATGAATGTTTTAGACTGAGTGTCACACTCTAATCATCTAATTTACTCAAAACACTTACAAAGTTTTTTTACAGGTGTGTCGTTAAATTGGACAGGTATCTCAGTTTGGTTCAGTATGGGGAAGACTTGACAATTGGCCAGAAGACCATCATTGACACCCTTCAGAAGATGGGTAAGCCACAAAAGGTCATCGCTAAGGAGGCTGGCTCTTCACAGAGTGCAGTGTCCAAGCATATCGATAGAAAGTTTAGTGGAAGGGAAAAATGAGGCAGGAGAAGGTGCACAAGCAAAAGAGATGACCGTAGGCTTCAGCGGATTGTCAAGCAAAGACGATTCCAAAATTTGGCGGAGATGCAGAGGGAGTGGACTGAGGCTGGAGTCAGTGCTTCAAAAACCATCACGTACAGAGTGTGACACTCAGTCTAAAACATTCATTCTCTGAAATAACTGAAGTAAATGCTGATTTTCGACACACTATTCTAATTTCTTGAAATACTGTTTTGGGGGTTTTCTGGAGCTGTAAGCCAAAATTATGAAAAATGAAACAAATAAAGGCTAGAAATATTTCACTTTGTGTGCAATGAATCTATAATCTATGAAAGTTTCACTTTTTGAATGGAATTATGGAAAAAATATAACTTTTCCATGATATTCAAATTTTTTGGAAAGGATCTGTATAACATCACAAAAGACTCAAAGAAATTGGTACATATAAACACAACACATGCCTTCATCAGGGTGCATGCACATACACAAGCAGCACAGGTACAATGTGTTTGCAATAAAAATATCAGTAAGGGGGCAGAAGTCAATCAAAACATTATAGGAGCACATATGACTCAATCATGCTTATGGACTCAAGGTACATACAGTATATACAGAGTTACAGGGAAGGAGCTAAATCTATTCCATTATTGGTAGCAACCATGGCTGCAGGCAAGGAGCTGTCGCTAGCTCTAATACTTTCTGAGCGCCAAAAGCTTCAGACACATATACCCAACAACTAGAGGAAGAGAGAAAATGCATAAGGCAAGCCAGTGTTGTTTTTATGATGTTCTTTGTTTTAGATGCTTCTGTACGATATTGTGTAACAAAATACACCTGGTTAGATTTGGGGGCTGATGTTCTTTTTTAACAAGTTATTTTTATCAAGAGATTTAGCTTTTTGCAAATGTTTACCTGTATTTGAGTTAATTGGGACACAGTAACACATTGCATGAAAATGGCAATATGCCATGGAAATTAATTACTAACAGTGCAATTAAAAATATAGAAAATGTACGTTGTCCATTGCATACAAATCCTTTGTGAATGATGATAGTAGAACATACTACAATCATGATATAGTGGAATGATTGATGTGTGTCCACAGAAGCAGTTGGGGGGTGACACAGAGTAAATTCCAGCAGAGAATCCAGGAGAGAGAGAAGGAGCTGCAGAATCTGAG
This sequence comes from Synaphobranchus kaupii, assembly GCA_029718625.1. NCBI lineage: Eukaryota > Metazoa > Chordata > Actinopteri > Anguilliformes > Synaphobranchidae > Synaphobranchus > Synaphobranchus kaupii. Next base: position 125,653,781 of record CM056377.1, read on the forward strand.
ACAGGCTGTGCAGTCACTCAAGGTGGGTACTGACCAGAGGAGAAGAGAACAGCTGACTGGGGAACAGGCTGTCTGGGGTCCCAGTAAAAGCTGAGTGAAAGGCCTAGTTAAAATGTACAGCCCTCCTCTATCTATGCCTCCTAACAGCGCTCTGCACAGACAGCAGTGGAGGACAGTGAGAGGATCTTTACTGAGCTCATCCGCTCCATTGAGAGAAGGCACTCTGAGGTGAAAGAGCTGATCAGAGATCAGGAGAAGGCTACAGTGAGTCGGGCTGAAGGACTCCTGGAGCGACTGGAGCAGGAGATTGCTGAGCTCAGGAGGAGAGACGCTGAGCTGGAGCAGCTTTCACACACAGAGGATCACATCCATTTCCTCCTGGTAACATCACTGGCTCTCTGACAGAGCTGCCTGATGGAGCTGCTCCTGATTCCTTATGTGACTGGAATTTCTGACCCACAGTGTGGACATGTTCACTTTCTGTTGTCCTTTTATATTGCGATTATATCTCTCTCTCTCTCTCTCTCTCTCTCTCTCTCTCTCTCTCTCTCTCTCTCTCTCTCTGAGGTGGAGGGTGCTCTTGGGAGAGGTGCTGGTTGTAAACTTATTTTCAATCATTGTCTGTTTGTTTTCTTCTAAACTTTTCCCTACTGACTCTCACTGTCTATAACTTGTTTCATAGTGGTATCATTTAGGGATTAGGATTAGGATTAGGGTTGGGGAGGAAGTTTTTTCCGGGGTTTAAAAGTTTTATGAGACGCCGTAATGGCGTCTCAGTCGGACGGGGAGACTATGTCTCTTCAACACGGCGTAAGGTGTGTAGTGGAGAGTGGTGCGTCCGTACAAGACGTACTGGTCGCGATCGCGGAACAGATAGGAGGGGGAAATATCGACTCAGCCTCTCGAATGAATAAGGCGGGTGGTGGTATTTAAAAAAAAAGTAAGTTTAGCGGCTAAACTAATTGCAAGTGGAATATGGGTGAAAGATGGATTCGTGCAGGTAACCCCGTTGGCGGCACCTGCTACAAAGGTAATAATTTCAAATGTTCCCCCATTCATAAAAAATGAAGTAATTGAACATGAATTGTCGCGCTTCGGCAAACTTGCTGGTACAATGAGGATGATCCCCCTGGGGTGTAAGAACGATGACTTAAAACATGTCATGTCATTTCGGAGGCATATATTTATGTTTTTAAAAGACGCATCGCAAACCTTGGATGTGTCTTTTCGGGTGAGGCATGGGGAGCGATTTTTTCTAGTGTTTCCCAGTACTGGTAGTTTACGGTGTTTTGAGTGTGGCGATATTGGCCATATGAGGCGGAGCTGTCCGCATAAGGATAAGGATAGGAACAGGAACGAGGATATGGAAGAAGGAAATATATCTGGTGCTAATTCTAGCGAGAAGGCCAGTGAGGAAGTGAATGGGGAGTCAGACAGAAGGCAGGCTGGGGAAACGGTGTTAAATGAGCGATGTGGGGAGGAGGGGGCTGTATCGGAGGCGCAGGAGGCCGATATAGATGATCCTCAGGAAGGGACAAGTGCTTCAACCGTACGGCCTCGGTCGGCAGAGAGATAAGAGTAAGAGCAAGATTTAGCTCATTAAATGATATGGATGCCCCAAGCTCATTCTTTTTTAAGTTGGAGAAAAAGACGGTAGAAAAAAATGAACTGCACAGTATCAAGCAGCCTGGGGGGAGGGTCACAACAAATCCTGGGGAAATCCGTGACGTAGCAGCACAGTTTTATACTGAGCTGTTCAAAGCAGAGCAGGTAGACAAAAAGCAGCTCTCTGTCCTCCATAGAAATCTACCACAGCTTAGCCCAGAGGAAAAAGAAACCCTGGACTCTGCAATTAGTTTGCAGGAGTTTACGGTGGCCGTCAATCAGATGGCACCTGGACGTGCTCCGGGTATTGATGGCCTACCTGCAGAGTTTTATAAAAAGTTTTGGGAATGTATTGGTAAGGACCTATATGAGGTCATAATGGAGTGTGTGGGGAATGGGGAGCTGCCTCAAAGCTGTCGCCGGGCAGTGCTTACACTCCTGCCAAAAAAAGGAGATTTGTGCCTAATAAAAAAATGGAGACCCCTAGCACTTCTTTGCACAGATTTTAAAATACTCTCAAAAACAATTGCTAATAGACTTAAGATGTCTTTAGCAAAACTTGTACATAAAGATCAGTCATACTGCATCCCTGAACGTACAATCAGGGATAACCTGTTTTTAATAAGAGATGTGATGGAATTGGCGGAAAAGTGCGACCTGAACTTTGGCTTAATGGCCATTGATCAGGAAAAAGCTTTTGATAGGGTTGATCATGGGTATCTGATGGACACCTTGAAGGCCTTTGGGTTTGGGGAGGGATTTGTTTCATGGGTGACACTGCTATACAAAGATGTGTCCTGCCTAGTAAAGGTAGCGGGGGGTCTCAGTAGACCAATAAGGGTACAGAGAGGAATCAGGCAAGGATGCCCTTTGTCAGGCCTTCTTTACACATTAGCAATTGAGCCACTGCTGTGCCAAATAAGGCATAGACTGCGGGGTCTGGGGGGGCCAGGCATGGGTTTAGAGGAAATAAAGGTTTCAGCCTATGCAGATGATATTACAGTAATTGTAAGGGATCAGGAGGACGTACATGCTCTGGTAGGCTGTATCAATACATATGAGTAGGCCTCTGCCGCGAGGGTAAACTGGGAGAAGAGCGAGGCCCTGCTCTGTGGGGCATGGCAGGGTAGGCCTCCTCCCAGGCTGCCAGAAAATCTAGCCTGGAGGAGAGAGGGGCTGAAGGTGTTGGGGGTCTATCTAGGGACAAAGCAGTACACCTTGAAAAACTGGGAAGGTGCATTGGACAAAGCGTGTGCCAGGATGTCTCGGTGGAAATGGCTCCTCTCACAGGTGTCTTATAGGGGGAGGGTGCTAATCCTTAATAATTTAGTGGCTTCTGCCCTCTGGCATAAGCTTGCGGTTTTAACCCCACCAAAGGACTTTCTAAGGGCATCTACAAAGGAGCATTGTAAATTTTTTCTGGTCGGGGGCAGCACTGGCTCAGGGCAGCAGTGCTGTATCTGCCCGTACATGAAGGAGGGCAGGGTCTCATTGACCTGGAGAGTCGAGTGATGGCATTCCGCTTACAAGCTGCACAGAGGCTTCTCTACCATGCAGATGTGAGCTGGAGGGAGACCGCCTGTGCTCTGCTGAGGAAGGCAGGTGCTTTGGGGTTGGATTTGCAACTTTTCCTGACTGACTTACAGGGGCCATGGATTGCAGGTCTTTCAGAATTCTATGCCTCTGTGCTGAGGGCATGGTCAGGCATATTTACCATGCAGCGGGGGACCCTTTGGGGGACAGAGGAGCCGCTGTTCCACAACCCGCTGCTGGGACTGTCATTAGTGTCTGCCGGCCTTAGGAGCTCCTTTGTGCGGGCCGGGATTACAAAGCTGGAACATTTGCGGAGCTCGGAATGCGGTGGCTGGAGGGATGCAGTGGACATTGCCGCACAGACGGGGGTGCACTCTATGCGGCTGGTAGAGAAAACCCTTTTAAGAGTGAAGGCGGTGGTGTCTGCCTTGGCTGGAGAAGGCAGAACTCTGACACCTTCATCCACTGTGGCCCCTGTGTTCCCACCCATGCATGTGCAGGCGGCGGTGGGAGAATGGCAAGAGGAACAGGGGAAACTTTTAACTTTTAGGACTCCTTTGTTGGGTGATTTTAAGGGGATAAGCAAGAGGGCCTTGTACACAGTATGCATAAAGGTTTGGCACCTTCTCTCTTTGGGGCAGGTGCGGGCAGGTGTTTGGCAGGGGTTGGGGTCAAATTTTACCCCCACATTAAAAAATTGGAGATTGATCTATAAAACTCCAGTACCAAAGCGGTCAGGGGACCTCCAGTGGAGGATTATACATGGAGCCATAGCCACCAACAGGCACCTGGCACACATTGACCATGCACTGGGGGAGGGCTGCCCCTTCTGTGGGGAGGGGGAATCGGTGTTTCATCTGTTTGCCCATTGTGAGCGCCTGTCAGCCTTATTCGCGTTGCTGAAAAACTTGTGTGGGAGGCTTGGGGTGGCTTTTGATATGGGGCTTTTTATCATGGGTCCAGGGTACAGTGTCAAGCACAAGCACAGGCTACAAATAGTTAACTTTTTATTTGGACAAGCCAAGCTCGCAATATGGCTCACAAGGAAAAAACAAAATAAAAGAGGGGCAGGTAACCGATCCATTGCTGGTTTTTAGGGGGATGGTTTTGGAACGGCTTAAGATTGAATATGTATATTTTAAATTGCATAGTAATGTAAATAATTTTAAAGAAATCTGATGTGTAAATGAGGCGATTTCTGCAGTTGATGATGAGGTGGGCTACAAGGTGTGCCTCTGAGGGAAATAGGAAAAAGGAAAAACAACAACATTGTACTAAGGGGTTTATTTGGGTCTTTGGAAAATTTCTTTTTGTGTTTTGTCCTTTTAAAAAAAAATATTGTTTGGAAAAAAAATAATAAATGACATGATTTGAAGGATAGGTTTTGATTCTTGTAAATATGTTCCTGGCATTGTTTAAATAAAGGGGACATAAAAATCAAAAAAATCTCTCTCTCTCTCTCTCTCTCTCTCTCTCTCTCTCTCTCTCTCAATTCAATTCAATTCAATTCAATAATGCTTTATTGGCATGACTGCATACAGACTGTTACAATGTTGCCAAAGCAGGTGAAATATTAGTAAGAGTACTTAAAATAAATACCAACTAATTAAAATGGAACAGGTAAGTAGATATGTAAATATGGTTATAATAAAGGGAAAACATAAATGAAGAAATAAATAAAATAGTAATAGCAACAGTAATAAGGCAATGCAGAAATATATAAAATTAATAATAATAATAAATAACAGTATTTCCATTACCCGCTGTCCCTATGGCTATGGCATTCTGACACATATTGTGCCGCAAGGTGTGTCCTTTGTCCCTCTCCTAGAATGAGTGCCAATTTCTCTTTGTCATCTAGGAGTAGAAAATTTGGAATTTGGTTTTCAAATTTTTTCTGGTATTTTTCTCTAATATTTTGGAATTTATCACACTTTAGGAGGAAGTGCATCTCTGTCTCAACCTTACCTGTCGTACAGTGACCACATATTCTTTGCTCTTTTGGTAACCAAGATTTTTTATGTCTGCCTTTTTCAATGGCTAGACTGTGGTCACTGAGCCTGTACTTGGTAAGGATCAGTCTCTGCTTTCTATCTCTGACAGTGGAGAGATAGTCAGCCAATTTGTATTCTCTTTTTAGGGCCAGATAACATTCTAATTTGTGTTGTAATTTGGTTTCTATGTCCCAATGTTCCAAATATGAGTTTTTGCATTGTTTGATGATTTGGTTTACTCTAATCTGTGGTTGGTAAGCAGTGCTGGTCTGTAACTCTTCAGTGTTTGTGTTTACGGGGTTAGTTAGTTTCAGAACCAGCTGACTGAGGGGACTCTTTTTTGGGCTTAGCTCTTGGGTTTGGAATGCTTTAAATTGTAATGTATCATGGGGACTTGATTGAAGGTGCATCCAGAATTTAAGTGATCTTTTTTGGATATTTATTAGTAATGGGAAGCGGCCTAATTCTGCCCTGCATGCATTTGTTGGTGTTTTCCTTTGTACATTTAGCAAATTTCGACAAAATTCTGCATGCAGGGCTTCTATTGGATGCTTGTCCCATCTAGTGTAGTCTTGATGACTGAGTGGACCCCATACTTCACTTCCATATACTGCAATGGGCAGGATGACACTGTCAAAGATTTTGGACCAAATTTTAATTGGGATGTCTATTTTATAGAATTTTCTTTTTATTGCATAGAAAGCTCTTCTGGCCTTCTCTTTGAGTGCATTCACTGCCAGACCAAAGTTTCCTGAGGCACTGATTTTTAGTCCCAGGTAATCATAATTTAGCGTGTGTTCTAGGGCGGTGTTACCTAGAGTAAATAGGTGTCTACTTTCCTGACACCTGGGCTTCTTCTGGAAGATCATAATTTTTGTCTTTTTTAAATTTACTGCCAGGGCCCAGTTCTGACAGTATTTCTCTAGCAGATCCAGATGCTGCTGTAGACCCTGTTCTGTGGGTGACAGCAGCACCAGGTCATCTGCGTAGAGCAAGAATTTGATTTCTGTGTTGTTTAGGGTGAGGCCAGGAGCTGCAGATTGTTCCAGTAACACCGCTAACTCATTAATGTACATATTGAACAGGGTTGGACTCAAACTGCAGCCCTGTCGTACCCCTCGCCCTTGAGTGAAGTATTCTGTTCTTTTGTTGCCGAGTTTTACACCGCACTTATTTTCCAAATAAATAGATTTAATTATGTCATACACTTTACCCCCTACACCACTTTGGAGGATTTTATAGTATAAGCCTTTGTGCCAAATAGAATCAAATGCTTTCTTAAAATCAACAAAGCATGCATCTCTCTCTCTCTCTCTCTCTCTCTCTCTCTATCTCTCTCTCTCTCTCTCTCTCTCTCTCTCTCTCTCTCTCTCTCTCTCATTAGAGCTCTAAGTCCCTCTGTGTCCCTCCTGGACCTGGAGACTTACCCAGCATCACTGTCAGTCAAACAATGTCAAACATTTGCCTTAAGACTGTAAGGAAATGTGTCTCTGAGCTGAAAGAGCGACTGGAGGACGTCTGCAAGGGGGGAAATGTCTAAGATCTCCAAGGCAGGCAGAGCAGTGGGCATTTATGGCTGCTTTACTGAGACTGGGGAGCCCTCAGAAGCCAGAGCCACAGCAGCTGAAGTGGAGACCTGTCCCCTCTGCATGAAGCCCTTGCAGAAGAAGCAGAGGCTGATATGTACTCATGCCTTCTGTGCAGCCTGTCTGAAGGGCTCTGTAGAAAGACTGGGTCTCCAGTGTCCAGTGTGTCAAAAAGCACTCAGAGTGGTGGGAGACCAGCCAGAGGGAGAGATGACATTGGGATATGGCCGGAACATTTTTGGAAAAATATTTGTTTCTATTTCATACAATATTCCCTGTGGAATACAGATGGTAAGAAATTGATGTTCATTTGATGAAATGCTATATATTTCAATAGTTTTGGAGTCATGTGATTGAGTTTTCCGCAGTATCATGAATGAAGTTCACTGAAAATCTATTTCAGGGTTCAGCCTCATGCTGGATATTGTCTCAGAATACAATACATATCCTAATGCAGGGGTCACTATATAATAGATATCCCAATACAGGGTCATTATACAATACATATCCTAATACAGGGTTCACTATGCAATACATACACTGATACAGGGTCACTATACAATTCATATCCAAATAAACTTGTCTCTATACAATTAATATCCTGACACACATAGGGATTTTATTTTTAAAAACGTGTTTTGAAAACCAACCAGAGGAAATTGAGGAAAACAAAATGCAACAGTTGCTTATTGTGAACTCAACTTAAAGAACTTGTCATTTAAATAATTATTAGCGGGGGGGTTTCAGGCCCACATCTCTGTGAAGCTGCTTTGTGACAATGGCCGTTGTGAAAAGCGCTATACAATATGTAATGCCAGCCAAGAACAAGAAAATACACACAAATGCCTCTGAACTTTCACGTTTAAACATTTGAAGTTAAAACAACACCTCACTACTAATACAAATGTGCACATATCATGGCAAGGAATTTTTTCAAAACTATAAACGTATCGAGACAGAAATCACTTTATTGATACCTGGATCATTAAAAGTGAACTTACAATATACTGCTGTTTGAATATGAATATGAATATGTTGAACAGAGCCCGAGATAAGGCTTTGCATTTCACAATTTTCATATTTTCTGTTTTCTACCTGAATGAAGTGTGTGAAGTGTTTTCCTTTGTGACAGTGAGCAAATGAAATTGAAATAAATTGAAAATTTAACATGTACACATGTACAGTATATGCAAATACATACATAAGATCTACATCCATACAGTTCCCCTTTTCCCTGTGCGTTATATTCTGTGTCCAGGAGGCCCATCCCAACCCAGGGAAGCCCTTTACTGGAATCCAAACTAAAGACTGGTTACCAGACAGCCCAGAGGGCCAGGAGGTGCAGCGGCTGCTGCAAAGAGCCTTTGAGCAGAAGCTGGTTTTTACTGTGGCTGCAACCGATGCAGCTGCAGACAGAGTCGTCTTCACTGACATCCCCCATGCAGACCAGTACAAGCTTTTAGTGTTATCCAAAAATGATTGGAAGTTGCAGGATTTGGTGTATTTATATATTGTTTTTGGCACAAATATAAATTATTGAATATGTGATCATCTCTCAGTTACCAGCAGTATCAATGTGACTGTAGTTTCCTCATGTCTGTGCTTCAGCTGTTCAATCTTTGTTTCTGTATGTTTATTCACTGAGCTGTTATTGGTTGCTTTTTACCAAACATTCATAAACTAACCCTCCCCACATTCATGTGAAAGCTACATATTAATGCATATACTGTATGTCAACATACAAATGAGGGCTTTCCCAGCATGCTTTGCACACTGTTCCATATGTTGCTAATAATATAGCAGCAGAGCTCATAGAGGCATGTGAGTCTCAGAGGGTGACATCATCCCCTAGAGTCAGGAGAAGAGTGTGATTGGTTTCCATGGTGAGGGATCAGGGTCTTTAGCTTTGTCTGTAGTATAAACCTGACCTCTGTTACAGTTTGCAGTAACACAGGTGCATCACAGCTACCAGAAATAATCTATTAATCATGAAGTATAAGTGCACATGAGTGAGAGCTGGAGTGTGTTCAGTGTCTTTGCCTTCTCTTTACACATTTACAGTTACATGCTGCACTTTTCATCACCAAACCTGTGAGTTTCTCCATGTCTCGTGTGTTGAGCTCAGTCCTTCTGCTCCTTGATCAGTGTGTGTTTCTTTCTTACACAGGTCTCAGTGCAGTCAGCCTGGATTCTTGCAGAAAGTGAAGGCGGCGCTCAGAGTCAAATTAATTAAATGATTGGATGAACAGAGACATCAGATCCACCCACTCAGTACAGGGCCACCAAATAGACAAGAAGAGAAACACTCAGAAAATCAACACATTACAAAGATACCAAGATGGACCCTAGATAGAGACACATTGGAAACCAAGATAGACCAGCCTGTTGGCCTTTGCCCTCTCTGTGAGGTCAGGAAGCAGAATCATGGCAGCATGGCTGGGGGCTATTTTTAATCATGGCAGCATGGCTGTATTCCACTTTAATTCACTTGATTAATGCAATGATATTTGATATGTTTGTTTGTGTGCTGTGGGTCTGCCCCACTGTCTCTGTCTTTTTGTTGTTGCTGGGGCTACAACTGAAGTTCCCAAACGGGAAAATAAAAGTTATTCTACTCTATTCTATTCTAATGAATGTCTGGGGGATGTTACTACAACGTCCCGGGAATGTTCTCTGTGACCTCCATGTAAACGTTTAGAAAACCCTACAAAAAGACGTCAAGGCAACGTCCTGATGACATTTCGAGACGTTCAGGGGATGTCCTGGGGACCTAATTATTTTTAGCTGGGTTAGTGCTAGTAAGCATATCATTAACAAACATCCTGGCAGAAACTTAAGAGACCATCCAGTGAAACAATTCATAATAAACTGTAAGCTCATTCAGTGTAACAGTAGCCCATACCCTACACTAAAAATACCATGAAAATGGCAACACACCCATTTTCTTACCATTCCAAACACCGAAAACTCTCATTTAAATGTGGCTGTTTGTGGCTGGAGTAAATTACATAGTGACACTGAACACTCACTACTGTAGGTGTATAATGTGCATCTGAACCAACAGACTTCTATCATTATTTTTTGTAAAGAGCAACAAATATACTGGAACAATTTTAATGCAAAAATAACAAATCTTCCTCTTTAACTTTTTTCCTGATGTGTATTTTTAAGAGTAAAATTAACCAAAAATTCAATTAAAGGAACTTGTATGTACTTGTGTTCAGGGATCCATTTCCTGTGTTCAGAGCGGTAGGGGGGGGGGGGGGCTGTTACAGGGGTGCACAACAAGGGGTAAGATCTGTTTCAGAGTTTCATACCAACTCCTGCTCTCCGCTATTTAATCACCCCAATCATTTATTTATATGATATTTGTGATAAAGGAATTAACTACATCAGTAGTCTGCACATTTACCCCAGGCATGAATCATGTTCTGTACTACAGCAGTGAACCAGCTCTGGTGTATGAAGTTGTTTAGAAAATTATGGCGGAATGAATTGATTGGAAGAAAAAAAAAGCCCTGTAGGAATGTCCGAGGTGGATGGATCAGTTTAAGGGTTGTTTCTCCTGACTCATTTTCCTATTGAACTCTATGGAAAAATAAGTTAGGAGAAACAACCCTTTAAGCGATCCATCCATATCTACTGTATATCTGGCAGCAAAGTGATGGTTTGAAGCTCGTTTGATACCTCAGACCCTTGATGACTTACAGCCATTTAGTCAACCATAGGTTCCATACTATTCCAGTGTAATTTACAGCTTAATCTAGTCCCACCCCCCAATTCCCATAGAGATGCATTCAAATGCAGAGAGGTTATAGTATCACTTGTAAGATATCAAGGGTCTTTTGATATCCTTTTATACCCAGTCCTGATAGCATCACCTGTGTACCTGTGGAATGTTCCGAACAGGTGTTTTTTTTTACTTCCCAGTCTTCTTTTTGCCCCTGTCCCAACTTTTTTGCAACGTGTTGCAGGCATCAAATTTGGAATTAGCATACATATATTTACAAAAATCAATAAAGGTGATAAGGTAAATAAATATCTTTTGTTTGTACTGTTTTCAATTAAATATATATAAAAGAGAATTTACAAATCACTGCTTTCTGCTTTTATGTGCATTTTACATACTGTCCCAACTTTTTTGGAATTGGAGTTTGTACATTACACACAAAACTTTTCTGAATTGTGACAGTAGAACATACTACAGTCATAATATTGTGTAATGATTGATGTTTGTCCACAGAAGCAGTTGGGGGCGACGCAGAGTAAATTCCAGCAGAGAATCCAGGAGAGAGAGAAGGAGCTGCAGGATCTGAGACAGGCTGTGTAGTCACTCAAGGTGAGTACAGACCAGAGGAGAAGACAACAGCTGGCTGCTGGAAGAGCCATTTCAGGGCTCAGTCAGAGCTCTCCTCCAGTCAGGCAGTGAGGAACCCTGTTTTGGGCCACTTTTCAGCCCTGTGGGTGATGCAACGGCAGCCATTTTGCCCCAGAATGCTCACACTATCAGCTGAGGTTGAGAGGGAGAGAACATTTTTTAGCCAATTAAACTGGGGGATGATTATGTGTAAGATTGTAAGAGCCAGGTTGGGAATTTAGCCAGGACATTGGGGAAAACCCCTACTCTTTACGATACGTGTAATGCAATCTTTAATGACCACAGTCACGACCTCGGTTTAACATCTAACATCTCTTACAGCAGTGTCTCCATCACTGCACTGGGGCATTGGGGTTTATTTGACCAGAGGGAAGCAGCAACTTACTTTTCCCAGGAGGTCTCCCATCCAAGTACTACCCAAGCCTATAATTGCTTCGCATCAGCCGTTCGGCAGGAGCAGAGATTGCCAGTGTCTGGGTTGTGCCGCATTTTTCCATTTTGTCACAATGAACTTAAGGGCGCTCCTATGAAGGTTTAAAGCCTCTCCAACTGTTTGCCTCATGACAAGTTCATCTCAAAGTTCCACGGGCAGTTTGCTGGTCTTCATGACAGTATGACTGATCTGATATGATCTGATATGATCTGATATGCTGTTTCTGTTGAGAGACATCACAAAGTCAGTGATATGTATTCTGCGTTTAAGCAGTTGGATTTGAAATCAAATAGATTTCAAGCCAACATAGGTGGACCTTGTTAGACTTGTTAATGTATTAACGTGATCTTTCAGGCACATGGAATACCCCAGGCCAAATTTAAGTTGGCAATACCAAGGGGGTTAGTACTAAAGTGATTTTGTTTTTAATATAATGCTGCAGACATCTAACTACTAGATTTAATTTGACTTACTTACACAGGAGAATAGAAAAATCCTGTCTAAATATATTTGACTTTAAATTTAATTTGACTTTGCGACATAGCAATATGAAATTGTAAGACAGGATTTAACACCCAGAGCACCTAAAGAGAACACAATACCGGGAAGTGGCAATCAAGTCACGCTTCTGGTGCCGGGATGTTTGCTGGGACCATCTGGCCTCAGGTTTACGGTGTCCGAGAATGTCCTAGGATTTTATGATCCTGGGAGAGACTCTGATCTGTTTGAAACTCCCGCGCACGGACAATGCAAGACTGCGCCCGCCTGACGTCACTGAGGCAGGCCACATCCCTTTCATTCAAATAATGTCCACACAGCATGGTATAACAGTACAGACTGCTTTGGTCTTCAAAAAGCCTAAAAACCTTAAAATGTGATGAATGTTTATGCTACATTGTACAGTATATACTGGAAATAGTCCTGACACTGGAACATACATTGTACACTCTTTTACCAGAGGAATAAGTATATATTGTTCAGTTTCTGAGTGTTACATGAGTAAAACACACATTTAATGTACCTGACTGAACAGGGGAAACTAGGGTATAATGTAATGTTCTCAACAGGAATCCTGGGACTGTTTGTGGCATTAATATTCATCACATTTGAAAACTATGCAGAGATGGGATTCTCATGGCAACACAAACGTAGACCTATTCATGTTTGATATCGTTTTGATGGTCTCGGTGTGTGTGGTGCAATGGCCTATATTTCCTAAATGGTCAACATGGAGGAAATATATATTTCATCACTCAGGAGTAAACTGCCGCTGTGGAATTATACCACAGGAAACTCTGTCTGCAAACCCCCCTTGGAGGGGGGACGAAATGTGCAATATTAGCCCTCTGGCCAGTTTATGGTTTTACGATCGTCCACAGCCAGATCAAACACAGAATTTGGGCTTATAAGCATAGGAAACAAAGAACTCGGGGAAGCTGTAGCCAGACTCTCCCGCACATCTCACTTTGTGTATTGTGTGTAGCGATTGCCAGGTATGACTTAGTATTTTACTCTATACTCTATTTTGAATATGTTGTGTTGTAATTTGTAACCATGATTGATTATTTTAAAGTAAAGAACCTACCTGGTAAACTGTTTAACTTGCGTGGTCTCCATGACTCTAATCCATTTTATACCTTTTTCAGCCTAAATTACAACTGAATACTCAGGGGAACAATTCTTACCGATGACCAACTGATCAGTGGCGTGGTACTTTATGTGGAGTTCCCAAGTTGGGAATAGGCGGTCGAGTTCTGCCAGTAAAAGGATTAGCGATGCACGGCTCTGGGAATTTGATATGAAGAGAACCCCTGGACGTTCTAGGTCAGTTCTTGTCAAATTAGCCTTAAGGAGCCCTCTGAGTGCACGCTGACCTGGGCTCGCAACTATCTATGTAAAATATAATGCATGTATTTTGTCGGCCAGACCCCCAACCTCTGTGTTCTCCACCGAACTGAGATTTGGCAATAGTGCTAATCCCTTGAGCATATATTGAGTAATGGTGGCACACAAGGAAGAGTCGAGTGTAACCACTCTGAGCTTCACGCATGATTAAAGTAAAATTCTAAATTATAATTTAATATGAAGTCAGATAATTACGAGTAAACCAATAGTAACTGTTACGCTTACTGTTTGTGATCATAGATATATTCGATGTGTTGTTCAGCTCCTGTGTGAGTGTTCTAATGCTCCCATTAGAATATTGACATTTGGACGACAGGTCGGATATATCCGTGATGACAACATGGCCCCGTTTGCGAACGGAGAATAATAAGAATCACATTGATCCATTTCAGGCCTGCCTTAAGCGGGATATGGAGCAGCGCATTCATATCTGACTCGTGGCGACGGACCCAGTATATTCTTAAATGTACTTGTAATCTATTCATGACCGGAGGATAAATCACTAAACTCTTTTTATTTACATCACAACAGCAGAGGAAAAACATGTTTGCTCCTTCCCCTCCAGCTATTCCCTCATTGGTCTAGCTGTGCGGGTTCTACAAAATATATATATATATTTTTTAAGGCACTCTAATGATTCCTGAATGCTCTACGGGGGAACATATTTTAGCATCAGCAAACCAAAATACGTTAACATTGCAACTCGTTCATTGCTCAGTCAAAGCTTGCAGTCAGCCTGTAACTCATCCATTGGGCTTTATTCGCACGGCTGGCTAGCGTATTTGAATTCCCCCTGAGCATGTTCCCATCCACAGGGCTCTCTCCGCCGTAAACAGCTGCAGGCTCTGAAGCTCGGCTGACAGAGAGGTGGGATTAGCCCGGTTTTGAAGGTCGTCAGCCTGGTTTTTGAAGGTCGGTCAGCTGTTCTCAGGGATCCCGTCCTTTTGGTTTTGGCTCCACGTTTTTAAACCGGAACAACGTGGAGGTCTGTTCGTAAACTCTCTCATTCCACATCCACCAAGTCCACTACAATATGTTTTCTTTGAGGTGAAAAATAGGCCATGCAGTTGCTGAATCTTGTTTCATATTTGATCTGCAACGTCTAGTTTAACAGTTTGATCCGAGTTATACAATATATATATATAGTATATAGTTATACAATCAAAAATTAAGTTGATCCTTAAATTAAGACGGGTGAACACAATTTCAAAGCTTCATGAATACCATTCTAACCACTCTGGGGCCGTGACCAAATACGATCCCTTCCCAGATAGCATACGGATGTGGGCCACTTCCGGCAATGATGCGGCACTGCTGGCCTTCTTCTGGCCCGGACAAAATGGATGTGAGCCTGAAGTGGCCCACATGTAAAATAGCAAATATGGGCCAAATATCCCAAATCAAATGTGGGCCACCTTTGGCAAAGATGCGGCACTCTTGGCAATGTGTAATCTGGATGTGGCCCATGAGGTAAATGGTGAATATGGCTAATCTGGGTGTAAACCGAGTGCCATCACTGGCCCAGATCTGGCAAACAGGAGCGGACCGCCCAAGTGCCATCATTCCATGCGGTATGTGGGCCGGATGAACATGTCGGTGTGGGCCGGATTTGGGCCGCAGCAATTTTGCTATCTGGGTTCACTCCTTTGAGTATTTGATTCAACTTTGTCAAAAAGTTTTTCAGTGGGTGATTTTTTCTCACAAATGGGTGCACTTCAAATCCCAGGATAAAACCCTAATTTCCGGGGTTTTGTTGAGGGGATTCAGGAGCACACTCATCCACGGAACTGTGCACTCATCCGACAATTTTTTTACCAAAAGTAAAAACTACAACTTGTAGTACAAGAGCTAGACATATTACAAACTACTCTCTTTTTATTTTTGTTAATTCTATCTTCATTCATAATCTACACTTTGTAACCATTGTCATATGTAAACTGATTGAAATTCTCAATAAAACAGAAACGTTTTTTAAAGATATTACACTACTTCCTCACTAGTTTGGAAAGAGTTTTGCAGGATTTCTTTTGCACACTGCTTGCAAAGTGAGGGGACAGGGCACCTAGTGGACAGGGGTCTGAGAGGACAGGGGGCAGGGAACAGGGATCATATTCGGTCACGGCCAGGGTGACCATTGTAACCAGGGTGTTGTGCTTACAATCAACAACCTCCTCACTGAGGACTTGGAAAAAAGATAAAGTACTCTTGCAAAAGCAGGGCAATGCTATAGAAAGATATCTAAACACTTCCACTGTAACGTTCCGTTCCCTTCCTGTCCTTTTTCCATGTTTTCCCCTTTTCCTTCCGTGTCATGTTGGATTCCTTTGTCCGTGTTTTCCCCTCTGCTGCAGGCTGGGCGTTTCCCCTCTGTTTCGCTCTCTTGATTTCCCACTTTAGTTTCCGCCTATCACCTTCCCCGCTCGTTGCATTCATTCCGCACCTGGGTTATTAGCAATCACTCCCGGTTACATTCCTCACGTGTGCTTTATTGGTTCCTATTTCACTGCCCTATTTAAACCCCCGTCTGGTTGCTAGTCGGCGCCAGTTCGTTAACTTACCTTGTTCGTTGTATGGTCTCCACGGTCCTGGTCCTGTAAATCTAAGCGTTTGGTTTATTTCCTCACAGCTTTCGTTTTACCTGTCTTCCAGTTCGGTATTTATCCAGCCCGAACAATTTACTGCTTTGCATGCCTCTAACCTGTCTCCCTCTGATCACCAGCTGTTCCAGCTTCTGTCATTACGTTCAGTTCTGTACCCGTTAATACCTCCCGGTCCAACTCCAATCCAGTTCCTATTCTAACTCACCTTCTGTTTTCTGTCCTGTTCCTGAGTGGGCCTCCCGGTCCAGTTCCAGTCCAGTCCCGGGGTGAAGTTCACCGCCTGTAAAGAGTCCAGTTCCGGCTTGGAACACATTGCCGTTCCAGTATCCAGTTCCTGAGTGGACCTCCCGGTTCAGTTCCAGTCCAGTCTCGGTGAGAAGTTCGCCGCTTGTAAAAGTCCAGTTCCGGCTTGGAACTAGTTGCCGTTCCAGTATCCAGCTCCTGAGTGGACCTCCCGGTCCAGTTCCAGTCCAGTCTCGGTGTGAAGTTCGCCGCTTTTAAAAGTCCAGTTCCGGCTTGGAACACATTGCCGTTCCAGTATCCAGTTCCTGAGTGGACCTCCCGGTCCAGTTCCAGTCCAGTCTCGGTGTGAAGTTCGCCGCTTGTAAAATCCAGTTCCGGCTTGGAACAGATTTGCCGTTCCAGTGACGCTGTCCCTGAGTGGACCTCCCGGTCCAGTACAGTCCAGTTCCGGCTTGGAACACGTTCCTGAGTTCAAGTCCAGCTCCGGCTTGGAGCAGTCCGTATCGGACGCCTGTGTTCCTGTGTGTTACTGTGTTTTCCTTTCTGTACAGCTTTGGGACTACCCCAAAGCTTAATAAAATATTCGTTCTTTTGAATCTGTCTCCTGGTCGTTGCACTTGGGTTCGTCCCGTATCTGGATCGTAACATCCAGCTTGGAATGTCCACTGTCAGAAGCATCATTCAGAAAAGGAAGTTAAGTGGCACTGTTAAATTTGAGGCAAGATCTGGAAGACCAAGAAAAATCTGCAAGTAGACTGGTGAGGTATGTAAAACAAAATCCACATATGACTGCAAATATAAAAAAATAATTGTGCATTAAAATTTGCAGAAATATGTTTAAGTTCATTCCCTGCAAATGATCTTTGTTCTCACTTAAACATGCTATTTGACCAGCGGTGCTCAAACTTTAGCATCACAATGTATGTAGTTCTACACAAGTATTTCATGTGGGTTTGTGGGTAAGTTGTTACAGGATGGCCATCAGTATTGGTTCTGTGGATTGATTACATCTGGAAGCTTCTATTCTCAGACTCTCAGGCTCTCAAGCTGATTGGCCACACATCATTCCACTGCTCTACTGCTGAATCATTCTCCATAATGGGTGGAGCTACAATGAGCTGTCAGTCATTGACTTATTTGAACCAATAAATAGATTGCTCCCTCCACAACAACAGCACAGCGATCACTGAAATCACGCACTAATGCTGCCTGTAGTTCAGATTTAATGCTGAAATCACACACTAATGTTGCCTGTAGTTCAGATTTAATGAAACCTCACTCTTCCACCCATATAGGTAAATATATATAAACTACAAATAAGGTTGAAAACAAAGTCCATTTTCTGATCTGAATCTGGCTTGAGTCCATAACCAAACCTCCTGTCAGAAACGGGTACGACCAGACAGATCACATCTCTCTCTCTATTCTTCCTGCTCTGCTCAGCTGGGCCTCAGTCCAACACCACACCTGCAGCTGTGGGCAGAGCCAGGGAGTCACTCCCTCTCTCTCTGCCATGCAGTTTCAGAGAAACTGAACTTTACTCTCTTAGTTTGAATAGTCAAATAGCCGAGGTCAGTATCTGGTTGGGTCTGCTCAGAACCAGGAAATCGCTTACCCTTTCTCACACAGAATCAGACAAACTACGTTATATTCTGTATTAAAACTAATCTCTGTTTGAGAGTGAGAGAAAAGGACAGAAATAAATGAGTCAGGAGAAACAACCCTTCAAGATATCCATCCATATCTACTGCATATCTGGCAGCAGATTGATGGGTTGAGGCTCGTTTGATACGTCAGACCCTTGACGGCTTACAGCCATTTTACCAACCATGTATTCCATACTCTTCCAGTATGCTCCACCAGATTAATGAGGAAGAGCAGCTCCACCAGATTAATGAGGAAGAGCAGCTCCACCAGATTAATGAGGAAGAGCAGCTCCACTAGATTAAGGAGGAAGAGCAGCTCCACCAGATTAATGAGGAAAGAGCGGCTCCACCAGATTAATGAGGAAGTCTCTTGCTACTGCATCTTCTGCGGTTTCCCTGACCAAGATTGCGCTACGATCACCTGACTGGGCTCCAGAGACGAGGGGGACAAACACTATCAACCCTTTGAGGCTGCCCCGGTTGTCCATGACAAATCCCCAAGAGTCTGTTCAGGTCCCCTGGCCCTGGAGTCCTGGGCTCTGGTTACAGAACACACAACAAACACACACACACACACACACACACACACACACACACACACACACACACACACACTTACAGACTCGCTTTCACACACACATACACACTCGCTTACACACACACACACACACACACACACACACTTGTGTAAACATACACTTATTAGATGCTTCTCATTTGGAAAAAGACCATTATTACATACACTTTGAAGATGATACAGACAGTAAGGTTGGAACAAATGGGAACAAATGCCTGAATCAGTCCAGACTGAGAGATGTGAACAGCAGCACAGCAGTGGAAGAGATTGTGTGTTTTATGAGCTTCTGAAAGTCTGCTCTCTCTCGCTACACTCACTGCTCTGCTCAGCCTGGCCTCAGTCCAACACCACACCTCCTGCAACTGTGGGGAGAACCAAGAAGTCACTCCCACTCTCTGTTACGCAGTTTCAGAGAAACGAAACTTAACTCTGTCCCTGTCAGTGTGAGCAGTAACATAGCAGAGGCCAGTATCTAGGTGGGTCTGCTCTGAAACAAGAAACATCTCCTGCTCTTTCTCATACAGATTCAGAGAAACTACACAGCATTCTGAACTAAAATTAATCTCTGTCACTTTGAGCAGTAAAATGGCACAGGCTGCATGTCTTCTGGATCAGGACCAGTTCAGCTGTCCGATCTGTTTGGATCTACTGAAGGATCCGGTGACTATTCCCTGTGGACACAGTTACTGTATGGGCTGTATTAAGGGCTGCTGGGATCAGGATGATCATACTGGTGTCTACAGCTGTCCCCAGTGCAGACAGGCCTTCACCCCAAGGCCGGCTTTAAGAAAAAACACCATGCTGGCTGAAGTGGTGGAGAAACTGAAGACAGTACTCCAAGCTGCTCCTCCTGCTCACTGTTACGCTGGACCTGGAGACGTGGCGTGTGATGTCTGCACTGGGAGAAAGTGCAAAGCCGTCATGTCCTGCCTGGTGTGTCTGGCCTCTTACTGTGAAACTCACCTCCAGCCTCACTATGAATCTCCTCCTCTTAAGAAGCACAAACTGGTCAAAGCCACTGGAAACCTGCAGGAGAAGATCTGCTCTCATCATGAGAAACTGCTGGAGATTTACTGCCGTACTGATCAGCAGTGTATCTGTTATATGTGCACAATTGAGGACCACAGAGGCCATGATACAGTCTCAGTTGCAACAGAAAGGACTGTGAAACAGGTGAGCAGTGGAATTTGTCACTAACAAATACTTAGTTCTGGCTTTAATAGTAACAATGGGAAACAGTGGCCTGTGATACATTGGCGTTTCAATCACTCATACAATATGACATTAAAAAAGCTATTGGAAATATAATTGTGGCGAAGTGAGCACCACCGCTCTAGTGCAGAGACAGAAATCACACTTTGGTGGAGAGAACACGGTTTTTATTCGTTATTCTCTCTGGGTTTTACAAACAAACAAAACATTCGTACTTCCGCTCTCTTCTCTGCAGATGTTCCGGTCGGCTTTTATGCACTCAGGCTCACTGTCGAACAATCAAGGCAATTGGTTAATTGATACACACAATAATACAATCAATCGTTACCAATTGCATGATTCCCGAGAGCTGTGTCGGCTCCACAAACCACACGTGTTCACTCTCTCTCTTGCCGGCAGCGCCTAAAACCACGCCCCCCCTACCACATACCCCCACCGCCCGACTTAGGCCGGGAAGCCATCCGGCCGATGACCGACCCCCCCCTCCTCCTCCCCCACCGGGCGAGAGAGAAAGTCCGCCACCACCATCTGCGCTCCCGGCCTATGAATCACCTTGAAATTAAAAGGCTGTAAAGCCAGATACCAACGAGTGATTCGGGCGTTAGTATCCTTCATGCGGTGAAGCCATTGGAGGGGGGCATGGTCCGAACAGAGGGTGAATGGGCGACCCAGTAGGTAATAACGGAGGGACCCGACCGCCCACCGAATGGCCAGACACTCTTTTTCGACCGTGCTGTACTTAGCTTCGCGTTGTGATAGTTTCCTGCTAATGTACAGCACTGGTCGGTCGACCCCCTCCACCTGCTGCGTCAAAACGGCCCCCAGCCCTCTGTTCGATGCGTCTGTCTGCACATTAAAAGGGAGAGAGAAGTTAGGGGTGAACAGGAGTGGTTTCCCACAAAGAGCTTCCTTCACCCGCTCAAACGCCTGCCGGCACAATTCCGTCCACAGGACCGGATCTGAGGCACCTTTCCGAGTCAAGTCGGTTAGGGGACTGGTCAGCTCCGAGAAGGCAGGAATAAACCTTCTGTAGTAGCCAGCCAGCCCCAAAAACCTCCTCACCTCTTTTTTTGTCTTGGGTCGGAGGCAGGTCGCAATCGCTGCGGTTTTGTCCACTAGAGGCCGCACCTGTCCACTTCCCAAGTGGTACCCCAAATACCGTACCTCCGCTCGGCCAATTGCACACTTCTTTGGGTTAGCCGTGAGCCCCGCCTGTCTCAGGGACTCTAACACCGCCCCCACATGCCGCACATGCTGAGCCCAGCTGTTGCTGTGGATGATAATGTCATCCAGATAGGCTGCAGCGAAAGCAGCATGCGGACGCAGCACCCTGTCCATGAGACGTTGAAATGTGGCAGGGGCCCCGAATAACCCAAACGGAAGTGTCCGAAATTGGTACAACCCGTCCGGAGCGGAGAAAGCCGTTTTTTCCTTGGACTCTGGAGACAAGGGAATCTGCCAGTAGCCCTTGGTTAAATCCAGCGTCGAAAAAAAACGAGCTGTGCCCAGCCGATCCAAGAGTTCGTCGACCCGAGGCATTGGATAGGCATCAAAACGTGACACTTCGTTCACCTTACGATAGTCTACACAGAACCGAATAGATCCATCCGGCTTACCCACTAGCACGATGGGACTATTCCAGGCACTGTTAGACTCCTCTATTACCCCCAATTCCAGCATTGCCTTTATTTCTGCCTGAACCAATTTATTTTTATGTTCCGGTAGTCTATAGGGTCGTGAACGCGCCGTCACGCCCGGGGTTGTCTCAATGTGGTGGGTTATGAGGTTAGTGCGACCTGGTAGAGGGGAAAACACATCCGCAAACCGCGTTTGCAACAAGGCAAGATCCGCTCTCTGATTCAGTAGGAGATGGCTATCCGAAAGGGGTGAGGTTTGATCGGTAGAATTTGGTACCTCAGGCCCCAGCTCATCTCTCTCCTGATCCACCGTGACCAGAGAGACCGGTACCACCTCTCTCCATGCTTTTAGTAGATTGAGGTGATAAATCTGTTTCGCCCCCTCTCTATCAGATCGCAGTACCTCATAATCGACTTCCCCCACTCGTCGTGTAACCACGAAGGGTCCTTGCCACTTGGCGAGTAATTTTGTGCTGGACGTCGGGAGTAATACCAGGACTTTATCTCCCGGTGAAAATTGACGTAGCTTAGTTCCTCTATCGTAGTGCTTCTGCTGACGTTCCTGAGCCTCGAGCAAATTCTCCCGTGACAATCTACCCAGTGTATGGAGTTTTGCTCGCAGGTCCATGACGTACTGAATTTCGTTTTTACTGGGACTTGGACCCTCCTCCCAGCTTTCCTTAACTAGATCCAAGACACCCCGTGGTCGCCTACCGAACAGCAATTCAAAGGGAGAAAATCCCGTGGAGGCCTGGGGAACCTCTCGCACTGCAAACAAGAGAGGAACTAACCACTTATCCCAATTTCGGCTATCATCGTGTACGAACTTCCGAATCATAGACTTCAAAGTCCTATTAAAACGCTCCACAAGCCCATCTGTTTGCGGATGGTATACGCTGGTTTTAACCTCTTAATGCCAAACGCCCCCTAGCGGTCACGCCGGCGTGACGGAAATTATTACATTATACATTTCATTAATTTAATAATATATAATAAACTGCTCACCTCAATATTTTGATTAAATATCCTTAAGATATATCCATTCCTTCTGGGAAAGTGGTTTTTAAGCCCAAAACGTCGGGACAAAACTTCGTAAATAACGTTGGAAACTCGGACCTAATTCTCAAACATGTATTGCAGCTTGATGTCACACCATAAACAATGTGCTGGTAAACTGTTCTGCTTAATTGTATTTCACAAAACTTTGGTTTGAAAAATCATTATACCTTTAGGCTTCAAGAAAAAATACTTTAAAACTTTCATACGGCTGTACATTATTTTTTTCCAATTTTAAACCGACTTGTGCTTTTTTGCACTTGATTACGACTCGTTCGGCTGTGTTCACTTTGGCGTTGTGAAACTCAGCCAGTTTCTGGAGTACCAATCCCATGGCTTAGTATATGTTAGCCAGAGTAGTTTTGAACATGCTTGCAGAGATTTATGCAAAACCGTCGTCAATTGGGTGTATTTCTTTGACTGATAGCACAATAGGCCTATCTGAAGTGGGAAAAACCGTCTTCCACCCGCCTCCACTCTGAGTATTATTTGCTTTCCATTGGGTTTTAAAACTGTCTGTCAAATATTCCAGGCGATAGCCAAGACTCTTATCTTTGAAACAAGCCGGCTATTGAATACAATAGCCGTCGTAAAAAAGGAAATCGAGCCGTGCGTATGAGGAAGTGGCGATCCACGCGTAATTATCGAACCAAAATGGCGCAGTGTTTTTACCTTGTAGCGTAGCTCGCTACATTCCGTTTAGCAAAGCACAATTAATTAGGTAAGGCCCGCAGTTACATTTTTTACTTTAGAGTATTTTTGATACAGTTTTTGTGTAGTTATGTCGAGATTTTTGAGGCGTTTATCCGTGCACCAAGTGCTAGACGAACTGGATAAGCCAGAAGATGTTTTTGCCGAGGGAGACTCATCCTGTCTCAGTGACGCTGAATCCACTGATGACCGAGATGATGTTGCTGACATGTAAGTTGTTTTATCATACTAACAGTGTTATGCTATAAACGCATTGAATTTCGCCATGGCAGGTAACGTCGTTAGGGCTGGTGGTATTACCGATTTTTCGATATACCAGTGTGAATTCACGCAATGCCATGCGGGTTCGTAATTACATTGTCAACTGTATTTTATTGTTTTTCATACAATTAATATTACAAATTGCACATTCCAACGGTATGATAAATAATTTATGAAGTAAACTTAGGGTGTATTGTCTGTGTTGACAAACTCGCACGTGTTACGTGGCGTTGCCAACAACACAGATGTTTGGTGTAAGCATCGAAGGAAATTTAGCTGCAATGCGTGAATCCCTGTGTTTCTTCTGTGAAGCTAACTAACCTTATATACTTATGCATAAAATCGGTCCCTCTCAGCTAATTTAATATAGATAGTATTGCCTTTACAGTGGCAAGCTAGCAAACATCCCTGTGTTTTCCTGTCTGTTTATTATAGTTTATACGAGTATTAGGAATGGAAGTGTGGTGTTGCTGATTTGCCCACAGCTTACTGTGAACTACAGTCGACGTTCATTGCTAGGGATAGCTGCTACATTATGCAAAGGATGTGCTTTGCCTTGTCTGTTCTGTAGTGATCTTGATGTCTCTGTGCGCACTTACTGTACGTCGCTTTGGATAAAAGCATCTGCTAAATAAATGTAATGTAATGTAATGCAAGCAAAATTACAGGTAACAAGCAGCTAGCTATCTATTTGTGTCTGAGATGAGCTACTAAAACGATTTTTTTGAGTGTGAAATGGCTTCTGGAAGTGTTTAGTAAAGTCATTGTTCCACCTGAGTAAATTGTTCTGTATGCAGTACAGAAGGCTGTGCAGGTAAACACAATGGTAATTTATGCATGGTATGAGGGAGAGAACATGATAACATGAGGGAGTACTTGTTGATTATTATTATTGTTGATTGTTGTTGTATAAGGGGGACTAATGGGTATATCAACATGGTGGACAATTCCATGGACAGGGTTAGTGGGATTTGTAATGATGCAGATTGCTCTCCTGAGGGAATGTGTAGTCTAAATGGCTTCTGTATGAATGGTTAAATAATCTCTCCTCAACCTCCACCCCCATGTTTTGATCCTTTACCTTTTTTTGTTTTTAGTTCATTTTTTTGAGCTTTTTGGACCCTGCCATTTTGTACTTTCTCTGTGTAAATACGGTAACTTCAGCAATTAGAGGCAAGGATCTTTTTATTTGTTACAGCAGGGGTGTTTTTATTTTTTATCTGGGAAACTGGTGGACTTTTGATTTTTTATCCACTGCACTTTTAGTAGTACACCTTAGTGCACTTGTATATAGTTGATATATGTTTGTCATGTATAAAGTTTTGCCTCCTAAAACCCAACCCCAACGTCCCTGTCATAGGAGGTGGCAACAGAATAAAGGACAGGACTGGCAAGCATTAATGTGTAGGGAAGTTTCATACTATTCCCATTATTCATTTGAAAACCTGTTTGCACATTCCTGGACTCATTTCTGGCTAATGGGGCTCTGGTGAAATACACAAGATTCACTGTGCTGCTACATGGGTTTTGACAGCTTTTTGTAACCTTGGGTAGTTAGTTGTGTAATATGCAGAACACCAAGAACACGTCTAAAAATGAACTTTTATTGCCAATATTGACAAATTATCTCATTTTATTGTAAAAACCTAAAAAATAAATCATATTGAGACCTTTCTGGAACATTGCCATTTTTGGCACATTTGGCACCATTTGGCACCATTTGGCACCATTTGGATAACGAAAAAGGTTCACCTGAAAAAAACCCTGTAAAATTTGAATGGTTTGAGATATTGACACCAGATTGTTACCAGAGGTAGGCAGCATATTGATGAATCAGATAGAGGAGTCATTTCCTTGATTGCATTTGTAGCTCCCCAGGTAAAAATTCTTAAACTTGAATGTAGGTACCCGTTTTTTAGTTTTTTTATATTTTCTGTACATAAATTGTTGTAGTTAAGTATCAAAAACTGGATTTCTATGAGTTATCACTGCTTAGTCATAATACTGCAGGTGTCTGCTTTAATAAAAGCCATGAACCATATTTGTAGCATTTATAGTTTTTGAGATAACCACCTTTGTTTGTCACTAGTGAAAACAGGCAAAATTTGGCCTATTTTGCCCTCGGTAGGAAGAGGTTAATAGACTGAATCCCCAATAATTCATATAATTTGCGTAATGTGCGTGACATAAAGGAAGTGCCTTGATCCGTCAGAATCTCTTTCGGGATTCCGACGCGGGAGATTATCTGAAACAAAGCCTGCGCAACACTCTTAGCCGAGATATTGCGTAACGGCACTGCTTCGGGATACCTAGTTGCATAATCCACCAGAACTAACACAAATCGGTATCCCTGCGTGCTCCTTTCAAATGGCCCGATGAGATCCATGCCCACTCTATCAAAAGGGACCTCAATTAACGGTAGAGGGCGCAATGGCGCTTTTGGGATGGCCGGGGAATTCACTAGCTGACAGTCTGGGCAGGACGCACACCACCGACGTACGTCCGCCCAAATGCCCGGCCAATAGAACCGGGCCATTATCCGGTTTAGTGTTTTCTCATACCCTAAATGACCAGCCATGGGGTTGTAATGAGCCGCCTGGAAAATCATTTCCCGGCGGCTTTTAGGTACCAACAACTGGGTCATCTCCTCACCTGTCTGAGTGTCACGACTCACTCTGTACAATCTGTCCTTAATGATTACAAAATATGGGTGAGTGCGTGCAGCGTCAGGGCGCACCAGCTGACCATCCACATACACGACCTGATCAAAGGCAAAGCGTAGGGTGTCGTCGCGAGACTGCGCGAGTGGGAAATCCTCCACGGGGTGGAACACCGGCACCTGGGGAGTCTCCACCGGAGGCTCTCCCGGAGCCGTCCCCCCCCCGGCAGTGTCGGGCGACCCCGCGTCACCACTGTCAACTGCACACACGTCACACTTCCCTAGCGGTCGTGATCGCACCCCCATCAGCTTCTCAGCTACCTGTTTAAACCCCGCCCAATCTGTGCCCAGAATCAGAGGGTGCGAGAGGCGGGAGCTAACCGCAGCCTCCAGAATATGCTTTTTCCCTTTGACACGAATTTCCACTGGCACTATAGGGTACTTGTGTAAATCCCCATGCACACACCTAATAGAAACCCAACGTGCCGTCACCAACGCCTCTGGCCGAACCAGGCTCTGTAGGATCATGGACTGCATCGCCCCTGAGTCCAACAGTGCCCGGTGTTCACTCCCTTGCACCCTTACCGGAATGCAGTACGCCCCGTCTAGATCGGGAGCGGAGGTGGGCGGGCCGACGACACGGACCACCTGCCCCACCTCCATGAGCGGACAATCGCGGCGCAGGTGGCCCGGCTGTCCGCACCGCCAACACCCCGGTCCAGGTGTCTGAGGAGCTCCCTGTGGGCCGGACTGCACCGCCACTGAGCCTGAGTGGGGAGAAGGGGGAGAAAAAGCAAATGGGTTAACACGGGAAAGGAAGGAGGGGTTTTGGGGACGGGAAACGGGAAGGGGAACAGCACAGGTGATGAATTTTTTCCGGGGCGCTGGCTCCGGCTTCTGCTGCTGGGTGAAGGGGTGTTGTGCCAGGTGGTCCTCCGCCAGGGTGACGGCGACGTCCAGGCTGGTGGGCCGGTGGCACTGGACCCAGCCGGCCGTATCCGCCGGCAACCCTGCGGTGAAGCGCTCGAGGACCACCTGCTCCACGACTCCAGCAGCGGACCGTATTTCCGGCTGTAGCCAGCGCCTCGCCATGTCCGTCAGCCGCTGGGCGTATGCGAAGGGCCGGTCCTCTCCCGTCAGGGTGGTCTCCCGGAAGCGACGTCGGTGGTCCTCCGGGCTGAATCCCATTCAGTCGAGGACCGCCTTCTTCAGATTTCTGAAGTCCCTCCTAGCGGCTGCCGGCAGGCTATGCGCCGCCTGTTGCGCCTCCCCTGATAAGAGGGGCAGGAGACGTACCGACCACTCTTCCAGTGGCCACCGGCACGTCTCCGCTGCCACCTCAAATGCCTCGAGGAAGGCCTGAGCGTCATCGTCCGCCGTCATCTTCGGCAGGTGGAATTTCGGGGACGAGACGGTTTTCCCCTCCCTGGAACCCCCGGCAGCAGCCAGCTGTAACAGCGCCTGTGTCTGGAGGCTAGACTGCTCCCGCAGGGCTTGCATCTGCTCGGCGTGCGCAACCGACTGTTGCACCTGCATCGCAGCTAGCCCCTCCAGTAATTTTCCCAGCGCTGTTACTGATATTGGCTGCTCCGGCTGCTCCTGGCTGTTATCCATGGCTTTAAGAAAATGTCCTGTCTTCTGCACCGTTTCGCTCTAATGAGCAGTGGAATTTGTCACTAACAAATACTTAGTTCTGGCTTTAATAGTAACAATGGGAAACAGTGGCCTGTGATACATTGGCGTTTCAATCACTCATACAATATGACATTAAAAAAGCTATTGGAAATATAATTGTGGCGAAGTGAGCACCACTGCTCTAGTGCAGAGACAGAAATCACACTTTGGTGGAGAGAACACGGTTTTTATTCGTTATTCTCTCTGGGTTATACAAACAAACAAAACATTTGTACTTCCGCTCTCCTCCCCGCAGATGTTCCGGTCGGCTTTTATGCACTCAGGCTCACTGTCGAACAATCAAGGCAATTGGTTAATTGATACACACAATAATACAATCAATCGTTACCAATTGCATGATTCCCGAGAGCTGTGTCGGCTCCACAAACCACACGTGTTCACTCTCTCTCTTGCCGGCAGCGCCTAAAACCACGCCCCCCTACCACAATAATCTATAAGTCTTTCTGTGTGAGGTACTTTATTGTCCATTATACAACAATGAGATCCAAGCGAGTAACCCGATTGGCCGAGATGTGTTCCACCAGTGGTGGTATATAGCATAACCGCACTGCCATTGCATAGAGGCGTTCTATAGAGCGTTGCCTAGGAGGCATATACAAAAATAGCAATAGCAACAGCAACAGGGTGCTAGGCAATTTGGCAAATCTGAAATAAATAATGAGTTAATCAAAAGTTATTGTTTCAATGTTTTTGTCATTACTTATTGGACTACTTGGATATAATCACTGCCGTGAGTAGCCTACTTCACAACTCGAACTGCGGTCTCGTTGCTGCGATGTCGCCGCAGTGATTATATTTCTAATATAACTCCATCTCCTGATCTATTGCTTAAATAAACTTAATTAAATAAACTTAATAAATTAAAAAGATATATGTAATAATGCCCCCTGTATCAATAGGCATTTGTTTTTGATTAATTCATTCAGAATACAAGGTGGAAATTTAATTTCCTTTTTTTTGTATTACCATGCACTATGCATTTATTTGTTTACTGCATCTAAGAACATTGTATCTGATCCATAAAATAGGTTTAAAGTCCACGGTGGCAAATAAAACAGGACGTGAACTGAGCTGTCTCACTGAATTGACATATAAGCATTGTTAGAACAGCAGCCATGGCTTAGAACATGCAGAGGTTAACATGTTCACCTTTCACAGCTTTATTAAAGACAGCAGCATCAATGGTGAAAAGTTTATCATGATGCTGCAGCTCATGGGAATGCATACATACATGTGTATGTTCTTTAGTCTACACCTTACTGCCACGCACTTAGGAGCGTTGCGTTGGAAACTCCATCCGTGGGTTGGCTACAACTTCGGAGTAGTGGACATCTCCATGGTAACAGCGTCGTCTCTGATTGGTGAAACTCGATTTAGGATTGTGGGTAGCGCAGTACCAGGAATTTGGGAATAAAACATGAATAGACTAATACATTTCTTAAAAATAATTTTTAAGTTCTAATTAAGTTGAAATCAGATGGACTTATGGCATATACCATCGTTTCACAATGTTGTAGTATGATTACCTTTTACGGTTAATACATACATACGTCTAAAAATTGAATTCCCTATCGTGACTATGAATGGTATTTTTACTTCCACTGCTGAAACCTGATCCCACCCAACAGGCTCTGAAGCCACACCCACACCTGCCCACACAGAAAAGAGCATCACGCCCAGAATCGTACCAAACACATCTTTGAATGATAAATACAGAGAAGCACGGATTCTAAAAATGAGAATGAAGACAGAGATTGCCAGTGGGAGGGTTCCGTGTTTTACTCAGTGCAGTTATCCAGCTAAATCAGTAATCCTGCTTCATGATTCAGGTCTCAGGAATAACGAAGGATGGTGGTATATTCTCCAAAAAGATCAGTTTCCATCCAGTAATCAAACACTTCTTTCTGTTGTAGTTACAATTATGGTACATTATCTTATGTTACGTTACGGTCAACAACCTTTAGCGTTCCACACTGTACATATACTGTATGTAGCCTACGGCGGTAGCCTGAAGTGCAAACATTTAAAAAGGTTAAGGCACTCAATCTCAAGTAGAAAACGATTAAAAAGGTTTTATTTTATTGGCTAGATCATGATAGAAACCTGCAGCTCCGCGTATCTGCAACATATGCCTTCATCTGGGTGCATGTGAAAGCAGTGAGGGGGCTAAACCCAATCACGCATGTAGAGTTTAAAAAAAAACTCAGTTTTAACCACTCCACAGATTGTTAGCAAACTATAGTGTTGGCAAGTCATTTTTCGACTTTGTGCATGACACAAGTAATTTTTCCAACAATTGTTTACAGACAGATTATTTCACTTTTAATTCACTATAGCACAATTCCAGTGGGAATGTTCCAGTGTAATTTACAGCTAAATCTAGTCCCATCCCCCAATTCCCATAGAGATCCATTCAAATGCAGAAACTTTATAGTATCGCTTGTAACAGTACCAGAAAATAAGATATCGAGTCTTTTGATGTTTTTCAGGAAGTCATGGCATGCAAAGGATATGCGACCAAATATTAAAAATTTAAAGGCAAAAAGTAGATGTCCTAACTGGCTTGCCAACACTATAGTTTGCTAACATGAAATCTGTGGAGTGGTTAAAAATTAGTTTTAATGACTTCAACCTAAGTGTATGTAAACTGCAGGCTTCAACTGTATATAACATCACAAAAGACTCAAAGAAATTGGTACATATAAACACAACACATGCCTTCATCAGGGCACATGCTCATACACAAGCAGGACAGGTACAATGTGTTTGCAATAAAAATATCAGTAAGGGGGCAGAAGTCAATCAAAACATTATAGCAGCACATATGACTCAATCTTGCTTATGGACTCACGGTACATACAGTATATACAGAGTTACAGGGAAGGAGCTAAATCTATTTCATTATTGGTAGCAACCATGGCTGCAG
>CM056377.1:125689937-125729937 GCA_029718625.1 Synaphobranchus kaupii
GATTAGAATTCTGCTCACATGAAAACATTTTTGGATAGTATATACAGTATATGTGAGCTAGATACTCAAAGCGCTTTACAATGATGAGGGGGAAATTCGCCTCTACCACCACCAATGTGTAGCACCCACCTGGGTGATGCAACGGCAGCCATTTTGTGCCAGTATGCTCACCACACATCATTGTTGGGTCAAAGACATCACAGAAGTCATGGCATGTAAAGGATATGCGATCAAATATTAAAAATGATTACTTTATTCTACATTATGTTAAACTGTCCAATTTTATTTGATGCGCGAAAATGGGGGCGGGGGGGGGCTATGTACTGTATAAAAGGTTTGTATAATTTCTAAACGGTTCATCCCGATATGGATGGAAATACTGACAGTCTGCACTTCACACCTCTTTGTATCTTTTCAAACTCAAAGTGCTAGGGTACGGAACCAAAATAACAAAAAATGTGTCACTGTCCAATTAATTATGGTGCTCACTGTATACGTATATATATACTATATATAGTACTATACTGTATATAGTAATCAGTATTTTTCTGATGTAAAATTATGGAATTTTACATCAGAGAGAGAGAGAGAGAGAGAGAGAGAGAGAGAGATCAATATGTGCAATGATGCATCAGCAAACTTCAGCCGTGGTTATTAATGCTTGATATGAGGTTAAAGGACTTACAGAGCTCTTTGAATAACAAATATGATTTGCCCAACCAACAAAGGATCTCATCAAAAAGTATTATTTTTCAATAAGGTCCCCCCCCCCCCCCCCTTTTTATTCTCTCTGATAATAATCATGCGCTGTCATAATCTGGGAGGGTAAGGATTACCCTTTATATCCACTGAAGCCAATCACTGCTTCACCATTTACTCTGCAGACCCCCAGCTGAGCTGCGCAGTCACTCTGGCAGACCCCCAGCTGAGCTGTGCAGTCACTCTGCAGTCCAACAGGCCTGGCTGTGCAGTCACTCTGCAGTCCCCCAGCTGAGCTGCACAGTCCACTCTGCAGCCCCCCCAGCTCAGCTGCGCAGTATCTTCATTCAGATTAAATAGTAGAATTCATTCAAATGAAGCAGTGTTTTTATCCACACAAAACTGAATCTGATACTTTCTGTTCAGAGCAAAGATCAAAAAAACATTCTAACTGCAAGAGCATCTGTTTTTCCTCCACCCTGTTAGATGCCCTCTGCTTTGAGCTTGACCATTTGATGTCTACAATGTTCTCGTTTTCAGCATCCATGAGGCGTTTCGCCATGCCCATTAGGGAAGGCAGTTATTTCCCTCTCTCCTGGATTATGATGTAATTGTTCCGCAGAAATGCCAACTAATTGCAGAGTTATGGAAGTGTACGGTAATAAAGTACTTCAGAAAAGCAAACGCAACCAAAAACCTCACTCCCCAAGAAAGGAGAAAAGGTCAAAGAATAAAGATATTCTGGGGCTGTTTTGGCAGCATATAAAACATTGTCATTAAAATGGTAATGAAAGAAAATTTGGGATTAAATTCAGATTCCACCGTGAAATACATATTTCTTCAAACAGCTGCATATTCAAAAGTCTTATATCTTGGCTCCAGCCATTTTTTTTAATCTCTTCCCAATTTTCTATTCTTTATTTATTTCTTTGGAAGTATTGTGACACCAATCCAAAGAGTCAGAGACAACAATTACACTGAGTGCACTGCACAAACCCCCTGAGTGGAAAAGTCATATCTAGCTAATGAACCACTTCGGCAAAAACAAATCGCATTTCTGGAATCATGAAATTTGTTGTTGAGTCGGTGTCGCTGCCTTAACGGTAATAAATAACTGAAGAGCAGCCCGCGGTTCAGGAACATGCTGTCAATCACCTTGGGAACAGTACCCTAAACAGCTTCCTCTCTCAAGCTAATGATTTGCACGTTACCTCACCTTTCTCCCTTTCATATCTGCAAAATAACCGTTCTGGCGAAACGAGAGATTTATTTGGACTATCTTTGATGGGGACGGGGGGATGGGAGGTGGTGTGTGTGTGTGTGTGTGTGTGTGTGTGTGTACAGGATACAACATCTTCACAAATCCAGTGCCTTTTTTTTCAGGGGACACAATACATCCTGTGCAGAGACGTGTGGAATGACAGCAGAGATGTTCTGATGGTTTGTAGTCGGTAGATAATGCTTAATATTCTGTGTCCATTCTTTCTTCCACTCCCAAATATATCTCATGCTTGTGTCAATCTCTCATAATTCATAGTCGATGAGGGTGGTATTCTGCACAGACACTGGATATTTCAGATGAACTTCAATGTGGAGCTCTTTCACTTTCAGTGCAGTATTTTATTTTGCTTTCAAAAAATACTGTATTATTCATGTGGTTTTAGGTTATGTTTTTTTCAAGATTAAACACCACTTTCCATATTCAATAACATTAAAAAAAATGTGTTACATGATGAATGTTTGAATAGCATTCAACCTGCATCTTTTGAAAAGCAAGTTGTAGCTACTGGATTCAAGGCCGAACCAGTATCCTCGTGAGCGCCTTAGATTTCACAGAGTGTCCCTAACCACTTACCAATAGCATAAATGTTTAACGCCATCAGCATCTACACTGGAAATGAATGGAGGTGTCATAGCTAGCAGAAACAGTTTGCCTCTGCAGTGCATTAGCTATGATGCTTGGGTACAGGGATAAGTCAAAGCAAATACAGAGATTCTGGAATATATAGGGCATGAATTTTTAACAAAGGGACACACACAGCGAACAATCTTCAGAAATGACTACCAATGGCAAATATGTATCAAAGCCTGAGCATCGTTATCTCATAATATATAGCGTAATTACATACGTCTAAATTATACATCTTTTCATCTGCTGTGAATCATAGCTGCATAACATGAGTTTGTGAGGCAAACACAATCCATTATTCACCCCATGTTTACAGGCTTAATCGTATATCACTGCTGGCTTTGTTATCCACATGCAGCGGATGAGACGAGAGAGGCAATGAGGCTCCCCCATTGTTGCATCTGGTCATTGGTTAAAGGGAACGGGGCTCAGGCAGAGCACCAACGACCCTGACAGCCCAGGAAGAGGGCATTTGCTGCAGGGGTTTGTTAGCAGCGTGGCTAGCTTTCCAAATAGGCAACCTTAGCCTTTCACTGTTTCCTGCGTGGCGGATTTGCCTTGTGTGTCCCGAGAGAGAGAGGAGAGAGAGAGAGAGAGAGAGGAGAGAGAGAGAGAGAGAGAGAGAGATAGAGAGAGAGAGAGAGAGAGAGAGAGAGAGAGAGAGAGAGAGGGTGGTGGTTTTGGGTTTTGTTCTCACTTCCATTTTCAGTTCCAGATGATGGAATGATTTTTGAATAGGGATAGGTAAAAACAATAAATAAAAATACTAGACTTTCCATCCTTCTCTAGAGAACGGGACAACTCCAGAAAGGTTTCAGGCGAAGGAGCTACATGATGCTAAAAGTTCTCTGGTGGAGTCAGTGAACTACAGGGCCTATTTTTGTGTTTAATGAGGACAACAACAAAAACCCCGTTGTTGGAAATACCAACTGCCATTATGATTACAACCACTGTTATGGAGGCCCTCAGAATATCAACTTCGTTCCTTCTTTTCTCTGTTTTCATTATACAGCATGAATCAAAATAAAATGAGCTGCCAACACTTAGTTTGTGTTTATGGGAGTCTAGTGCAAAGGATTAATGCAAAATGTGGAATGGTTCTTTGAAACTTGTTGAATAATTACGAGCACTGATGACTGAGGCCAGATACTATAGAATTCCCCAAATATACTTTTTTTGTGTATGTAAACATTTGTCATTATTAATCACTCACTTTATAAAACTGTCATTTAGTCCTCATTCCCTAAGTGGTGATCACTTATTTTATGGAGGCATTT
The DNA here is from genome assembly GCA_029718625.1 of Synaphobranchus kaupii. Taxonomy (NCBI): domain Eukaryota; kingdom Metazoa; phylum Chordata; class Actinopteri; order Anguilliformes; family Synaphobranchidae; genus Synaphobranchus; species Synaphobranchus kaupii. Next base: position 125,693,823 of record CM056377.1, read on the forward strand.
TTATTTTGTCTATCACATACAGATAAAGAGGGCATGGGGAGGTGTTGTTACAGCACAGAACTACAATGGATTTAGAGTGAAAAGGTAAGGCGTAACGACATCTAGAGTAACTACAGGTGCAAAGTAAAGACAAGGTAAGAAGTGCTAATTTCCTTGCCTTTGCTATTATGCTGATTACTAGGGAGCATCAGATATGAGCGGGTATCGCTTCCCCTTTCTATGCTTCGAGATGTATCCCATGGTGCACTGCAGTTTCCTAATTCACATCCACACTAGGAAAAAAACATAGAAGAAGAAGAAGAAGAAAAAAAAAAAAAAACAGTCGAGCTGTCGGAGCTAAATGGGTTACGGAATGTGTAATTATCTCAAGCATTTTCGAGTCCACCTTGGATAAGAAGAATCTTCCATGCAAATCATTTTTGCATTTTAGAATGAAGGGGGTGGAGGGGAGGGGGGATTAAAGATGGAGTACATTCCCTGAGTGGTCGTCGAGGAAAGGGGTTATTAAGCGTGTGGCCTGCGCCGTCTGATCCATAATGTAGGACTTCTTTGGAGAAGTGGCCTCTCAGTAGTAGGATTACTCTGGATACTCTGGATACCCCCCCACACACACACACACACACACACACACACATATCCACACACACATATCCAAACACACACACATATCCACACACCCCCCCCCCCCCCCCCACTTTGATCAGGCCCCAGAGTGATTAATAATGCATCCGTGTGCCTCGTTCCCCCAACGGCTTATCTCTGAAGCGTAGGGCCTGATGTTAGGCTTGCCTTACATTTGACTGTCCCTGTATTCATCTCAGTGCTACCCATATTCTGCATGTAGAAATTCAGCTTTCTTTCTCACAGACAGAACGGACAGAAAAACTAGAACAAAAATATTTTACTTTGGGGGAAGAATGCAGTGAGGCAGTAAAGCTGCCAGATCCTCATATACTGCAAATGTGTGTGTGTGGGTGGGTGGGTGCTTGCGTGTCTGTGTGTGTGTGTGCACACGTGCATGCGTGTGGTGTGTGTGTGTGTGTGTGTGTGTGTGTGTGTGTGTGTGTGTGTGTTTGTGTGTGCACGCACATTCTTTTATAAGATTTGTGACATACAGTATAGTGACTCATTGTGCACACATGATTGTACCAAGGGGCCAAAGCCGGCTTTCGTTTGAAGCTCACTTCCTGGTTGGGCTGGAGCGGCCATAGTGCCATTTCTAACTAGCGCCACTGCGGTTGGCTCCAGTATAGGTCTTTCACCATGTAACTCAATGGCAGCAATGTTGTCAAAATACTAAGTCAATACATTTTTTGCACAAGAAAATGTAGTGGCAATAGGGTGCTTCTCCTTCATCTAATGCCTCTCCATGTGCCGATTGTTTTAATTATCGTATCGTTTGGACAGGGTATTAACATTTGTTCAGGACCAATCAGAGGGACAGGTTGAGTCCTGGGGTCACTGCTAAAGATCGGTTCTCACTGCCCTCACTCGGAGGGGCGGGATCAGAAGGTGGAGGCAACACTCATTGGTCTAAAACGCGGCCTGGCATCTTAGGATCTTTATACAGTCTATGCTTGGGACAGGGAGACACGCTTTATTTTTGAGTGGAAGTGGATGAAGAACATCCTTAGTAGCCTACTGTGAGCAAGCTGTTGTTTTGAGGATGCAGTTCGTAACATGATAAATTGACTGCCTTACTCACTCATCTTCAACATGTTTGCCATCACATATTCATTTTGGAGCGAGCTATGATGTGTTCTACTATGAAAAAAAATACTGTTTCGTGAGATGAGAGATAGCAGGGATGTTGCAGCTACACAACAGGCCCAGCGTCTCGGAGCAAGCAGCCAAACTGTGGGTTAAGTATATGAAATCAATTGCTCCATACCTGTATAACCTTATCAATTTTAGATATTAATTTAGCTATTCCACCCCCCTCCTGTACGCAATCACCATACTCCCCTTGCCATGAATGTTACCGTTGCTTAGCAATGCTGGGTTAGCTAGCTAGCAAGCTAACGATAGCTCACGGCAAGTCGTTTTAAGATTTAGCTAGTAAGCTAACGATAGCTTATGGCAAGCCCTATTAATTTAACTGTTATTTGACTTCCTTAAAGTCATCCTTGCTGGCTTGCCATATAAGTTGGCTAGCTACAGTGATTGCCTAGCTAACGTTACTAACGTTAGCCAGCTGCTCCCAACTAGAACCCTAACCGGACATTTCTACGCCTGGATAATTTTATTTCGGTCCCCAAAAGAAAATAAGCGGGGAATAGAGCCAAAGTGTCCTCGCTTAAGGGCCAATCACATAAAAGGGCTGTGAAAACCTGTCAAAACTAAATAATAGAATGCCTCTAAGCCTGTCACATCTCAGATACTGCGATGGCCTCAATATCAATGAGTAGGAGACCTGGGGCCACATGTATGAAACTATTTTACGTAAAGGTTTTTTATAAAACTATTTTACGTAAAAAATGCGTAAAGGAACGCTTCAGGGTGAAAGTCGGAAATCTGCTTAAAAAAAGGTTTTGCATTTTCTACCTCTGCCTTTCGGTCACTATGTCACCATATCACACTGACGCCAAACATTGCCGTACATATGATGTCCAGCGTGTGCAGAGGTACGCAGATTCTCACAGCAGCACAGTGTTATTTTATACATTCGAATTTCTGCGTGGAAACTCCCTGCTTTCTGAGGGCATTTTTCTGCTCAGCACTGTTTATACATGTGGCCCCTGGGGGGTATTTCACAAAGCAGGATTACTGAGTTAGCTGGATAACTGCACTGATTAAAACCCGGAACAGCTCGTTTTACGTTTTCTATGTTCCAGATTTGGGAGGGTTCCAGGTTTTACTCAGGGCAGTTATCCAGCTAACTCAGTTATCCAGCTAACTCAGTAATCCAGCTTTGTGAAATACCCCCCAATTCAACTTCTGTGAGAGCAGATCTTTTCATCTTCTGCAAGAAGAATAAGAATGAAACCCACCCCAAACAGGGTCACATGGGCTTGATTCACTAAATCAAACTGTCAACTTATTCATGTTTTAATGTTTTAAAAACTGCTAATACAATTAAATGAATCAAACAGTTTTGTTTTGTCTGACCATTCTAAGAGTGTCTCTTCTCCTTCATATTCCTATACACTGTTAGCAGGGAGGTGGCTAAACAGACATAATTACCCCGTTCTGTAGTGTTGCTGCTGTTCTTCCAATGAAGTCATAAGTATTATTACACAGTAAAATGTTCAGTGTTAAATCAACTCTTACAGAGTACATATGGTCCCTATTGGACTCATACTGAATGCACTCTCTTTGAGCTGAATTAACACTGGACATTAAAGGTTGTATCAGCGATTTTGGGTGGAAACATAAATGATCACATTCATCTGATTTTTCCTCACGATCCGCTAGCTGCCCGCCCCATAAGCAGGCCGTCAAAAAACCGCGTCTCTGTAGGCAGCCTATGCTCCGAGATCGTACACAAAAACAAATGGTACTACCAACCACTCAAAACCAAAATAAACAGTATTCCAACCAATCACAATGATCTGCACAAACGCTAATACTCTTATCTCGCTGAAATCTTGACGGATTTACAAACGGTTTGGTTTCTTACAAACGTTATTAACGTGGTTATAATTCTGGATGCTTGAACACTATTTTTTAAAACATAACATAATTATTCATAAGTATGTTTGTTTGGGATTTCGCTTCAGAAGTGACGTCACCCAAAATCGCTGATACAACCTTTAACACTATGGACTCTAAATTACCCATAGGTATAAGTGTGTGAGTGAATGGTGTGTGTGCCCTGCGATGGATTGGCGACCTGTCCTGGGTGTATTCCTGCCTCTCGCCCAATGCATGCTGGGATAGACTCCAGCCCCCCCGCGACCCTGACCAGGAATAAACGGGTTAGATAATGGATGGATGGATTAACACTGTGTCGAAGGCCTCACTGGGAGTGTGTGAGGTCAAATAATGTGTCAGTCCTCAATCACACTAAATTCCCTGATGGATCAGGCATTCTGGACTGATTGACTGGGCCCACAACAGCCTTTCCTTTCAGAGAAGTAATGCTATCCTGCTAACCTTCTGTGTGTGGCCAGCACAGCGCTAACATAACAATAAACCTGGTACAGAAGAAAAAATAAGCCTTTGAGAGATAAAGAAAAAAAATAGACATTTACCATTACATTAACAGACATATCCAGAGCAACTTACAATGTAGGAGAAAATAAAGGTTTTTCCCAACACTGAGAAGATATATATTCTATAAATGTACTGCAATATCTTCAGGATCTAACTGTAGCCTACAGAACAATATACAGGCATATGTGCTGTAAAAAAATGTATTTACTTTTTAACGTTAGTTCCTGCTTCCATTTCATATTCTACTTATCTGACCGCTGTCTGAAACTGGAATTTGAGTGTCCAACCAATGCACAACAAATAATGCATTTACTGCATAAAATGCCTGTGTACATTTAACACTGCTGGTGTATATTTAACACCCCAGGGTGTTAAATATACACCACCATTCTTACTGTGTGTCCACACCTCCAGTGAATGACATCAGGAATGGGTTGGAGGAACTGGACGGTGCAACAGGACATATTTTTATCTTCATAGCCATGTTTCTCAATGAGCGAAATGGCTTCCTGGGTCCCAGGGCTTTACACATGGTGCGCTTGGGGAACTTCAGCGGCTGGCAGCCGTCCATAATCTTGGTTGAGCCTGTTTAACGGTAAATTCACGCTCCTCCGGCCCCTGCGAATGTTATCGCTTTTGAAGTAGCGCTTTGAGGCTGGCTTCGCTCCCTCGAGGGCCAGTGCTGGCAAGGAGCGTGGCCAAAGCAGGGTTACCACTGGCAACAGGGGCGTGGCTGCGAGCTCCGCACGGACCGGCAAAAGGAACGCAGCGTGCTTCTTTCTGGAGAGCGTAGAGAGGGAGAGAGACGGAGAGAGAAAGAGAGTATGCGCTGAAATGAGCGGGAGTTGGAAATGTTGTGAGTTGTGAGAGGAGTTTGGTCGTGACATACTGTCCTAAAAACAACATTTAAAACTATCATATACTTCCCATAGACATTCACAATGATCAGATTAAACCCTTTACTGGTCACATGCTATTCACACAGGAGGGTTACCATGTAAGCTGTCTAATGTACAATTACAACCGAAATGACCAGCTTTGCTCGTGTAGGTGTTGCCATGGCTATTAGTCTGTTTGCTCTGTGAGGAGCTTGTCTCCGTTTGTTCTGAACTCAGTAAATATGGCTACGTTTATTAGCATGCTATCGGCATCCCCCCTGTTCTGACCCATGGAGGGGGCAGAACAGGAAGCTAAACCATTTGCTCACTGGCAGATCCAGAGGTCTCTGGTTACCCCCCGAGAGATCGATCACAGCAAAAATTCTGGTACACTGCTGGTGCTCAACAGACTTATATAAACACCCTAGGGTGTTAAATCTTACACCACCATTTTTGCTGCGATTGAGTGGACCTCTTCTGGATTTGGGGTTTGTAGCATGTTAGATGAAGATCAGAGTGGAAGTATTTGACATACTATTGACCAAATGAATTTTGTCCAAACCAATCCCCCTGCCCACCCCTACCCATTAAGCTGACCCCACCACCATGTGGAAACTAAACGGGATTTCACCCCATTTTGTCGCCATTCACAATCTTCATGATGGCGAACCCCACCCCTTCGAATCCTGGATCCGCCAACGTCTTTATCACCGCTCTCAGACCGCCACCGCCGTCTGCGGACCGCCCCCGCCAACACGGCGCTAACCTGATTAAATTCAGCAGGACGTCGACAGGACATTGCGTCAGCATTTAAAGGAGATGACAAGAGAGCCTTACCAGCCCCCCTCCCGCTGAAACCCAACACCGTCCCCGCCTCTGTCGCCAAACGCTCGATTCCTACGCCCGGCCCAGTCTGGCAATCACCAGGTTCTGCTCCAGTCATCATGAGAGCACCACGTCCATCTCCCTCCTCCATAATAAACAGCCTAATTAGCTTCCACTCACTCCCAGACTTGCTATTGACTTTTTAAGGTTCTTAATGGTGCAGGTTGCATTACAGCTTCAGGCTGATGTCATTGCCCGGCTGATGTTTTTACGTTTGACGAAGGATTCGCCAGGCAGTAAAAATGTTGTTGCTATATATAAAGTGAAATAGAAAAAGTTGATAGTGTTAAAAATTTTAAAGGCACAGAAAATTTGATACTTTGTTGAGTTTAGAGTAAAAAATTGTTAATTTTGTAGTCGGGCTAGTACGTATTGAAATGCAATTTCCACCTAAATTGACACGTGTAGTGTTGGTTGTTAAAAAAAATTTAAAAAAAGCCTAAATCAATATCATATGGATATTTCAATGTGTAGGTGAGGATAGAACAGGAACTCAATTAACTAAACACGTAATGTCTGCTGCCAATTACTGCGGGCTATTTAGTACTCTGTGAATCAGACTTAAAATATCCCTTTGAACATTGAATGATGGTTCATGTACTCTGCATTAGACATTTGGATTAAAAAATGCAATTAAAAAACCATCAGGAATGACAGGGATTGACATTTTTGCCTGTAGGATGTTGAATGGCATTGTGCAGTGGTGACTATTATATTATATTGTGTATAATGCATGGGAGGTCACACTACGTATCCATTGACTAGAGGCAATGTGTGACTCCTGCAGATGGCCTTGGTAAATGCATTTAAAGCGGGTACTGTGCTGGGGGTTTTAACTTAGAGGGGAGGTGGTCAATGCTAGAGAATGACTGCTAGGTTGTGTGGAGAAATGGCTCCTACACACAAAAGCACAGTGACACGCACAAATATATACACACCCACACACACACGCACATTCTTACAACACACACACAAAAACACGTACACACACACACACACACACACACGCTGTACATTCATGCACACACACACGCTGTACGTTCATGCACACAGAGGCAGGAGTCATCCCCACGCCCCTGTAATATATCACACGTGTACATCCCCTCTGCGTCCGGACGAAGCACTGAGAGCAGGTTTAACTCCACTACACCTGCATCTACACACTGTGCGCTGGACTCGGTCCAGAATCATTCTGAACCAATTTAAATCCATTTATGCACTGACTCAAAAAGACACAAAATTGAAATGAATGGAAATGACAATCTGGCATAACATTAAAAAAAAAATATATATATATATATATATATTTATTTATAAAATTTTTCCAGCCGTTGCACTTTGTGCTTTGCTTGGTGAAAGTGTGAATAAATCCATGCCTAATCCGGGCCCATGTTGTGTAGTCAGTGCATCTATTTCTCTTCATTACCATCCAGGCCTTGCTTGCGGATCACAGACTTGAATCTATTAATGAAGCGGCGGCCGGCCGGCCCTCCAGGTCCCCCCCCTGGGGGTCAGAGTGGGAGTGTGCTCAGCACAAACCTTCGCTGACTCATGGAAAAAACCTCCCGCCGCCATCGCACAATCATCTCCACTGCTGAACACACTGCCATTTGGAATGAGAGCCAGGAATGCCTCAGCTAAAAGATCCACCGTTTTCAGCTTTTTATAGGCACCACACAGCATTTCAGCTTTTTTTTCCATTATTCATTTTTTACTTTTATTTTAATGAGAGGTGCACTTCTTAGTTTTCTGCTCAGCATGAATACTTTTAAGTTTTTAATTCTACCATATGTTATTTAGCTTGTACACATGGCAACACTAACCTGTCAGTAAATATATGTATATTTTTCCTTAATTTTTATGTTTTTTTGTTTCTGACACAGACTCCCTGTGCAGAACCCTGTGCAGACCCCCTGTGCAGACCTCCTGTACAGACCCCCTGTGCAGAACCCTGTGCAGACCCCCTGTGCAGACCTCCTGTACAGACCTCCTGTACAGATCCCCTGTCCCCCAGTCCTGGCCCTGTTGATCTGTCCCAAGCGTTGGGGTGCGTTGAAAGGATTGCATGACCCCATGGATACGCTGCCATGAGACCGGTCCGTGACACACCGGCCTATCACGGATCAGCCTGTCAGCCCCCCATTCCTCCTCAACCACCTCATCATAACTTCAAACAATGACTCAGGAGAGAGAGAGAAATAGAGTGTGAGATAGAGAGGGAGGACGAAACATTGAGTGATCAATGGAGGGACAGAGAGAGGGAGAAAAACAGAGTGATACAGTAAGGAGAAAGGGACAGATGAGAGAGAGAGAGAGAGAGAGAGAGAGAGAGAGAGAGTGTGTGTGAGAGAGATTGATGTCACCCGCAGTAGAAGGGGGAATTGGTTTACAGTAATGCGAGCTGTTGACGGAGTAGATTGCATCATAAAAACCCGTAAATTGCGCGGGCGTCTCGCCTCCTCCCTCTGCAAAGGCGCCTAAGACGCCTCCCACTGCATGTTAAAGGCTAACGGGACAAGAGCGAGTTTTCTGCAGGCCGGCCTCCGTGCGGGGCGTAACAGTCTGCAGGGAGGAGGAAGAGGAGGGGAGAGGAAGAGGGCCTCTTTAAACCCTCCCTGTAGATTGCAGCAGACAGGGATGAATGGAGCACCAGTAATGGGCTCTGGGACAGTGATGAATGGACCCATCCCTCTGACTTTCACTCTGTCCTTGACATTTGCTGGCCGAGTCCAGATGTTTACTAAACCTCTGGATTTTCTTTTTTTTTTATATTAAAGAGCTGTGGCTACCACTCGTTTCCTTTCCTCATTCTTTTAATGCAATATAATAAGGTCATGTAAACTCCTTATGTAAAGGCTCTTTTTTCTTTTAAGAAACACCAAAAAAGAAAGTCTGAGGACCTGAAGCTACTGTACCATGAAAGAGAGGAGAGTGGGAGGTTGATAGAGAAGGAGGAGTGTACTATTAAAAAAAACATTTTTTTTTAAAACTATATGTGCCAAACAGGCCAAAGCAAATTACTAAAACAATTTTGCGAGAGCATTTTTAAAGACAGTTACAGTAAGTACTGGAGCACACACACAAATTACATTTCACATTATGCCACATTATAGCCATTCATTCCACACTCTAGCCCAGAGGTCTCAAACTCCAGTCCTGGTTTTTGTGATTTCCTTTCGATCAGCCATTCTAGGCCTAGGCAACAACAGTGTTATGGTTCGAGAAGGGACTGGACTCAAATGCACGACTCTGAGACAGGAATTCCAATAATTCAATAATGTATTGCTTCGACCAGTACTCCTGAAGCATAGGGAGAATGGACAGACAAAACCGGAACCAGGAATGGAGCAGCAGAGGGAGAGCAGGAGCAGGAGAGGCCATGGGCTGGATGTTGGCAGGAATCCGGGCAGGTGCAGCAGAGGAGGAGCGGGGAGCGGGAGATGGGGCAGCGTGGAGTGGGCATGAACAGCTGCAGACAGGTAGACTTGGAAAGCAGACAAGATGGGCACGAACAGCTGCAGACTGGTAGACTTGGAAAGCAGACAAGAGTTAATTGACAGAAAGGCGAGACTAGATATGTGGCGAGTTAACGCAGTGTTTAGCAAGAGTTAAATTCAGCAAGCAAGGCAAGACACTAGCAAGGCAAGGCAAGCAAGAGCTAGATACTAGGCACCAGACGATACAAGACAAGAGTATTACTACAACAAGACTTAGCGAACAAGACTTAATGAACCGGCACACGACAAAGAACACCAGGAGAATATATAGGAGAGTTAACAAGCACCAATTAAGTGCAGCATGAGAATGTATGCGAGTGACCAACAGAGCAGAAAGCGTGAGGAATGCAGGCGAAGAAAGGAATGGGATAGGCAGAGAGATAATGCAAGGGAACAGAGTGACACGAAGAGGGAAACCACACCCAGCCAGCAGCACGAGCAAGACAAACACGAAACAAACAAGACACGAAACGTGAGAACAGGGCAAAACAAGGAGCACAAACGGGGACGGGGACAGAGAGTGTCACAATCAGTGATTTAAATTAAGCGCTTAAGTGCAGGAACACCTCGAAAACCAGGAGACACAGCGGCCCTCCAGGATTTGAGTTTGAGATGCTCAATCTAGCATGTAGCTTATATTGTTCCACATACAGATCAATTTACACAGCTGGATATTCCACTGAGCCAGTTCAGTTCAGGTTAAGGGATCTGGCCTACCTGAACACTGAGCTTACATCCTCTGTGGAACAATCACAATGTCCTGACCATTACATTACATTACAGGCCTTTAGCAGATGCTCTTATCCAGAGCAACTTACACAACTTTTCATTTTTACACAGTATCCACTTATACAGCTGGATATATACTGAAGCAATTCCGTACCTTCTTCAAGGGTACAACAGCAGTGCACTAGCTGGGAATTGAACCTCCAGCGTTGCAGTTACAAGCCCAATTCCCTAACTATTACTCTACACTGCCACAGCAAAGCTTACAGCCTCCTATCCAGGTACTAACCAGGCCTGGACCTTGCTTAGCTTCCGAGATCAGGCGAATTCAGTGACATAACCGATGCCTTTATTACACTACGCTGCCAGCTCTACGCTATGCTAGAGCTTGCACACACACACGCACACACACACGCATGCGCACACACACACACACACACACACACACACACACACACAGGGCAATGCGCAGCGGTTTCTCAGGCCGGCAGCAGCATGTGTTCAGCGCGATTACGTTCACGGACGGAAAACCCGAAATGCACTGCGTCAAGCCACCTGTCAGGATGCCCTGTGCCTGTCTGTGCTCATCTGATCTGTCACCCCCCCACAGAGTGTGGCCTCCCCTGCCCCCCGTTATTCAGGGTTAAAGGTCCGTCAGTCATGCGCAGGATCAGAAATGCATTAACGCGGTGACTCAACGAACGGCAAGCAAACGAGACGTGCTGGATAAAATAACTGCCTGCCGCTGTGGTTTAACCTGCATCCTTTACACCAATGAGAAAAGGGACACACAACCTGAACAGGGAGGTACAGACCGTCACGCATGCACACACAAAACTTAAACTGAGGTCTAGGTCAACTCCTACAATATACGTATATTTTTTATTATTATTATTATTATTATTATTATTATTATTATTATTATTATTATTATTATTATTACTATTTAAAAAAAATATTTTGACAGGTCTGTCATCAAGGAATATGTTGAACAATAAGTGTCCGTCATTATGTGCAGTCTGTTTTAAAATTATGTTTCATAATACATATAGATATTTCTTTATTTTAGTCTTACCTCTGCTTCTCTCTCTCTCTCTCTCTCTCTCTCTCTCTCTACCTGGCGATAACTGCACATGCACCGAAGGGTATTTAATGAAGACACAGTTACGTTGGTAACTGTACTCACTCAGCCCCACACGGTACATCAAAGCATCTCACAGCACAGCATATGGTATCAACTGAAGTTACAGTACATGAAGAAGGAAAAAAAAAAAAACATCACATTGAAATGTTTTGGCTTGAAATGCTGGATGCTGCTCAAACATTTTATTAAAACTGTTATTTATTTTCCCTGTTCCTGCCACAGTTTTCAGTGTTTTTTTTTTTTTTTCTGCAGTAGGGACACAGTGTGGGAATGCAATGCTTGTAAGTGTTGTTATTGAGACATTTATCTTTGGGATTAACCCGACAGCATGGGGTGTGTGTGTGTGTGTGGGGGGGGGGGGGGGGGGCAGATGCACTATATCTCACCCCCTCCCTGACCCTCCATACCCTCACCCGCCCCGCCAAATGCACATTACTCCAAACAACGATCCTCACGTTCCGCTGACTCCCCCAGACTGCGCAGGGGCCAATCATTAATTACCGCCTGTCGACGCCACACCTCCCTTCCACTCGAACAACACCTACGACACGTCACCGCCTTTCACCCCTGAGCCGGTGCAGAAGGAGGGACAGGAAAATAGATTTTTTCTCTTTTAGCACCCGCACAGGCTTTCTCAGGACTCCCTTTGGGGGAAGTGTCACGTTCCGCTGAGATGATCTATAAACAAAAATGACTGCCTCCGTTTGTTCTCCGGGCTCGCTAAGACAGGTACTGTAGCTTTAAGGATCTTTCTCTTTTGGTTACCATGACAATCCCCCCCATTTGACGTACGATGCTTCCAGACTTCTGGGGGAAGATTCCCATTTGATGGTGAGGTGATTTCATGATGAGGAAGTTCTTCAAACATTGTCAGAATGCTGTACCATTTAAGTGTTCTGGACTAGTTATGTCAAAGTCACAGATTAAAACAAAAAAAAATTTATAATAATAATAATTACAAAATAAAATATTTTTAAAGTTCCTGCAACGTTCAGTGGACATCCAAGAAACAAATGGGACACAGGAGGCGTCTTTACCCTTTACTTTCCAAACAATCCAGGAATGTTCAGAGAACCAGAAGCTGGTTTATTCAGCTGGGTTCATTCTTCTTTATCTGTGGAGATTTTGATTTGTGTGATTTCTGTGGCTCTGACCTCCCAGCAGGCAAGCACCCATCAGCCAGCCATAGGCATAGCTGTCGGCACACACCAACCAGCATTTTACAAACTGTCACCGCAGTGATCTGCCAGCGGTGGGGCCGTTTACAAGCTTATTTGCCTTCCCTTAACATACTGATCCCCATCTAACCTGCCTCATCTCAACTGCCTGCGGCCAGACCTCTAGAGTGCCGTTTTACAAAATGGGTGATTGGCACCAGACCTTCGAATTCCACCGTTTTTGTTTTTGTTTGGGCCAGGCCAAAGTTTTATGCAGCACTAAGTGCAAATCAGAAGCCGTAAAGGCCAAAATCAACTTTTGACATGAGGGAATACAGGCCAAAAAGCCATTTTAAAAAAAAGCGCTTACAAGAGAAAGGAGAACACTAATGCAAAACTTAATAAACCAGAACTGCTTATTTATACCACAAAATACAAAATGGCAGATGCTGGTAAGAGCTCAGAATGCTGATGTAAACTAAGTTTCATTATCTAACTTGGTAGGTAATGTTAGCTCAGTAGTAGCTAGCTAGCTAAAGCTTATCTACAGGCGACTTGATCACTGAAGAAGAACTAATCCTTCTCTGAGTGAACGGCTGTTTAATAGTATTGCTAAATACAGCTATGCTAGCTAGCTAGCTAGCTAGCTAATGAAACATGACCTTGAAAAGTTTAAAGGAGTTATTTCGTGGATGCTCTGCCGTTAGGTCGATGTAGCTATACGCAGCAGGCCTACAGCTCATACTCACAGCGCCAACATAATACTGCAGGGAGACGAGCTTGTTACCAAGAGCGCAAGACTGGCATCCAGGCGATGGAAGTACCAGGGGAAAGAGCTGCCAGATAGCGCCACACGCAGTAGAGAATTACTGTATTTCCACAATCAGAAATGAGCTCCCCTGTAGAAACAACCATGGCCACATAGATTGTCAGAGTCCCTTGGTCAGAGTGATGATTAATCAGGGATGACAGTGAATGCACTCAGGGCTCGGCTAGTCGGGCCTTAGCAGCCCGCTGCAGTGAGGTGGATTTCCTGTCCACAGACGACGCCCCGAGACCTTTTTTTTTCCTCGGCCCCCGCGCTGACATATCAATAATGCAAGAGGGAGAGAGTACAGAAGCGGTTTGGACGTGCCTCGCTCTCGTCAAACCGCCCTTATCGTCGCATACTTTTCCATGCTTCTTTGTGGTCCCGTTCCTCTGGACCGTAGCCAGAGTAGAGTGATTACTGTTCGTGCTGTCGTCTTCACCGCTGGCCGCTCTTAATTTCCCCTTCCTGACATTTTTTTTCTTCTTCTTTTTCAGGACTTTTTGCAGGAAGAAAATTGGATTTTTTTTATCGTTTCCAAGTCCCCTGTCCATGTGAGTGACACAGTGTTATCAGGGTGATTTTCCTGACCTTCACTCACCTATATAATCCTCACTGCTTTTATTTGATGTCTCCATTGTCCATTTTGTCAGCTGGCTTTTTGGTGGTTGGGGGGGTGGGCTAGTTGTTCTTGTTGATGACGGTTTAGTTTTTTTGCTATTATTTCTCCGCATTGACTCTTTTGTGCGCCCTTGAAATCCTTCCCCCCCGGCTAACAGGAAAACAACAAAAGATGACATTAGGCCCACCTGCAGTACACACTTCAGCACGTATCCAAAGATGCCACAGAGGAAATGATAAAATAAGACTTCCTGCCCCGGGGCAGGAGAAGTCTGGCGGTGACACATATTTGTTCTCCGCGTGTCCACGGCAGTCTGTTAAACTCCGCGTCTCTCAGCGCACGTCGGAGTGACAGGAGGATAAAAATCTAGGGAACACGCACGCGCTCCTGTTCAGATGTTCCCCTTGTTATCCTTTTCTTCCTGAAAACATTGCAGTTCAGAGCCATCAAAGAAAGACCTTAATTTCCCTTTGGATCACACCCGCTAATATCTGTATTTATAGATTTACTGTATATAGTTTACATACATTTATTTACTTAATTGCTGTGACACTGCTTAGAACCCAGGTGTTTATTTAAGCGTGTATCCCAAGGCCGCCCCTGATTCCTCATGGATATAACCTGTATAAGGGCCGCTAATAACCTGGAGAACGGAGCAGAGAAAACAACCAGTTCTAATGCAGAAATGGGTCATAAACACAGACCGGGGGTCTGCCGTCAAATCTCTCAGGGGTGGGAGGAGAAATGGCGGCGTCTCATTCCACAACAGCACCTGTGCCGAACAGGTGTCCTAAATACCCTAAATGCAGGTAAATGCCACTGTTACACACACACACACACACACACACACACTCACAGGCATAAACACACGCACACGCGCACACACACGAATGTATGCACACATACACATACACAGACACACACACACACGCACACTCATTATCCAGCTGAAGCTGTTCTCAGATGAGATGTCAAACTGAGGGCCTGATTTCAGCAGTCAAGCTTCATTCCGCATACATACATTTTATTTAAAAAAGCTGTATTTATGAATGTATTATATGTTTGTTTATTTCTTTATTTAGTTATTGCATATAAATTAATTTTATTTCTCATTACTTTGTTCAATATTTAGTTGACGTATATTGGCAATTGCACAAATAAACTCAATTTTAAACTAAGCCAAATTTAGTTAAAGGGTTAAGGGTGACACGAGGCTCATTTCAGGGTGTTTGTTGTGATGACCGGTGACCTTGCCAAAGTGTGGTGTCGGTCAGAATCAAGGATAAACGATGATTGGATCCAGGCCTCCACCAAGTACCAGCCAATCTACCCCCCCCCAGGTAGTGTAGGTGTGAGTGCAGGTACATCACCCAGGTGAGTGGCATACATCTGTGATGGCTGATATAAGCATGCATTATAAGCCCTTATTCCCTTATATCCCTTATTTGTAATGCCCTGCCTATGTGGCTTAATACTTTCCTGTACCCTGGCCTAGCAATACTTCCCGCTACACCGCGTGGGTCTCAAAGGATTCCCGCTACACCGCGCAGGCCTCGCAGCTGTAAACTATGCTGGAACAGTATGGAATACATGATTGGTAAAATGGCTGTTAGTCATCAAGGGTCTGAGGTATCACTTTAATTGAACTCTATGGAAAAATAAGTCAGGAGAAGAAACCCTTCAAGTTATCCATCCATATCTACTGTATTTATGGCAGCAGAGTGATGATTTAAGGCTTGTTTGATACGTCAGACCCTTGATGACTTAGAGCCATTTAGCCAACCATGTGTTTCCATACTGTTCCAGTGTAATTTACAGCTAAATCAATCCCACCCCCCAATTCCCATAGAGATCCATTCAAATGCAGAGACGTTATAGTATCGCTTGTAAGAGTACCAGACAATAAGATATCAAGGGTCTTTTGATGTTGTTGGGTCCCAGACATCAGGAAGTCATGGCATGCAAAGCCAAAGGATATGCGACCAAATATTAAAAATTTAAAGGCACAGCCAACTTAGTGTATGTAAACTTCTGACCCACTGGAATTGTGATATAGTGAATTAAAAGTGAAATAATCTGTCTGTAAACAATTGTTGGAAAAATGACTTGTGCCATGCACAAAGTAGATGTCCTAACTGACTTGCCAACACTATAGTTTGCTAACATGAAATCTGTGGAGTGGTTAAAAATTAGTTTTAATGACTTCAACCTAAGTGTATGTAAACGTCCGACTTCAAGTGTAAATGCACTCAGAACCTCCACCTCTAAACTGTACCACAGGTCACTCAAATTTAAACTCAGGGAAAGGATTATCTTGGACATCTCTGCTAACTGCAGGCCAAACTCATCAGAGCTGTGAACACAGGCTGCGTTGGAAATGGCTCCCTGTATGCTTTCCAGTGCACTATTTAGATGGAATCAGACATTTTTTAGCATGTGCTAATTTTCAGTGTTCTCAATCGAGAATTCAGAAACCATCAAAATCCCCTAAATACTGTATTATAAAGCATATAGGGAGCCATTCCAAACGCAGCCACAGTGCCTTGTTTCAGCTGTCCAACCAGTCACTTCCCCCCATATTTGCATAAGAATATAGTTTTATTTTTAGAACTAGGGTTTCCAACAGTAATATCTGGAACGTCCCATATTTCAGCCCCAATTTCAGGCTTGTCCCACAAGGGATGCCCATTGTCTCATACGCGTCCTGCTAATTTTACCTGCTGCCAGTGAATTACTATGACACTGTGCCCTATGCAAATGTAATTAGTTTGATAAATAGCGCACTCCTCTGTGCTCCCATTGTGCCCTGTAATTGAGCCGGGGAATGTTGCAAGCCTTGCTTAGAACTCTTCGCAAACTACACAGCCAAACGAACTTTAACTGAGCTTAATGACAGTTTCCTAACATAATTGTACAATCGGGATCACGTAGACTCTACCGGAGTAAAATGCACTCTACAAAGGTTGATTTAACACTGATAATTCTACTGTGTATTGCGTGACCACCGTTGTGTCTTGACTGTTAAAATATTGACACTTTTCCAGACAGACTCTGCCAACCCGTGAATCGCACGTCTTCCGTCACCGGGTAACAGGATAAAATGTTTACTGATTCATTGCATTCGTATCAGGTTGAGCTTTCAATTTCCACAAGTGAAATACACATGCATATATAAGAATATCTCTATGTGTTTCTGAGTTTTCAAAAACCAATACCCAAATTCAACAGAAGACAAGTTAAGGTAAACATCAAAGCTGGCTGTGATAATTTGGGAAATTCAAAAAACCTGTCAAAGCAAACTGTGGAGCTGTTTGCCTTTAATCTCCAATGACTGATTGGATGTGCAATCTCTCTCTCTCTCTCTCTCTCTCTCTCTCTCTCTCTCTCAACCAAGTCAGAATGTGCAAACTCACACACACACATAGCTGCAAATACACTACAGACACACACACATTCACACAGGCACACACACATACACACACACCCATGCACACACACAGTGTTAGGGTGTGCGTATGTACAGAATTTGGTTCTCCATCCGTCTCCCTGTTTTGAACACAGCTGCGTCTCCCGCGCTCCTCACTTCCTGCCCTTCACTTCCTGTCTTTGCATGCAGGACAGATTCTCCATTCTGGCTCTTGCCCTTTCAATAAAATGCTTCTCACCCCACATGCTCTGGCAGGCCAGCGGGTTGGTCATGTGACCGCCCCACACGGTCCGGTTGGCCGGCGTGTTGGTCATGTGACCGCCCCACACGGTCCGGTTGGCCGGCGTCTTGGTCATGTGACCTCCGTCCGCCATGCTCGGGCCGGGACCTCCAGGGGTTCATTCCAATCGCTTATTTTTACTCCTTGCATCCTTTCCTCGAGTCCTTTCCTAGCTCCTTAGCCCTGCCCAAAGGAGGACGCGAGGAAAGGATGGAGGAAACGAGGCAACATGCATTAGGCAAATGGAACATCCTTGCTCAATCAAGCTTCAGCATCATTTTATGCTCACGTGCCTAACTATAATGCTTTTTAGCTTATTTTTCCATGAATAAACGGTGCTTTTGTTAGTTATGAACAATGAGTGTCATTATGGATTAGCACTTTATAATAAATGGAAAGGAATGGTAAAATTGCATTTCTGTAGGGGTGTGCCTGCGACATCGCAGATGTGAAAAGTGGTGGTTAATTTATGCACGTCACCCGTTCAGAGAAAAGGCTTCCGCAAAGGCTACACTTGTGTTTCCTCACTGAAGCATCCTCCGGGAGCCTCCTCGTTCCCCACTCCTCGCTCCTCCGAGGAGCATTTAGCGGTTTGGAATGTCCTGAAAGATGACAAACCTCGATCAATTTCCGGGTCGGGCAAGGACAGAGGAGAAGAGGACGGATAAAATAAGCGATTGGAATCCGCCCCAGGGCTTCACCACTCCTGACGTTTCACCTCCTGTCTTCACAGCGACTACGTCAGTACGACACTGAGCCACCGAGCTGAGGAATTTTCCAGAAGCTCCATCTACGGGGTCATGGGGTCCAGCATCTGCGCGACTGTGTCGATTTAATCCTCTCTATTCACACAACAAAATGTTTAGTGTAAAAGCAACTCTGATAGAGTCCTTTTAACCGCACCAGAGTATGTGAGACCTTTATCGCACACAGATAACCTCTGTTAGAGCTCAAATACCATTGAAAATGTTACTGTGTAGTTCATGAACAGATCAAAGAAAGCTTTCCAACATTCCATTTCTCGATTACAGGACACAAAGGCCGGTGTATGTGCATGCGTGTGTGTGTCTGTGTGATTGTGTGTGTGTGTGTGTGTGTGTGCGTGTGTATGCGCGTGCGTGCCTGCGTGTGCATGCCTGTGTGTATGTGTGTGCGTGTGCGTGCGTATGTGCACCTGTGTGTGTGTGTGTGCGTGCCTGTGTGTATGTGTGTGCGTGTGCGTGCATATGTGCACCTGTGTGTGTGTGCATGCCTGTGTGTATGTGTGTGCGTGTGCGTGCGTATGTGCACCTGTGTGTGTGTGTGCATGCCTGTGTGTATGTGTGTGCGTGTGCGTGCGTATGTGCACCTGTGTGTGTGTGTGTGCGTGCCTGTGTGTATGTGTGTGCGTGTGTGTGCGTGTGTGTGTGTGTGTATGTGCATGCCTGTGTGTGTGTGTGTGTGTGTGTGTGTGTACACGCACATGTGTGTGCTTGTGTGTGTGTGTGTGTGTGTGTGCGTGTTTGGGGGCCAGTCCATTCTGTTTAACTTAATTTTACTTCAATAGAGTTTTCAAATTTCATATGACTATGATGCATATAAACTTCTATAGAATATATTTTACTGTAATGAATCGATCGAGAGAGAGAGAGAGAGAGAGAGAGAGAGAGAGAGAGAGGGAGAGAGAGAGAGAGAGAGAGAGAGAGAGAGAGAGAGAGCCCAGGACTGATTTTAGGTTATAAATTCAGAAACATCTGAACCTTATCACAGTAGACTTAAACATTTATTTTCTTTGTCATTTATTTATTTTTCAGGAGAATGGATGGAAACTGTACTGTGGTAGAAATGGAACAATTTGAAGAGGAAGGAGTATTATTAATATTATTATTAAACATAAGACTACAACAGAGGCAGGGAAAAAAAAACTCTTCCAAACACCGAGTCCCTACGGAGAGCTGCTTTAATTTTCCACTCAAGAGAAGCCTGTCACTGGCTGCGAGGAATATCAAAGCAATAACCTTATATCTGTGTTCAAACTGGGATGAATTAACTAGCAAAACAGCGTGACTGCAGTACCCAAACATCAGCTACATGACTGCAGTACCCAAACATCAGCTACATGACTGCACAACTGACGTGACAGCTTTTGAAGGCAGAAGATATCGAGCTGGATTGAACTGAACACATAACGGCACAAGCTTTAAAATACACACACACACACACACACGCACACACATGCACAAATACACACACACACACGCACACATGCACACGCACACACAGACATGCACACACACACTCACATGCACAAACACACACAGACATGCACGCACACATGCACAAAAACACAGGCCCACACACACCTGCACACACACAGACATGCATACCCACACACACACACACACACACACACACACACACACAAACACACACCACACACACACACAAACATACTACATGTGCGGGTTACTCTATGGCGAAAGAGAAAAACCAGGACCATAAGGAATTTATTGCATGTGAATGAGATGTAATAATGAAATAGCGTATGGTGCAGCACATTTATTTAATGAGAAGCATCAGGAAGGTGTTTATGATTGAAAGTACAGGAGACGCAAATGAGAAAATGTATCCTGGGAGAGAAGTGGTCTAAATGCTACATTAATCTTCATATATCCCAGTAAACCGCTGCTTATTTAGGGGAGATTAAAGATTTTTTTAAAACCATCAGTTCCATGATATTACCTCTGTCTCTCTGTTTGGGACACTAAAATATCCTGCTATTAATGATGAGTATAACGGCAAAGCTTGGCATAATTTCTTCTCTTTTTTTTCCAAAAAGAAAACTTTTTTAATTCAAGTAAATTTTTCTATCATTTTGAACTAAATTTGAATAAAAAAATTGTTTTCCTTTCATAACCTTAATATCTGTGCTTGCAGCAAGCACGGCAACTCTTGCTTGAGGGAATTATGCTTTATGTAAGACAAGAGAATAAAAAAAACAACACCTGCTCAGTTCTCGTGATCATTTTTACAATAGTCAACTGTCGCTGGTCAACATACGTACAAAAAAATTAGCAATTATTTTCATAGTTTTCTTTACCTGTTTTTCCCCCTTATTTTACACCTGTGAAGTTCAGATTTGCGTTGGCAGTTAGTCCAGCTGGCCTTGCAGAAAGTTAGCCATCCAAAAAACATTTTTTAACTTGATAATCTCTCCCGACTTAAGTTTAGTGTGTTTACTCCAGAGATGTTCCAACTTCTCCCATACTGTGTCACTTGCCAAAAATCCCTCCTAACACACACACACACACACACACACACACACATGCACACACTTATGAACACACACACACCCACTCACCTATAAACACACACACACCCACGCACCTATGAACACACACACCCACACACGCAAACACACACACACACACACACACACACACTCACCTATAAACACACACACACACTCCCACCTATGAACACACACACACACACACACACACACATGAATCTATGAACACACACACACACACACACACCCATTCACCTATAAACTCACACACACTTATGTATATATAGTCCTTATGAGGATCACTGATAAACTCTTAAGTGAGATTTCTGTTTTGGGAAGAAGTGGCATTAATGTGATTTTTGGGGGTTTAGCATCATGAAGATAAGCAGGAGCTGCTGGATTATAAAGAGCACTCTTGCTGCACAGTCCGCTATAAGATTATTCCCTGTGGAACTGCCTGTACTATGATTCCCTCTCTATCTGTAATCTTTATTTTATCCTCTCTGAATATAATGGGGAGGAAATGACACAAGGTGAAAGGTGAGATGATGACACAGGTGACCTGAGTGTCTCCTGGCACTTCTGATTCCACCCAGTCACTCGCCTCAAAGACCGCTTGTGTTCTGATTCCAGAACAGTGAGTCTTTTAAAAGATCACTTGTGTTCTGATTCCAGAACAGTGATCCTTTTCAAAGATCACTTGTGTTCTGATTCCAGAACAGTGAGTCTTTTCAAAGATCTCTTGTATTCTGATTCCAGAACAGTGAGTCTTTTCCAAGATCTCTTGTGTTCTGATTCCACAACAGTGATTATTTTCAAAGATATCTTGTGTTCTGATTCCAGAACAGTGAGCCTTTTCAAAGATCACTTGTGTTCTGATTCCAGAACAGTGAGTCTTTTCAAAGATCTCTTGTATTCTGATTCCAGAACAGTGAGTCTTCTCCAAGATCTCTTGTGTTCTGATTCCACAACAGTGATTATTTTCAAAGGTATCTTGTGTTCTGATTCCAGAACAGTGAGTCTTTTCAAAGAGCGCTTGTGTTCTGATTCCAGAACAGTGAGTCTTTTCCAAGATCTCTTGTGTTCTGATTCCACAACAGTGATTCTTTTCAAAGATATCTTGTGTTCTGATTCCAGAACAGTGAGTCTTTTCAAAGATCGCTTGTGTTCTGATTCCAGAACAGTGATTATTTTCAAAGATCTCTTGTGTTCTTATTCCAGAACAGTGATTCTTTCCAAAGATCGCTTGTGTTCTGATTCCAGAACAGTGAGTCTTTTCAAAGATCGCTTGTGTTCTCATTCCAGAACAGTGATGATTTTCAAAGATCTCTTGTGTTCTGATTCCGGAACAGTGATTATTTTCAAAGATATCTTGTGTTCTGATTCCAGAACAGTGAGTCTTTTCAAAGATCGCTTGTGTTCTGATTCCAGAACAGTGATTATTTTCAAAGATCTCTTGTGTTCTTATTCCAGAACAGTGATTCTTTTCAAAGATGTCTTGTGTTCTGATTCCAGAACAGTGAGTCTTTTCAAAGATCTCTTGTATTATGATTCCACAACAGTGAGTCTTTTCCAAGATCTCTTGTGTTCTGATTCCACAACAGTGATTCTTTTCAAAGATATCTTGTGTTCTGATTCCAGAACAGTGAGTCTTTTCAAAGATCGCTTGTGTTCTGATTCCAGAACAGTGATTATTTTCAAAGATCTCTTGTGTTCTTATTCCAGAACAGTGATTCTTTTCAAAGATGTCTTGTGTTCTGATTCCAGAACAGTGAGTCTTTTCCAAGATCTCTTGTGTTCTGATTCCACAACAGTGAGTCTTTTAAAAGATCTCCTGTGCTCTGATTCCAGTCCAGAATAGTGAGTCTTTTGTTTGAAACAAAATGCAGATTCAGAACCTCAAGTTCTACTATGGGCCTGACCAGGTTAACATTCTGACTTGGTTTTTATATGACATTACCTTTAGAACAGAATCATTTTTATAACTAAATCATCAATCATCATTTAGCTAGTGATGCTTTACTTTACATATATTTGTTCGATATTATGGAGGCTGGCAGAACATAACTTATGCAAATATAATTAAATCTCATTTGACTGACTGTCATAAGTTTGTGTCATTGTGCTGTGAATTTGCAATTATTCCTGTTTTATTTTGCTTTCACTTTTGAGGTTTAGCTTTAGTTTTCTTATCATCACAATCACATCATGATGTTAATTTTGTGATGCCATTTTCAATGCACCTTGCAGAACAAAGCACTTTGTGAACATTTCATCACAAACAATGTCCCAAGAATCTCATTCAATTGATTCACAAAAAAAAACAATAAAACATAAAACAAAAAATCTTTTTTCTTTATTTATTTATTTAGTTTTTTATATTATTAAATATACATGTGACAATAAAGTCTATTTGAGTAAGATTAACTTTGAGATTAAATAGGGGAAACAGGAAGAGGAATTAAATGTGAAATATTTCTGCCTTCAGGAAGTGTGGCATGCAAGCACTGTCATCTTCAGTGACCTCTCAATGCTGGTTGCCATGGGGATGTCAAAACACTCACAGATGGAACTCTAGGATATATGATGGAACGTCAGAATTCCATAATGTCAAATACCAAGCACATTGCCACAAATAATGACACAAAGCTACGACAGTACAAGCATTACAAAATATCATAATCTAAATATAAAATATAATTATTTCAATCATTTATCATGAGTATGGCATACAGTGAGCACCATAATTAATTGGACAGTGACACATTTTTTATTATTGGGACTAGATTTAGCTGTAAATTACACTGGAACAGTATGGAACACATGGTTGGCTAACTGGCTCCAAGTCATCAAGGGTCTGACGTATCAAACAAGCCTTTAACCATCACTCTGCTGCCAGATATGCAGGAGATATGGATGGTAACTTGAAGGGTTTTTTCTCCTGACTTATTTTTCCATAGAGTTCAACAGGAAAATCTGTCAGGAGAAACAACCCTTAAAGTGATCCATCCATATCTACTGCATATCTGGCAGCAGAGTGATGGGCTAGTAGAACTATGGGGAAGACTCACAAAGCTCTAGAACCTTTCTGAAAGCCTGTTGCCTATGCAGCTCTAGTAGAACTATGGGGGAGACTCACAAAGCTCTAGAACCTTTCTGAAAGCCTGTTGCACATGCAGCTCTAGTAGAACTATGGGGAAGACTCACAAAGCTCTAGAACCTTTCTGAAAGCCTGTTGCCTATGCAGCTCTAGTAGAACTATGGGGAAGACTCACAAAGCTCTAGAACCTTTCTGAAAGCCTGTTGCCTATGCAGCTCTAGTAGAACTATGGGGAATACTCACAAACAAAGCTCTAGAACCTTTCTGAAAGCCTGTTGCCTATGCAGCTCTAGTAGAACTATGGGGAAGACTCACAAACAAAGCTCTAGAACCTTTCTGAAAGCCTGTTGCCTATGCAGCTCTAGTAGAACTATGGGGAATACTCACAAACAAAGCTCTAGAACCTTTCTGAAAGCCTGTTGCACATGCAGCTCTAGTAGAACTATGGGGAAGACTCACAAAGCTCTAGAACCTTTCTGAAAGCCTGTTGCCTATGCAGCTCTAGTAGAACTATGGGGAAGAGTCACAAACAAAGCTCTAGAACCTTTCTGAAAGCCTGTTGCCTATGCAGCTCTAGTAGAACTATGGGGAAGACTCACAAAGCTCTAGAAACTTTCTGAAAGCCTGTTGCCTATGCAGCTCTAGTAGAACTATGGGGAAGACTCACAAAGCTCTAGAACCTTTCTGAAAGCCTGTTGCACATGCAGCTCTAGTAGAACTATGGGGAAGACTCACAAACAAAGCTCTAGAACTGTAGTTGATTTCGAGAACATTCCTCACATGAAGTAGTGGTGTCAGTGAGAGCACAGAGTGCTTATTGAGAGAGAGGCTGGAGCTCTGGCTAATGACTCAGACTCACATGAATATTATAAATACAGCCGAAGGCAGTTCCCTATTGGAAGTCTGGGTCTTGATAAGCTCGCCCTTGTAGACCTTCCTTCAAAAGTCTTCCTTCTGTAGGCCTCCTTAAGGAATGGAGGGCCGGCAGATTCAAAGACAACGCAACTTAAAAAATAAAAAAAAAGAGTCAATTAGAATCCGAGCAGTAACAGAGAAGTGATCTGATGACTAATAAAGATTTCTTTAGTTACTTTTATAACTTGCATCAGATTTTGTTCTGTTTGAAGAGTGTTTTTTATTTTTTTTTCCTCCACTGCTTGGTGCAATAGAAGCATAGGAATTTTGCACAGATACATTTTAGAGAAGATCTGGGGAATTGAGAAAGCCTGCTTTTAATCTGAATTCAGCATGCGATACAACTTTGCCTGTATTGTAATTCATTTGAATCCCTCTTTTTAAATGAATAATAATAATTAATAATAATAATGATTAGAATAATAATAGCTGCAAGCAGCGATTCCCGGGGACAGAGTGGCATGAGCAGCATTTGTCAAACACAGAGACTGCAAAATGGTAGACAACTCTAGACAGGGTTGACCCAAAAAGCAAATATTTGTTTCTAATCAGGGCTTTTGTCATTGTTGATGGTATCTAAACCTGATCCCATAAGGGCTTGCGTATTATCGTAAATTCTTAATTTTCCTAGTAACCTACTTAATTTTTATGGGGACATTGTGTTATGAAAACCAAAACTTTGGATAAAAGCATCTGCTAAATGAATGTAATGTAATGTAATGATAACCCGAACAGAGCTGAAGTGCACAATCTTTTTTGTTTGTTTGCCTACACATAGACGGATGTTTTTGTCGGCTTTTGTGTGAGATTGAGACTAGTGACAATGTTTGAAAATAAATGTTTGTTAAAAACATGTAGCCAATGGCACTGTTATGAATTGATTTTTTACATTACTGCAACAACACGCTCTTTACCAGATCATATTTTGCGTGAGAACTTTATTTTCTGTGTCTGACAAATGGATACATCCCATAGCCTACTGCGTAAACGTGACCTGCGGTAAATCTTTCGTAGGTAGTGAGTACTGTAGGCTACTGGACCATGTTGGCGGCCTTTCACGTCTTTTAAGTACAAGTGAAACAGTGAGCAGTTAATACTGTTAAATTTCTTAACCTTTGCAATAAAAAGGCATTTGTTACTGTGAAAAGAACACTAAAAGAAGTATAGCATTTGCACAATAGTTTTGCCAAACGTTAATTTAGCCTTTGGTACCAATCAGGAATCGAACCACTGACCTCACACATGGAAAGCCAAGAGTATAACCAAAAGGCCAAAGCAGGTGAACAGAAATGTGCAGGACCAATAAGACTTTTGTGTTGAGGTATCAGATTGTGTTGGCTTACTGACTTCCTAATTCAAACAGTTAACAGTTAATATTGTAAAATTTCTTAGCCTTTCCAATAAAAATAACTTGTTTTATGTTGAAAGAACATTCTTAGCATGACATGCACATTGTGTGCTTCAAAAAAAAAAAAAAATGTCTAGCATTTTTATGATAAGTCACGCCCAATACAAAATTAATTGGCTTCTCTTTTGGCCATTTTTTGACATAGGCCTTAGAAAAGTATGTATGAAGGGATGTGGGCTGAGTCCCTCAAACACGTTTCATGCAAATTGGTCAAATTCTGTAGGAGGAGTAGCATTTTTAGTGTTTTACAAAAAATGCTAATTAGCGGAAAATCCAAGATGGCTTCATGGTTCCTTGAGGCAAATTTGTTGAGCATGAGCAGAGGGACAAATTGTATGACTCAAACAGGGCGTCGGCAGTGGGCGTGTCAATGTCAAAATATCGTCACGTACACCACAGCGCCACCAACTGGCCTATTTGGTGAGGGCTTGTGGGATGACAACTTCTAACTATATGCCAAGTTTCCTAAGAATCAGCCATGTGGTTAAGGAAAAACACAGAAGTAATAGATGAGTACATTTAAACCACAATGGCGGCAAATTCAAGATGGCGCCCACCCAATTAGTAAAGATCTATGTTCCAAATTGGAGCCTTTGTCACTATAGCAAGTTTGAAATCTCTGCAAAGGTGATTTTTCGTGAATTTTTTTATTTTTTATATTTGGATTTCTATAGCGCCACCACGTGGCTCTATTGGGTTGAAACTGCAGACATCACATTCTGATGTTACTCTTAACAAACCAACTAAGTTTCATAACTTTCTGTCAAATGATTTTGGAATTATTAGCATTTTTGTGATAAGCCACGCCCACTGAAAATTAATTGGCTCGTCATTTGGCCATTTCTTAGAAAAATGCATTAAGGAATGCCCGTGAGCCGAGTGCACACACCAAGTTTCGTGCATTCTAAGTGTTTAACAAAAAATGCTAATTAGCGTAAAATCCAATATGGCGGACTTTAGGGGAGAAAAAAAGAAAAAAAAAAAGGAATCAAAACAAAAACAAAAGCTGCGCTGCAGCTAAAAAAAATAAAAAAGAATCAGAACAAAAACAATAGGTACCGGCAGCTGTGCTGCGCGGTCCCCTAATAATACAAAATAAAACATCAGATTTCTCAAAAGTAAATATGCTGAAAACATTTACACATTAAGTTATTAGTAAGCTTGAGGAATTGGCTCTGTTGCTTATATCGGCTGTAATTGATTAGCCTAAAGGTTAGAATAGTGGCTGATGCATAGTTCTAAGATCGTTGTGTGTTCAAACATTATCATAAAAATGCTACAACATTTTAAAAAAATTATGCAAGTATTTTGTCATGTGAATTTTATATTGTTAGAAAAAAAATAAAATGAAAATAAAAGTAAAAATAAAAGTCAGCCCAAGTAATTCAAGCCTCCAGAGAAAGTTTTCTCTTTTTTTTCTCTTTGTCATAACAAGCACACCAACCCTAGAAGTTGAACATTGAACTTCCTGTGTTTGAAGCCAGTGGGGAAATTGTCCATCACTGATGTTCAAAGGAACAGCTTTATCCTTGATAAAGGTTCTACTTCATACAGGAAAAAAGGGAGTGCAGATTAGAGGAGAGGTGCATATCTCACTGATGCAATATTATCTTTGTAGATGGGTTGCTCAGTAACTCTGTTGCAAGACTGTCAGTCAACTGGGGTATCCGCTAAGCAAATTTAAAAAAATTTAGAATTAATAATGCATTTGTGTAGATGGAAGAGAGTTTTAATATATTGAGGCTTTGAGGTGACAGGATTTTAATTAGGCCTACGATTGATTAATAATCGCTCGTGACTAACTTTTCTCCTTTTTATGCATAGGAATATAATGTTATTTTCAAAGTAAAAGCAAGATAAGAAAACGTCACTCAGAGTCCCATAAAAAGACCTGTAGTAAATCACTGTGTTAAATTAAAATATTATATTCCTGGGCATAAAAAGGAGAGAAGCAAGATGGTTAAAGTGAAAGTAAAGTTTTATATTTCTACAGTGGAAGGTGACCTTGCCTAAGCACTCTTTAAAAGAAAAAAATTAGAAAATATATAAAATCTCATAGTAGCTATGGGATTTCATTATTTCTGGTTCAGAACATTCCTTTGGGAAGATAAAAAAAAAACAGGAGAGTCTACCCTTAGTTCCTTCTATGATGAGCTGTAATTATTTACAGCTATGAGCAGGGTAAAGCCGGCTAAATCGTTTTAATCATAGAGTTAGGACTTGTTCGGCATTATACCCGCCTCCCTGCACACCTCCCTCCCCCATTCATAATGAAAACCTGTGACGAATAAACCCAAAGAGAGCGTCTGGATGTTAATCCAGGTTTAAACTATTGCTCACACTCTGATCCTGTTCTGTCCCCTGGATAATGCAACAACAAAAAAAAACGATTTATAGTTGCCCTTTTAAAAATAATTTAAAAAAACAAAACAAGACAAAATAGTCAATATATGCTCTTTGTAATACACATTCATCTCAACAACCATATTCTTGTCACGGCATTTTATATGCCATCTATAAGCTTCTCCTGCGGGAGACACCATTGAGCCAGGTTTAGAAAAATTGCCTTTTAACCCTCTTTAATTTTCATTTGATAAAAACGAATGAGAACGAGGTGCCACGGACAATTCCCCCGGAAAGCGTTTCCTGCTGAAATTACTTTTTCTCTTTCTTTTTTATCTGAGATTTAACAGGACATTTTACACTGGTATTAAGACCCCGGCTTAGCTTCTATATTGAAAGTGCAGTTGAGAGGAAAAGGTACAATGAAGACTCTGAAATCTCTGTTTCCCCTTGTGTGGAATTCACTGTTTTCCCTTGTGTGGAAATCCCTGTTTCCCTGAAGGAAAAACATTTTCATTCATTCATGCAATCATTTAATTTCATCTTATATTAAATACTATTTCATAAGAAACCTTCAAGCCTTTGAAAAAGTGAGCCCTGGGTTCTATCAATAGAACTGTCCTTATTGAGTTAAAATTATATTCAATACAAAACTAGATTTTTTTAAAACATAGCATATTAATGCTGGTACTCCATTACACTGAAGCTATGCTTAGATCACATATCGATCAAATCCTACAAGGCCATGCTAACAGGGCAAAGCACTTTCCCTTAAGATGATGTGACAGCTTTGATTGGCTCTTTCCCTTAAGACGATGTGACAGCTTTGATTGGCTCTTTCCCCTAAGACGATGTGACAGCTTTGATTGGCTCTTTCCCTTAAGACGATGTGACAGCTTTGATTGGCTCTTTCCCTTAAGACGATGTGACAGCTTTGATTGGCTCTTTCCCTTAAGACGATGTGACAGCTTTGATTGGCTCTTTCCCTTAAGACGACGTGACAGCTTTGATTGGCTCTTTCCATTAAGACGATGTGACAGCTTTGATTGGCTCTTTCCCTTAAGACGATGTGACAGCTTTGATTGGCTCTTTCCCTTAAGACGATGTGACAGCTTTGATTGGCTCTTTCCCTTAAGACGATGTGACAGCTTTGATTGGCTCTTTCCCTTAAGACGATGTGACAGCTTTGATTGGCTCTTTCCCTTAAGACGATGTGACAGCTTTGATTGGCTCTTTCCCTTAAGACGATGTGACAGCTTTGATTGGCTCTATTAGTGAGAATATATATTCAAGCCACTTGTGAGTCCTTTATTCCAGAACCTGCCTTATCTCATTGGCTGTCATCCATTTGCTGTTCCAAGTCCAAATAAATGCCTTTACTTTCAAGCAGAAGGAAAGTCTACAGCACTGTTGTTATAATAATAATAATAATAATAATAATAATAATAATAATAATAATAATAAGGAAACTGTAGTAAATCAAAGGTAAATTTGGTTGCGAATAGAATCATTGTGAGCTCTGGAGGCAAATATTCACATACTCGGAAACCTTGACCTGGATTCCGTAAATCTTTTTCACTAACTCTGACAGACATATAAATGAGTCTGTGGAAAAAAAATTTCTGAACTGATCAAGTTCAGAATAAATGTGTCTTTTCCTGACAGTAAAAGTTTGTCTTGGGAAGAAAAGCAGTGCAGGGCTCTTATTGTAAAAAAAAGTCCTCTGTGTATTGGAAGCAGTGCATGGCTCTTATTGTGAAGCAGTCATTGTGAAACACTCCTCTGTGTATTGGAAGCAGTGCAGGGCTGTTATTGTGAAACACTCTTCTGTGTATTGGAAGCTGCACAGGGCTCTTAATATGTAACAGTCCTCTGCGTATTGGAAACAGTGCAGGGCTCTTATTGTGAAACACTCCTCTGTGTATTACATTACATTACATTACATTTATTTAGCAGACGCTTTTATCCAAAGCGACGTACAGTAAGTGCGTACAGAGACATCATCAAGATCTACAGAACAGACAAGGCAAAGCACATCCTTCGCATAATGTAGCAGCTATCCCTAGCAATGAACGTCGACTGTAGTTCACAGTAAGCTGTGGGCAAATCAGCAACACCACACTTCCATTCCAAATACTAGTATAAACTATAATAAACAGACAGGAAAACACAGGGAACTAGTAAACAGGGAACTGATATTCCTAGGTGAGGATATCAGTCAAGGTGGAGTCTGAAGAGGTGTGTCTTCAGGCCTCGACGGAATGCAGGCAGGGTTGGAGTAGAACGTAGGGGAATGGGAAGTTCATTCCACCACTGAGGAGCTAATGTGGAAAAACTCCGCAGTCGGAACAAGCGAGAGCCTTTGACACGGAGGGGGGGAAGTGCCAGTCGCCCTGCTGTAGAAGAGCGAAGTGGTCGAGCAGGAACATAGCAGTGCATGGCAGTGCATGGTATTGAAAGCAGTGCATGGCTTTTATTGTGAAACAGTTCTCTGCGTATTGGAAGCCGTGGAGGGCTCTTATTGTGAAACATACATTAGACACTGAGTAAGATAATGGCCCAGATTCACTCAAAATGTGTTCTTAACTTTTATTTTAACCTACAATTAAAAGCCACTCTTCACTAACATAGGTGTGTGGATTTTGTGGACAGCTGACCTCAGTAAACTGTGAGAAGAAATTTGTCCCGTGTTCCTGCACAGAGTCTGCAATAAAGAGAGGCAGAAAGGCTATAGCAATGAATGATGGTTATTATTATTATTATTATTATTATTATTATTATTATTATTATTATTAATAATATTAGCGGTTTTGATTATTAGATTTTTTGATAGTACCCTTGTGAATGTAATACTTAACTCTAGCCATGTTAGTGCTGGTGAATGAGGTCACAGAGCAACAAGCAGCTATGACAACGGCACGTCACGGCAACAAGTGAATCTCATTAGTGGCCCGCATTCCGCCGGCTGCCCTCCCGGGCAGATATACGTGCGTCTGTGTTAGCGCTCAGCGGAAAATCGCAGAGTCCACACCCCGGGAGATGAGGCAGTGAAATGCGTCTGGCTTTGAGTGAGAACTTCCCGGTGAGGAAATAAATGACAACTTTAACGCTGGATCGGGAAGGCAGGATATGACATCCGACAGGGTTTTTTATTCCTTAATTTTCCCCCCTTTTCTCGCAATTTGGAGCGCCCGATCACGCTGACACTACAACGCTGTCGATTCAGGAGTACCAAAGGTGAGCGTGTGCTCTCTTCCAAAGCATGTGATGTCACCGCCGCTTCCTGTCACAGCAGGGGTCGACAAGTCGGGCTCGCGCACACACACACACACACACACACACAAGTCAGAGGAAGCCACTTCCTGTAAAGCTGAACAGGCGAATCGCGAGTGCCCGGTTGACCAGCAGGGAGAGGGGTCACCATCCCGGCCAAATTAATCCCTCCCTTCCTGGGCAAGGCTAGTTCTGATTGGCCAGCCGTCCTGTGAGTGGCGGCCACAGTCAACAACGGCATCATGGTCCGGATTCCGTACCAGACACTGGGGGGCACGGAGCGGTACCTAAACAGACTGAGCCCCCCCCCCCAGCCCAATCACATCCGCCCAGTTATGATTTGGCTGGGGCGTCCCGAGAGTTTGGCACTTTTCAGAAGTTTTCCCACAGAAACGATCATAAAGACCAACAGTCTCTCAGCACTTGCAAACATTACACTCAAACTACAGGAAATTTACAGGAGGCCAGCTTACATGAACGAATGTGGGAAAACAGGGGTAGCCTCGCACTGGAATAGTGATTATTTAGCTTGTGTGAAACATCGGGTTTGCTGTAACTTTGCTATCATTTTTAACATCAATAGCTTAGCACACAAATAGATTTCAGGAATTGTGTTTTTTTTTTTTTTTTTAGATTTATAGAATAGACATTACTTTTCTTTATTGAAAAATTATTAGTTGATAACAAATGTCTGTCTGTCCTTTAGAATGTCTAGCAAGGCCCATAGCATTCATAACGGGTCCAGTCTTACACTGAATTGGCCTTTTCTCTAAGTGAGTTATGCTTTGAAAAAGTATATTTCAAGTATAATCTTTTTTCACCTGGTAGACACTACATTCCCGACTTTTTGCACATTTTGTTAAGATCATGTCACAAAGTTTATTAACAGAGAAAATACTTGACATTTGTTATTCAAAGTTATGGCAAACTATCAAAGCCATTAAATTTAATTAAAGATTGATTGGAACAGTTTTGGGAGAAATAAGAAATCATGTTTATGGACAGATAAAATTTAAAATACCTGGCATGAATACTGGTGACTGGAAGTAGGAAATAATTAAGTTATTAATATAGGTATATGGATAAAATAACTAACTCAAATACAAAAAAACCTTTTATTACATTCCAGACCTATAAGAAAAAAGCTGACAGCACCAGGATAGGCAAAACAAATTCAGCTTTGCATAAACCTTTTGTGATAAAGAGAAAACAGAAGATCAAAAATAAAAGATCTCGCATAATCCAGTTCACACTCTCTCTGTGCCTTTACTGAGAGAGAGAGAGAGAGAGAGAGAGAGAGAGAGAGAGAGAGAGAGAGAGAGAGAGAGAGAGAGAAGAAAGAACAAAGAAGTGTGTTTGTTAGACAGAAAGAACAGATTGAGCATTTGTGCATGTATCTATGTATGTGAGTGATCAAAAGAATAAGAGAAAATGTGTGTGTGTGTGTGTGTGTGTGTGTGTGTGTGTGTGTGTGTGTGTGTGTGTGTGTGTGTGTGTGTGTGTGTGTGTGTGTGTGTGTGTGTGTGTGTGTGTGTGTGTGTGTGTGTGAGTGTGTATGTCTGTGTGTGATCACAGGTAAGAGAGAGATAGAGCAAGAGAGCAATAAGTTATGTGTGTGTTAAACGCAAAAATACACCCAGTAGCACTGCCCAGGAGAACGGTTTGCTACTGAACCACACTTTCCTAAAAATAAATGGCATCTTAAAAAACAGAATGTCCAGAAAGGCAGTTAACGGCTCCCATAAAAGGGCTGAAGGACGACATGGGTCTATTGAGTCCTGAACCGATATTATTTGAGATGGATTGAAATCTGCAGGCTCAGTTCAACGTTTGGCTGCATTAATCCAATACACCTCCTCTTCTCGATGTATCACACCAAAAGAGCAAGGACCTCTTCTTCTTTCCATCTGGGTTCAGAAATTCAGTCCTTCACTGTTTTTTTTGTTGTTTTTTCACGTTCATCTCAGAGACAACAGATTCTTCCTTGATTAAAGCTAAATATAAAACAGACAAATGTGGAAAAAATGACATATTAATTGTGAAATGCCCTTGGTAACTTCATGGATAAGGCCCAACCGGATATCAGTTTATTTCCATAGCCTTGTTTGCCTTTGAATACTGGATGTCAAGATGGGATTGTCTTTCGACTGAAAAAAGCCAGGATGAGATAAATTGGATGAAATCATCTTCCGAAAGTGAACAAAGAAAGTAAAATCTTTCAGTCCAAACATTAATCTGAGCTATCTGCCTTCAACACAAAAAGACACAAACGTATTATTCAGTTTTGGTCCATTCTCAACATTTTGACAAGGACAAGGCACGACTTATAACAGATGACTAATAGATGTTAATCTTCCACACACACACATGCACATACACACACACACACACACACACACACACGCACTCACACATGCATGCATGATACACACATGCACCTACACACACTAAATCTGAGCCTCTCTGCAATAGATTCAGGCGTGCATACAATCCATTTATACAGCTGGATATTTATTGTAGAGCTAAGTACTTTGCTCAAGGCTAAATTGCATTGCATTATAGGCATTTAGCAGTTGTTGTTGCTCAGAGTGACTTACAATGCAAATGAACATTAGTGCACTCACCTGAATTGTACTATATGAATAGTGTCAGACCTGCTTATCAACATTCCCATAGTAGCGAGTATCTATGCAACACTAAAGTATTAAATACAACCTAACTATGCCGAGATAGAACCATGATACAACTGGTAAATAGCGGAGCAAGTGCAGTATGTGGGGGCGGCAGTGTAGTGTAATGGTTAAGTTACTGACCTTGTAACCGAAAGGTTGCAGGTTCGATTCCCAGGTAGGGCACTGCCATTATGCCCTTGAGCAAGGTACTTAACCTACATCGCTTCAGTACACCTATATGTATACTATGTAAAAAATACAAAAAGCCGTCTTGGAGCGTCTGATAAACGCCCGTAATGGGAGCCCAGATGGGTCTTCAGTCCGAGTGAGAAGATGTCCAGTGTTTCCACTATCCTGACCGCTGTGGGAAGTTGGGTCTCCCGCTGGCAGCCCAGCACAGACAGTCATTCGCCCCCTGGCTGTGAGACATTCAGCAGCAATGGCGGAAGTGCCCAAACCAGGGAATCAAACTCGCAACCTACAAGGACCTACAAAGTCCCCAGCAGTGGACTATGACATTTGTAATTGACATTTTCTCTAAATTGAAGACTGCTCCCTACTGGCCTGCCAGATATCCCTTGTAGCAGCAACTTAGTTTTTCCAGGAGGTCTCCCAACCAAGCACTAACCAGACCCTTCCCTGTTAACTTATGGGCAAGCTACCAGGTAGTATGGCCACTGAATACTATGCTGTACAGAATTAATCACCTGTCAAATAGGCTGATGTTCACCCCAGTGAGCTTCGTGGAATCCACCGAAGACCTGGTCTTCAGGGGACATACGTGTCTGGTCTTTATCTCAAGAACCGTATTATACTATGCAAAAACTTACACTACTAAGGGACATTCAATAAAAAAAATTGTTTAAAAAATTCTATCAAAATATTATCAAAATATTTTTACTGAAACATGTTTTTTGTCATCCAAGACACTTTTATTATGTCAAAAAAATATTAATAATGTTTTTAGTTTTTTTTTCCCATGGGGGCCTCAGGTGGGTATGTGGGACTACACAGTTGAGAGCGTTTTCAGTATGAATACATAATGCAGGGAGTGAGAGAGGGGCGGACCAACCCCCCCCAACAGCGCCTCACTGAAATATTAATGCGTTTGTCGAGTCACCTGTTGGACGCCCCGGTATTTTTCATTAAGGATCGGCCTCTGGGGCTTCTATTTCTTCACTGTGATCTTGGGTATTCCATCATTTTTTAATTGCCCTGGTTAAAAAAAATAAAAAAAGACACACGTTTATTTTCTCCTGTGTGAGAGAAACACAGAGTTCAGCGTATTTAAAACATGATTGGATGTCTGGAGGTAAACACCCCCAGAGATGAAGGCCTGTATTCAATCTAACCTAACCATCACACCTTCTGTCCTTAATTTTGAATAATGAATGTTATACAAGTTTTCGCTGTTGTTTTTTTCCCCCTCATCAAAATCCCTTTGGAAATCTTGCATTTTCCTCAGAATTAGTTAAAAAAGTATGATGATAAAAATAAATACTATATATATATATATATATATATATATATATATATATATATATATATATATAT
>CM056377.1:125734937-125737437 GCA_029718625.1 Synaphobranchus kaupii
GAAGGTCACGCCTCTGTGTGATAATGCATGCTGGGACATACTGTAGTTCAGAGTGGGCTGAATTCATATCAGCAGCTACAGCTTCAGAAAAACACACCACAGAATCTTCTCTAGTGTCATACTGGGTAACGGTTCAAAGGTAACGGTTTAAAACACCATTGAGGTGTACTAGTATTGTTGCTCCTTCAGCGACACAAATGCAAGCTCACACCATATCCCAGCATGCATTGCCAATGTACAATTGAGAAGACGTTTTTTTTTTTTTGCCAAAGTGAATTACAGCAGGTGCATGTAAAGCACTAGAGCGAGAGATAAGTCTAGCTACACTCTTTTTTTCCCCCTACATTTAATGAAGATGTGTGAATAATAAAGCCATTCTACAATTTACAGGCACTTATATATTTATTATATTTTATTCTTTATCCCTCACACTGTGTTCACATTTTATGACGCATTTTTATGTTCGGGGTGTAATTGACCCCAAAAGTTTAAACTGACACAAAACTGTCACCTTTTTGTGTGTCTCCCAATTGACTAGCCTTTTATCCCGAAATATTAAACAGCTTTGATGAAACATATCATTTTAGAGCCTGATGTAAGTGAAAGTTTAAAATGGGAAAGTGCCACCAAAATTACCTATAGAAAATTAGAAATAAAAATAAAAAAAGGTTGTATACGTTCTTACATTTTATAGAGCAACGCAACAAATGACCCCAAACAACACCTTTGTGTAAGATTATGTGTATTGTGTTTTTACTATTTAATCCCAACAAATTAGGAAAAATCATATAGTGTCAAGATGAAAAAAATTATGTTAACTGGTTTTTAAGAGATGTCAATCAATGACTCAGGTGAAATTGACCTAGAACATAATATGAAGGTCAAACACAGGTTTTCCAGCATTTAATTATGCTGCTAAAAACTGCTATAAAAAATAAAACCGTGAGTAAAAACAGTCAGTGTTTGAGTGTTAGACCCTGCAATGAATGCGGGAGGACAACGACACTTGATTCAGAGTGAAATAAATATAAAACGCGTAGTGAAGGGAAATAATTTTTAGTCTGTGTCAAAATACCCTGTAAACATTACATATTTGTTGAACTTTCTGACACATTTATGCATTTCATTTTACTTATACTTGTGTTTATGTGCTATGTTGTGTGTGTGTGCACGCTTCACAATACATGCACACGTCAAAGTGACAAAAAATCAAAAAATATTTCCACAGTAATATTTGCTGTTCACTTTGAAATGAGTTTGAAAAAAAAATACATCATTTCTTTTTCATTTTACAGGATTTTACAGCTTCATGTAGGCCTATTTTGTGACGTGTTTTTTTATTTATTTTTTTACCCACCAGCAAGGAGGTTCATTGTAATTCACAGCTCGTGCGACTCCTGACTTAAAACAAGCTTCCCCATGGGACCCCCCTCAGTTATGTTTGCCCCTACAGCAGTGGGTGTTGGGTGTTAGCGGAGAATGGAAGGCTGATCAGAGAACATCACTTTCATTCTGGAAGGAATCTCATCTCACCTCAGCTTTTGTCTCGACAGGGTCTCACACCAGCCGTCTCCGTGCCCCTTTCCAGCTCACCCCTTCTCTCTGTATTCCGAACTTCCCCCCTCCACCCCCCCCCCCCCCCCCCCTCCCCGCTACCCTTGTTTCCCTCTTCTCCTTTATTACACCCTCTTTTGTGTGTCATCATATAAACTTTTCATGAGGACTCTGGCTTCTGAGACATTACCCTCTGTGCTCCCCTCCTTCGCCTTGGCCCATGAAATATTGATGCGGGAGGCTGCCAGAGTGCCGGAGTCCAGCTTTTTGCCGCCTCTCTTCAAGTTGAGAATCGATTCAAGCTTCAGCACGTTGTATTTTTATTTTATTTTTTTGGAAAATTGAGGGTTGAGGGCTAAGGAAAAAGGTGTGTGGGGGGGGGGGGGGGGGGGGGGGGGGGGGGTAGGTAATTATTTCTGGTTGTGGCTTTTTGTGTCACGCAGGTCAAGTTTTATTATGAATTATTAGTGTGGAGATAAATTGACTTTTTGCTTACACATCGTCACAAAGTCTCTTCGTGTCTGATTATGTTAATGACCCAATTATTTTTTTCTCAAAATTATTGTGCACCGGAAAACATTTTTATTTCAAAATGGACAGAAAAGTGTTTATTTATTAATCCCTTACTTATACTGTTACAGACATCTCATACGAATTAAATATGACTACAACAATTAGCAACGTGAGTTGCTAATTGTTGCATATTGACTGTGAGCATTGCATATTGAATTGGATTTCAGTCCCTGCTCTTCCTACCATTTTGGTTTCACCTTATTTTAATTTTAATTGAAACATGCCATTGATTCAAGGCTGCATGTCAGAACATAACAGAAGCACATTTTTAAAACAATTAATCATAAACTATTCCAAGCACATCCTTCCTCATCCTCTGTTTGGTCACAACTTTAAAAAAATTAAAAAAATAAATGTGTACTATTACTATTAT
>CM056377.1:125742437-125776251 GCA_029718625.1 Synaphobranchus kaupii
TAGCCGCGAACACATTTTTTTAAAAAGTATACTCAACTGGCACGCTCAATAGTAGGGAAGTGCGCTGATTCGGACACGGCCCAGATCTCATAGCAAGTAAAGACAGCCAGGAGGGAGCAGGGGCCAGTACCCGCCTCCCATCCCCCGGCCAATATATCCACAGGCTCACACCTGCAGAAATGCAGGCTCTAATTTCCACATGCACCACTAAGCCATTAATCAATTAATTACATTCACCCAGTATTCCTCCATTGCTTCCTCTAATAGGTGCACAGAGGAGGCTTTTGACAAGATGAGAGAATGCCTTTGCATAATTAGGTGTAATTTGCATAACATATTAAAGCCGCAATCCTAATTGCAAAGACATTGCATCTGCCACAATCAATACAGCATGCTTATTGAAATTGGTGTTGGTGCTGCTGTTGTTGATAGTTTTATTTTTTTTTACCCTCCCCCTGAGCATGGCTGTGAATTCTTACCTGTTATTGATATAAATTAAGCATATTATAGAATTAATTAATGTACAGTATGTGTACAAGATATATAATATTATTATAGAATTAGATAATTTTTCTTATTATTATAGAATTAGACAAATTTCTTCCTTATAACAGTGTCTCTGTGAAAGGCCCCGTGCAGTTAGAATATAATGAAATGATTATTAATTAAAATGAACTGGGGCCAGAATAAACACAAGCAGTCTTTAGTCATCACTCTCAAATGCAGCTTTCCTTTCATCTCCCAAAGTAAGGCCAACTTCCTTTAATCCATGAATCAGTGTTGAAATGATTATTTCCTAAAGTTAACTCCACACAGGTCAGGGGCCTACCAGCAGTCCTTTCTCTCTGACACGACATCGCCTCTCTCTGGGAAGAGGCGCACAGAACAAAGACCACAAGTGTTTTTTAGGGCTGTCCGTATTATTGACAGAATTCTGAATCACTCATGAAACTCACAAAATATTTAATGCGTTCAATAATTCCCGTTCGTCGTCACCCCGATTGTGTCAGATATAATTTTAGAAGTTGCCGTGGGGTGGATTTGCAGTCTAACAGTATGACACGGACCCTTGCTATTCCTTGCAAAATCACACAGAAATAGACAACTAAATAAAGCTCTTGAGACAAGATAACTCTTATCTAGCACGTTTGACAAACTAACTCTCACTTGTAAGTTATTTTCTTTTTTTTCCCCAAAGAAGATTGGGTTTGAAAGCTTCCTCTTGTACACCTTTAGTGCGGACAATTGATTGAATTAATGAACAAAAACAGGATTTTAATTTAAACTAATTTCTTCACCAATTGAAGTAGTTGAAAACACGTGTTTGATTTTGTTCCCTTAAGCTTACATTTGAAGCATTTTGCAGACACTCTTATCCAGAATTACTTACACACCTTACAGTCTTTCACATACAATCCATTTATATGGCTGGATATTTCATACCACAGTTCTGTTTAAGTATCACAATGACAGTGAGGGCGTGGTTGTGGTCTCTTCTTCATCTGGAAGTTTGATTTGTTTTTGTCTAGCTGCTTATGTGTTTTTTGTTGTTATTTTATTTTATACGTTCATTGCATTGTTGACATGTCATTTAGTTGGTCCATTAGCTGTCTAGCTGGTTTGGCTATTTGGTTGGCTTTTGCTGTCTGCCTGGTTATTTGGTTTGATTGCTCATTATGTGGTTGAATCATTACTTTACTGGCAAGTTTGTTAACTGATTGGCTGGTTATATAGTTATTTTGCTGGCTAGGAATTTGACTGGATGGTTGGTTAACTGATTTTACGACTGATTGCTATGATGGTTATGAAACTAGTGGAATGGTTGATTTCATATCTACTTGTTTGTTGTTTACTTGAGTATTTGTTTGTCATTTATTTCCACACTCTGATGCTGGAGATGTTTTGCTGGTAGCTAACCTCCATGTTCATGTGGGAGTTTGGGTGAATTGAAGAGTTAGTTTTATTTTCATTTAATTGGACGGTATTAAGAGCTGTAACCCACTTCAGTGCACAGGAAAGCAAATCTCATCTCACTCAAGTGCCAGAAGAACGTATCCCCAGTGCAGAACATTTATGAACAGAAAAGATACATGTTCTAGCGGTTCGTGTTGATAACCACTCACTACATCAATGTAATAGCCTACGTTCATAATTAAATCTGAATTACTTCCGAAGGTGCACACAAAACAAATTCAATAATCACCATAAAGAAGGATCCTTACCCAGATTAACAGAGGGGACCATGGGAAATCCTACCCAGACTGCACCAGGACACGTATGTATGCATATCACAGCTTGGCTATAGGTCGCCTGTACTGGTGCATAAGAGACAGGCTTGTATTGGCTATGGGTTGGCTGTATAGATGTATAAGAGACAGGCTTGTATTGGCTATGGGTTGGCTGTATAGATGTATAAGAGACAGGCTTGTATTGGCTATGGGTTGGCTGTATAGATGTATAAGAGACAGGCTTGTATTGGCTATGGGTTGGCTGTATAGATGTATAAGAGACAGGCTTGTATTGGCTATAGGGTGCCTGCATAGATGTATAAGAGACAGGCTTGTATTGGCTATAGGGTGCCTGCATAGATGTATAAGAGACAGGCTTGTATTGGCTATAGGTTCCCTGTATAGATGTATAAGAGACAGGCTTGTATTGTCTATAGGTTCCCTGTATAGATGTATAAGAGACAGGCTTGTATTGACTATAGGTTGGCTGTATAGATGTATAAGAGACAGGCTTGTATTGGCTATAGGTTGGCTGTATAGATGTATAAGTGACAGGTGACTGATCGACTGATCGACTGATATTCACACTGATTATGGGTCTGATCAATAATAAACAGCCATTCAGCCCATATGTGTTAGGTGCTGATTGTCCAGCCTGGAGATTTCTGTAGGCTATTTAATTGCCTTGGAGTCTGACAGACGTGCATGGATCTTTCCGGTTAGAACCCCAGGAAGGGCAGGATTAATTAGGACTGTGCAAGCGCACTGGAATCATTCCAGAAGGGGGGGGGGGGGGGGGGGGGGTGCAGAGTGGAAAACATGTGTGTCTTCTAACATACTGTAACGCATTAATGTCACTGATTGGCCAGAGATTACACTCACCCGGTGTGTCAGGTTTTAAATCGGTCCCTGATTAGAGGGGAGGAAAAAACACCCAGCAGTACTACGGGCCCCCGAGGGCCACATTTGAGTATCCCCGCTTTAAAAGAATATCGGATGTCTCGGCGCGCTTTGTTTCTGCTTTCTGGGTTTAACTAAGACAGCAGACGTCATCTCCTCACACATTCAGCTCAGATCTCACTTCAGGCTTCTTCTGGAACACCAAACCGGCAGAAAGCCTTCTCCTATATTGTGACCTAAAAAATAGGGGAATAACTTTCATAAGGTTCACATCACGCCAGGCATTATTTCTGAGTGCAAGCAACCCCTTATTAGCCCTGTGTCTAATGTAACCTCATTATTATGGAATCAAGAAATATGTTCAATTATAGCCGTAAGCTTAGGCTATTTCTCACCAAGTGGATTCTGCCAATTATAAGTGTGTTTGCATACCACCGCTCTTGTATCTTGACTATATGCAAGGACTTGTATTATTTCTTCTCCTTTTTAAGCTTCAAACAGGACTGCACTCTAATTAGGGTTCTATTATTTAGTTATGTTGTTGGGAAACTAGCTAACCTTATCGAAGGGCTCCGTTTTGACTCACTGCACGGTAACAGTGATGGTACCTTTTTTCGGTGAGGTTAATTCTCCCGAGAGCAAGTGAGGTAACGTTATTCTTCAGGCAGACTGGAGTTTGTTCAGTTAAAAGAGAATTATTGACCGGTCATTTTACACACAGAGAAAAGATGCAGCTAACAGCACATGATCAAAAAGGTCAAGTCCCAGAAAGGCTCTCAAGTGTAAGATATGTCAAAGGAACGTCTGAATTAAATCAGAACTGAGTAGCATGTCATGAAATAGGTAACTGATTTTAAATGATTAAAAGAAGGACACCTAAAAGTGACTTCTGAAAGTAGACTATAGTCTACTTTAATACCAAGGGGCCAAGACTTGGCTTTTGTTTTGAAGCTCACTTCCTGGTTGGGCTGGGAGCAGCAATTGTGCCATTGCTCAGTAGCGCCACTGCGATTGGCTCCAGTATAGGTCTTTCACCATATAAGTCAATGGCAGCAATGTGGTCAAAATACTGAGTCAATAAATTTTTCCCACAAAAAAATTTAATTGCAATAGGTGCCTTTCCTTCATTTAATGGCTCTGCATGTGCTGATTTTTTTAAATATTGTGTCGTTTGGACAGGGTATTAACATTTGTTCAGGATCAATCAGAGGGACAGGTTGAGTCCTCTTCGGCTCCACGGAGCAGACGCAGTTTGTACAAACGGGCGGCGAAAAAGACGTCCGAGCTTCAATTCAGTTTTTACACGGCCGTGGAAAGGCAATGAGTGACGTCACAGTGGCTTTGTCCATATTTTTATACAGTCTATGTTTAATACCCGTTTGCTTAATATAACATTATATGAAACATACTGTATATGTCATTATGATTATATAATAAATGTATCAGTTCAGTAATGTAATTTTTTTTGTCGATGCTTCAAGTGTTTTCAAACTGAAAACAAGTCCAAATTGAAAACTTTCAAACTGGCAGCCTTGTTTTCTTTCTGTCCGTGACTGGAGGACTGTTCCCATCACTGCTGCAGGGGGGGAAATTGTGCTATTCGAAAGGAGGCTTCTGGGTTACTGAATGCATTGAGCCGCACCCAGAGGAGCCGGCACATCTCCGATAAGGGCCTGCGGGTTTATAACAAAGCAGATTCGCGGGGATGCGGGTTGCGTCAGAGGGGAGTTTGCATGCGGCCTCATCCAGCCCGTCGGGACGAGCGGGCCAGGCTGAGTTTAGACAGCTCAGCGCATAAATAGAAAAACCTGCCTTCCACGGGCCGGCGTACATTCCGGTATGATAATTCCCCAAGTCTCATAAACTCCCAAACCACAGGCGGACAGAGCTAAACAAATCTAGAATACGAAATGCGAACACACACACACCCCAAACTCCGCTCCACAACACCCACCCCTTTCCCAGACCTAACCTTGGGTGAGGGCTGCAAATCAAATGTTGATTTGCCAAATGATGCACTTGAGATGGGTTTTCAAATCGCTCCCGCTTGAGATAAAATAGCTAGCTCTGGGACTGCGACGGAATCGCTGCCTTTCTCGGCTTTTTGGCGTCGTAAATAACGCGGCGCGAGCTCTTTCGCTGCCTTTTTAAAAACCAACTGCCTTTTTAAAAACCAAGCCAACTGACTAATGATGACTAATGAGCCTCAAAAGAGAAGAAGCACATAAAACCCCTGAAAAAAACAGAAGGCCTGTATTTCAGACGGACTGGACTTTGTGTCTGACTATGATTCAGCGCCTATACCTATATATACCACACTCCCCCGTCTCCAACCGCGTGGTACACCACCTTACAACGGCGATAAGGCCGTGATTCATGCTCCTCAGATTGTACACTCTCCAGTGCCGGTTCTATTAATCAATCTGTTGTAATTAGATACAAACAGACAACCCCCCCCCCACGGCACCCCTCCCCCCCCCCCCCCCCCACGGCACCCCTCCCTTGCCGTCAGCAGGACATTACTATGAATTACGGGGCCGTTATCTGCCGTACATCGACTGTGGCTTTAATCGTCTCGACGTCCGATAAATACGTGCCTTTCCTTCAATTCATTTATCATTCTCCACCGTTTTAATTGATTTAGCCGTGCACTGGCTAAATCAATTAGCCGTGCAAGACTAAATTATGCTTATAATAATAATCGTGCTAATTATTGTGATTCATTAGCCATAAAAACTCACACAGCAAAAACTACTTCTTTTTTTTAATTTACTTTTCTCATTCTTTTTTTCTTCTTAAAACCGCACATATGGCCAGTCCTTTATGATTTGAGTTGGCTTAGACATTTATTTATTTTTAGT
The DNA here is from genome assembly GCA_029718625.1 of Synaphobranchus kaupii. Taxonomy (NCBI): domain Eukaryota; kingdom Metazoa; phylum Chordata; class Actinopteri; order Anguilliformes; family Synaphobranchidae; genus Synaphobranchus; species Synaphobranchus kaupii. Next base: position 125,748,427 of record CM056377.1, read on the forward strand.
ATGGGGGCAATTAAACTACAATAGCGTAACCACTGGCAGGAACATTTAAATATCCTCATTATTTTCTTTTTTGTTTTTGCTGATGGGTATTTACTGAGGCTCAGGGGCTCCGGTTCTTTGCTGATTTTAAACACAGTTACTGGGATTTATTAATAGGGAGTCTGACAGATAGGCCTGTATAGATGCATTGCTTATGCAGTATAGCCCAGCTACAGTAGAGGCCCTTCTTTTAAATAGAGCAGGGGTTCCCAAACTCTGTTTCAGACCTGTTTAACTCCGGTTAAAGGTTATTTACTTAATCTGTAATACGCATACTTTAATATCTGTAATATCTGTGGTGATCCGTTCTCCACCAATCAGCGTGGAAATGCGAGGGGGCCGTTGCACACAAACCTACAGGAGTAGCATGATAACCATAGCGTAGCAACATGATAACCACAGCGTAGCGACATGATAACCATAGCGTAGCGACATGATAACCATAGCGTAGTGATATGATAACCATAGCGTAGCGACATGATAACCATAGCGTAGCGATATGATAACCATAGCGTAGCGACATGATAACCATAGCGTAGCGACATGATAACCATAGCGTAGCGATATGATAACCATAGCGTAGCGACATGATAACCACAGCGTAGCGACATGATAACCATAGCGTAGCGACATGATAACCATAGCGTAGTGATATGATAACCATAGCGTAGCGACATGATAACCATAGCGTAGCGATATGATAACCATAGCGTAGCGACATGATAACCATAGCATAGCGATATGATAACCATAGCGTAGCGACATGATAACCATAGCGTAGCGACATGATAACCATAGCGTAGCGATATGATAACCATAGCGTAGCGATATGATAACCATAGCGTATCGATATGATAACCATAGCGTAGCGACAGCTACCACTGACCTTGCCTGAGTTTTTTTTGTTGTTGTTTTTGTATTTATTTGTTTTTGTTTGTTGCCATGGAGACATGAATGCACCGCTCTACCTTTTATTTTTATTGTGGTGCCGCCGAGCTCCATGGCCACGCCTGGAGATTGCGTTCAGACCCAGGGCCTCTCTGCTGGGCTGAGGGTGAACCGCTGAAGGTAATAAATCAGCTCAAGATCCCGTTCAGGCCTACTCCCCCATCTATCCCCTATCTAAGGGTAAGGATCTGCCAGTATTGAAGCTGAGACACAAATACATACGCACGCACACACACACACACACACACACACACACACACACACACACACAGTCTCACACACACACGCATACACACATACACATACACACACACCCTTAAGTTGTCAGTGCCACTGCATTTAAGTTGTTACAATTTCCGAACCAGAGAAAATAAATATTTAAATTGATGCGTATTGTCACTTGGCTTTAACGACCGGCTACCGTGGCATAGATGAAGTCACGCTCTAATTACGAGCCAATTAGCTATCTGATGAGCGCTGGGAAGGATTAGCATCCTGTGTATCAAACAGGGCAAAGATCACAGAGAACACTGTGCCAGCTCAGCCCTCATTAAGGGACCGGCCGTGATCGATGCCAATCGATCGGCCTTTCGCCCCAACCTCCCTGAGCTGAAGGGAATCCCCTCAACTGGCAGCTCAGTCAAACCACACATGCCAGCAGAGGCCAAATTAATAAACAGCCCACAGCCTTATTGTTTTTTGTTGTTATTCTTGTTTGGTTTGTCCCCAACAGCACCCCCCACCCCCCACCCTACCCCACTCTCTCTCAGAGACTGGAAACAGAGAAGAATGAGTTTAAAACACTGGGCAGGGGGCAGGGGGCAGGGGGAGGAGGGGGCAGGGGGCAGGGGGCAGGGGAGGAGGGGGCAGGGGGAACACCTAAGATGCTCTAAAATCAGAGACACCTGGATCCCCGCGACTCCCTCTCCTGCACGGACGCAGGATGTGCGAAGCGGCGGGGATGGCGGGTTAATGCGTTTGCCGTTAATGACGGGATTACAGCCCCCGGTGCCTCTCCCTGTGTCTCTTTTGTAATAATAATATTTGGAATGGTGTCTGAGGGTCCCTGCTGACCCTCATAGGGAGGGAGCTTCCCTCAGAGTGACAGGAGGAGAATCAAATCAGAGATGAGCTGTGTGTGTTACTGCATGTGCTGATGCAGAGAGCATGCTTACACATACACACACACACACACACACACACACACACACACATACATACATACACGCACGCATAAACACACACACACACACACACACACACACACACACACACGCATGGACACACACATGCACACACACTCTCACACACACACACACACACACACACACAGAACAACACATGCACACACATCTGCATGCACACGCACGCACGTAAACATACACACACACACACACACACATACACACACACACACACACACACACACACACACTGCCCATAGGCCTTTCCAAGGCCTGTCCTAATACTCCTGAATATTCACTGAAAGTAATTAAGATTAATTGCAGGCATTTCTGTTATAAAATCAAATTACAAGTCAATCCATAATTAATATGGGATATCCTTTGGTGCATAATGGGGCATATCAGAATACTGATAAGTGCTTTAAACTGGCGATGGAGACGCTTACCAGTCAAGGAATAAATCTCAGCACAGTCAGCTCTCGGGCCAGGAATTTATTATTATTATTATTATTATTATTATTATTATTATTATTATTATTATTATTATTATTATTAGCCACTTTGTTCCCCATTTTCTCTGCGTTTCCGGTCTGCTTATTGTGCCTCTCTGGGAAGACTGTGGGCTCTCATGCCAGTGCTACAGGAGAGAGCTATCACCAGCCGGAGAAGAAGTGCGTCTCGTACTGATAGCAAATGATAGTAATGATCAAGGCCTGGAGTCGATCACAATTATTACTGAACTGCTGTTTTTCAACAAATACATTTAAGCTCAAGCTGTTTCTGATATCTGACTGGAATTTCTGAACCACACGGTGAACATGTTCACTTTCTGTTCTTCTCTTGTCTTATGGGTAGTCTTATCCAGATGTAAGTGGTCATGCTGCCTCTTGGTCAATTAATATATTTTCTCAAAAACTCACAGTGGAAGAACCCAAATGAGGATGAGGTCCGTGTGTTGTTTTCGGCGGGAAACCCAAACCAACAAGCCTTCTCTTGCTGGAGAGAAGCCTATGAAGAAGTACCAGCCAATTAGCCAGTCAGCCTTAACTACAGTTTCCTCTGTTTCAGCACTCAGCATCCCCTGCTGGAGAGGAGGTCCACATTTTCTAAGACAGCTCTTGGCAGTTATGAATATGCTGGTTTAGAGTGAAATTATCTATCACTGTTAAATCTGTTTGAGTAGACTTTACTCTGGGAAAGTACAAGTACCCTGTTGGACTAATGCAAACTCTGTTAGAGTCGAATTATCTCTGATGCTTGCAGATAACAAAAAAAAGCAAGAAAATAAAAAAAACAAAAACAAATATAAATACATTTAAATAAATAAACAGGAAGTATTTTAACTCAAATGAGCTGTGTATATTCAGACCTCTAAGAGACGTCCATCTTTGCCCCTTGTAAAATGTAAAATTAACATACAAATCAAAGGGCTAGAAAGGGCAGCATTACTTAGTATTGCATGAACATAGGCGCAAATAGAGCTATTGAATTAACTTTGAAAGGAACAACAGTGGAACATAATAATACAATGATTTGAGAGTCACCCAGGACCGTTCATGTGCTTGTTTCTTGTTTTTTTAATTTTATTTATTTTGTCTTTGTTTGTTATAGAACATGGCTACAGGGGAAGAGGTTCCACCTGTGTCCTGCAGATGTCTCACCTGAAGCTGATCAGGGTTCGAGCAGACTGAAGCTAAATGACACACAGCATCTCCTCATTCCAAGGCTTGTTTTTTTTGTTTTTAATCGCATCTCACAACTTCAGCCAAAACTAAGTCAGCATCCATTATTAAACAATAAAATGAGCGAGTTGTTTACTGGAACTCCCTGCCCTGTCTCACAGCTCAGAGTACGGCGAATAAATCACAAGCGCCGTCTTTTCAAATATTGGAAACATACCCTGGCCCGCACGGATAAGTTTAAGTCAAAATTTAATTCAAACATTAGCTCCTTTCTCCAGTGAGTTCCGCCAATCATCAAAATGAAAGCACTGTGTTTGAGAGAAGAAGAAAAAGGTATATTTATGAATGAATTAATAAATGCAAAACTGTAATCTGGTTTTGATTCATTTGATGGATAGACTTAATTTTGGAACACAATAATGCTCAAAGGTCAAGTCATGGTCATACCACACACGCACATACCTGCACACACACACACACACACACACACACACACAGGTTTACAAACACAAAGTCTCACTCAGTCACACACGCAACATACAAGCAGACACACACACAGGTTTACAAACACATAGGTTCATCAACGTGCACATACTTTCACATGCACATTCACACAAACACAGTCTCACTCAGTCACACACGCACACACGCGCACACATAGGTTCATCAACGTGCACATACTTTCAAACAGTCTCTCACTAAGTGTCACAACGTGCACATACTTTCACATGCACACACACACACACACATGCATGCACAGACACACAAACATACACACTCACACACAGAAGACTGGGGGTTCTAAACTGGTTGACCCCTGCCATGCCTTGATTGGCTCTTGGCAATTAAAACGGCGGCCCTCTGATTGGCTGGTGTCCTATCCATGGCGAGGGAGCCGCGGTCGGAAATTCAATGGGATACGCAGGGGCAGCGCCAGTTGTACGGAATGAGAGACGGAAAATGAAGGAACACTCGGGACGATCCGCACCATCCAACTCATTTAGGGCCCCTTTCTCCCGAAATTAAACCCTCAATTGAGCTTTCAATAAAGGCATTACATGGCTGAGAAAACTAGAGTAAAAAAAAAAAAAACAGTTTTTCTTTTTTATTTCTTTCTTATAAAGATCCAGGCCTCTGTAACTGCTGCTATCTGTTTTATGGGCGCCTCCGAGTATGTCAGGGCCCTCCCAGGTCACAGGATTTTCATCTATTTGCATGGCTAGGGTGGTCCCTTCCACTGCCCCAAAAAGGACCGGGGGGAATGTGGAGGTGTAGGTGGGTAGAATGCGATCGTGGGGGGACACCAGCAACATAAATTATACCATTTATATCATGTAAATGAGCCAATAACATTTAAGAATATAACACGTTGCCGTTGCATTTACATTTTTTTCTTTTTTTTATGTTACTTTCACAAATCCCTTACTAATATGTGTCCGGCAAGAGGACTGGAGGACAGCTGGATCCAAAACCGGACTCTCTGGCCTATGATGCGTGGCCACCCTACGCATGACACAGTTAAGCAGTTCCCAAGGGTGCGGATTTTTCTGAGAACAATGTAAGATCACTAATATGTGATTAGAATTTTAGAACCAAACATTCTAACGCTGATGCAACAGAGTTCTAGAACACTGACTTTAGAATATTGAATATTGCTCAGCCAAAACAAGTCTTTAAGCTTCATGCCACACAACTGGAAAGACTGATAGCAGATGGGAGCTGATCAATTCGGTAGCTCTGTTAAATTTTCCATGGATGGGTGAATTTATGGCGTTATAATCCTTTGATTAAAAGTGAAATCTGGACGTGTTTGTGCTACAGCCCTGAGAGGGGAGGCTGATGCCTCTCCCCTCAAGCTCCCGTTCCCCGTTTTTCTTTTTTAACTTTTTTTTTTTGTCAGTTTTTTGGCGATGTGACACATCAGCCAGTTGCTTGGACAGGAGGGCGTTGTGTACACAGGCGTTAAACCGGGTTTAGCTGATTAGACTTCGGCTTCATCTCGTTGAAGCACATCACCAGGGAAAGGCGGATTTACTGTTCCTGTTTCCAATCGGGAGACGCAAAGCGAGCACAGGCCGTTCAGCGCACTGAGATATGTCCCCGTAAAGCAGTGCATGAAGGCAGACATAAATACATCCAGCCTTCTGCTAGCACAGAGGAGGACAGGATTACCTGCTTTTAGCCCTACAGCTCAATTCACCTTTACGCAGCCAAAATGTATTTTTCCCATATATGTAAATGCAGTGTGTTAGGAATATTAATTTGTCATATTTGTGACAATGGAAGGCTGTTTTGATCATAATTTCGGCATACTAGTGATTTCAAGGCATAATCTAGTTCAAGGTATTAATCTTCTTGTGAAATTAGAAGAGGTTATTTGAAAAGTTCAATATATTGCCATTTATATTTTATTTAAATAAAGTGCTGCATGTATTATTAGTATATTTTAAATATATGGTAATATACTGTATTTCTGTTGTAGGGTTTTCTATCTTTTCTTTGTAAAGATATTTCTCCCCTATGCCCTTTCCCCGTCATGACCATACTGTTGGCCACAAAGAAGTTTTAACCTGACAATTGAGTTTTAACCTGACAATAGAGTTTTAACCTGACAATGGAGTTTTAACCTGGGAAAAAGAGCTTCTGGCAGTTCTTCCCAAATTAATCTGCACACCCGTGGGGACGTATACAAGCTTGCCCTCACCAAAGAACATAATTTTGCTGATAAACACTGGTATATTTGAATCTGCCTCCTTGTCTTTATTGAAAAGTGTTGAGCGCTGTTGCTCTAATTTATTATTTTTCATCTATTTAACCAGGTAGATCAACCGAGAAATCAGTTTTGCACTGACAACCGTGGGAGTTAAAGTAGGTGGGGAGCCACCAAACAGGCAAGGAGGTTATTTCTATGCGCTCAGAACAGAACAATGCAATCATTTCTCCAGCGATGTCTATTTTTCATTGAATTTAGAAGGAAATACACTACTGTTTAATACTCAAAACACATTTTTGTCAGAATTACCCCCATAATAGATTAGACTATTATGTCTGGGACAATTAATCTGGCGACAGTCATGTCTAGTCACAAAAGTATTTTAAATTGTCAAACAAAAATAAGATTATTCTAACAACATGTTAGAATTCTGTTCCTTTTTTATTTTGTTTTTGTTCCTAGAAGTCATTAAATTACAGAGATTGAATTGGCGCATGTATAATGGAAACCTGGGTGAAAATTTAATATTTGGCACAATGTTTTTATGCACTAGTTTCACATCCCATTATTTGAAAAAAAAAAAAATAATTGAATATTTGGATTAAGTTTATTGAAGTCATTCTTCACAAGTTTTTGAATAAATTGTTCATTTGTCTCTTGTTGCCACAGAGCGCAGTATTTGTGTTAACTATACTAACTTCATATACTTTGAATCTGCATCAAATGCTGATTTATGTCACCTGCGGACTGTATTGTTTTTTTGTGGTTTATTTAATCAGTGCATTTCTTTTCGTTATCAGCTCTGTAATCAAGGACCAGCGTTTTCCTGTAAGCACTTGTGTTATGATTAAACGTGCTGAATAGAAATGGCTTCGCCTCTGCCGTCTGAATCTTATCTAAGCAAATATTCTGTAACACCCATCTGTCAGCCAAATTGAATGTGGAAACACAGTTGGTGTATGAAAATATTGTACATCAGATTATCTCTTATGCGCTCTGGAGCTGCAGGTCCCAACAAAGCCACAAACTGTTTCTCTCAGCAAATACACAGTGAATTGCAGACACAGGGGGGCTAAACATTTCAATAGCTTTTGGGTGTGAGTGTGTGTGTGTGTGTGTGTGTGTGTGTGTGTGTGTGTGTGTGTGTGTGTGTGTGTGTGTGTGTGTGTGTGTGTGTGTGTGTGTGTGTGTGTGTGTGTGTGTGTGTGTGTGTGTGTGTGTGTGTTTGTATGCGATATCACACGCATTGGAGGAGAGTGTACGTTTGTATACTCTCTCCTGAATGGACAGTGGAGGTTCCGGCAGTAAGCACTGATTGGGCCAGGGTTTTGGTGGGCCCCAAACGAGAATGTTGTTGTGGCCCCATAGTGCTCCAACATAGTAAATCACACCGACCACTTAACTGAAATTGTGTGGTCCAATGATGGTTGTGGCTCTAAAAGACTGAGTGCTTATACCAGCAGCCATTGGGATGCGCAAACTGGAGAAATTGGAGAGAGAATAGAAAAAAATTCACGTAAAAATAGAAGCAAGACAAAAACAAAAAAAAACACATCCGTTACCAGCGGCATCATAACCAGACTTAAACAACAGCTGAACAGCAAGCACACAATGATGTCCCTCTATCACAGCTTCACAGCAAAAATGTTGGTGTCATTTTAACACTGTTGGTGTACATTTAACACGCTAGGGTGTTTATATGAGTCCACAGACTCCATAGATATGTTGCTGTGTTCCTGTATTACTAGTCCCAAGATGTCTGGATCAGCAAACCAGCATTAATAATAAAATAAAATAAAAATGGAAACACAGGTAACAGCGACCACACGGGTTTACCTTTACCTGTGGAGTATAACGGAGAGGGAACTATGCTTGTAACTGAGAGGATGCAGGTTCGATGCCAGAGAGGGGCAGTGCCATTGTACCCTTGAGACTAAACCTCATGGGAAATGTGCATTTTCCCCCATCCACTAGCTAAATGAACGTAATTGCACTGCCGTTCAGTGATTGGCGCTCACTTGCACAGTTCATACGTGTCACATCACAACTGCCCAAAGGCACCGCTTAAATTTATTTTTTTTTTAAAAAGAGAAATAATTAATAAAGAATTAATGAATAAATAAAAGCTTAGTTGGTGACACTGACTGAAGGCTTCCTGTCGTCTTTATCGGCGTTTGGGCCGTCCTCCTCGGGGGAATGGCCGGCCTTCACACCTGATGGACCTTGTTTATTGTCTGCTTTCTTCCTCCAGGTCCAACCGCAAACTTTGCGACGGATCGAAATCCGGTGATTGCAGCGGCCGACTCCAGAGCATTGATCTCCGCCTCCCTTTCTCTGTCTCTCTCCACACTTTGACGGCAGCTCTGGAGGTCCTTTTTTTTCGGCAAGCTTGCGCTTCGCAACGGGGAGAATCAGGCATCCGGCCAGAATGTTACGCTGTATGTCTTCCCCTGCCGTCGAATAAGAGCGCCTGCACCAGGAAATAGAAATCGACCCCAAAATTAAACATAACCCCCCCCCCCCCCTCAAATCCCCAACTCCCCACAGTCCACAGAGGTGAATATGTTCTTCTCCACTCCGGCTTAACCTCTGAGGCAGTAAACACAAGGCCAATGAGCAGGCCCGGAAAAAAACAGTGATAATCCACAAATTAACAGCTTCTCACCAAACAGACAAACCCCCGAGCACGGCTGCGTTTTATAGGTGTTCAATCGACACGCCTCTCCACGCCTATGCAATGGGCCTTACGAAGCTTCCTTTCCCTTTGCCCTCTGCATATAATCCATTTATACAGCCCGACGCTTTACTGAAGTAGTTCAGGTTACGTGCCTTGCTCAAGTGCACGACCGCAATGCCGTACATGGGATTTGAACCTGCAGCCTCTGTGTTATGAAGCCCAGTTCCCTGACCGTTACACGAGACCGCATCACTGCGTACGGGCTCCGAAAAGCGGCTTTGACCTTTGACCTTCACTCTGCAGTGCCTGTGCTTTTATAGCGACGCGGCTCTTTCCGACGCTGCCATTGTGTCTATGCCTGTCTGTGTAGCAGCTTCATCAGGAAAAGGACAGTGAGACTTCAAGAGAGGCCACAATGGGTGGAGCTAGCAGACTCTCCTTGGTTTCAACCAATCATTTTGCTGTACTGTGAAAATTCACATTGGATTTTACGATTAGTTGAAACAAGTCTGTGATTGTGTACATCTGATTGTATGCCTACACCATTATGGGGTTTGGAGATTGTAGAGCTACAGTATAGAGGATTTTTCATTTGCAGGTACAATATTAAAGTGTCCAGGTATGTCTGGATGGGAGTAAATTATACAGGTAAAGTAAGTACAGTTAAGTCATAGGCTCAGTTTTTCTGTGTTTAGGTATTAGAGGTACAGACAGATATCTGTACAACTGCCAGTGTAATATTTCTCTGTGCAAGTATTAGAGTGCAGGTGGATATGACCTGCAGGTGTAATATGTATCTGTGCCGGTATTAGAGTGCAGGTGGATATGACCTGCAGGTGTAATATGTATCTGTGCAGGTATTAGAGTACAGGTGGATATGGCCTGCAGGTGTAATATTTCTCTGTGCAGATATTAGAGTACAGGTGGATATGACCTGCAGATGTAATATTTCTCTGTGCAGGTATTAGAGTGCAGGTGGATATGACATGCCGGTGTAATATGTTTCTGTGCAGGTATTAGAATGCAGGTGGATATGACCTGCAGGTGTAATATTTATCTGTGCAGGTATTAGAGTGCAGGTGGATATGACCTGCAGGTGTAATATTTATCTGTGCAGGTATTAGAGTGCAGGTGGATATGACCTGCCGGTGTAATATGTATCTGTGCAGGTATTAGAATGCAGGTGGATATGACCTGCAGGTGTAATATTTCTCTGTGCAGGTATTAGAGTGCAGGTGGATATGACCTGCAGGCCTTACATAAGTAGCTCATGTGCCCAGGGTTAGAATTCAGCTTGTGTGTTTGTGTGTGCGTGCGTGTGTATGTGCGCGTGTGTGTGTGTGTAGGTTCTGTTACTGACTGAGACCCTGGGGAGAAGGCGGAATGGCCTGTTCTGTTACTGACTGAGACCCTGGGGAGAAGGCGGAATGGCCTGTTCTGTTACTGACTGAGACCCTGGGGAGAAGGCGGAATGGCCTGTTCTGTTACTGACTGAGACCCTGGGGAGAAGGCGGAATGGCCTGTTCTGTTACTGACTGAGACCCTGGGGAGAAGGCGGAATGGCCTGTTCTGTTACTGACTGAGACCCTGGGGAGAAGGCGGAATGGCCTGTTCTGTTACTGACTGAGACCCTGGGGAGAAGGCGGAATGGCCTGTTCTGTTACTGACTGAGACCCTGGGGAGAAGGCGGAATGCCTGTTCTGTTCGACACGCTGTCTCCTGTATTAAATTGTGTGAGATCTACCGTCACACATCCCACCTTCACCTCATGTTCTAATCTCAGGTCTGTGTCGGCGTTGATCTGTCCGTCCGTTTCCCCTTTTTTCCTATTAATATTTTCTTCATGGATTAGAATTGAGTCTGGAGTGTTGCGAAATACAGGACTAGCAGTTCATGAAACACCTGGATATCATTTCTCTTTCGTTGTTTCTTGAAGGAGGGGGTGATGGTTTGTGTGTGTGGGGGCGGGGGGGGGGGGGGGGCGGAGAAAAGGCATTTCATGGTCATGAGCCACGTGCCGCGAATCAGCGGGCGAAAGACGGCGATATCTGCCGGCAAATCACAGGCACTCCTTCAGGGCCGGGAAGTGTCCATTAGACACGGAACAGTTCCATCAATCTTGTGGAAAGCGGCGTGGCGTATCCGGGAGCTTTGTGGCGCCCCTAACCGCCATTCCTGCTGTTTTACAAAGACTATCCTCACAGGTAGAAGTGGTGGAGGTTGCCGGAGGTGCTTGGGGTTGCCTGATGTGGCTAAGGTCGCCAGGGTTGGTTGGTGTTTCCAGAGGTTGTTCCCTGTGGCTGGGTTTGTATGAGTGGTGCTCTAGTGTAGAGTCTAAATAGTATAATCTGTGCATGAGCTAGGCTCACACACACAAACACACAAGCATACACACACACACACACACACACACACACACACACACACACACACACATACACACACACACACACACACACACACACTGAAATAAATGATATTTTGTGCTTCACTGGTGTCCACCCATCAGTGCCTGGTTACCGGCAGCTGGAGACGGCCCATTTACCCTGACCAATCATAAACCCCCATCCCCATCAATTTAAACTGGCCAATCATAAACCCCCATCCCCCTCCCATTTACCCTGGCCAATCATAAACCCCCATCCCCCTCCCATTTACCCTGGCCAATCATAAACCCCCATCCCCCTCCCATTTACCCTGGCCAATCATAAACCCCCATCCCCCTCCCATTTACCCTGGCCAATCATAAACCCCCATCCCCCTCCCATTTACCCTGGCCAATCATAAACCCCCATCCCCCTCCCATTTAAACTGGCCAATCATAAACCCCCATCCCCCTCCCATTTAAACTGGCCAATCATAAACCCCCATCCCCCACAGAATTAACCTGGCCAATCATAAACCCCCACCCCCATCAATTTAAACTGGCCAATCATAAACCCCCATCCCCCACAGAATTAACCTGGCCAATCATAAACCCCCACCCCCATCAATTTAAACTGGCCAATCATAAACCCCCATCCCCTACAGAATTAAACTGGCCAATCATAAACAGCCATCCCCCACCCATTTAAACTGGCCAATCATAAACCCTCATCCCCCAACTATTTAAACTACACACCACTGAAGAGCCAAACTTTTGTTATTAAGACAAAATTAATAACGAAACAAATTTTTCCTCTTTCCCCCAATGCACTTTAAAGACATAATAAATGTAGTAAAGAACCCGTCTGGATGCTGCTGTTGCGGTGATTCACACTCAAATGCACACGCAGACACACACACACACACACACACACACAAGGCCATGGTGCTATGGAAACACAGGCCGCAGTAACAGCCGTTTGAGCAGCAGACGGACAGCTACCAGCACTCTGCATCTCACCATCTTCTTCTTCTTCGTCTGGATGAGGGAATGGGGGGGGGGGGGCATGTCCCATTTTTCCCACGCAGATGACCCCAGTGCTCAACTTCCACTGCAGACCGGGTCCGGATGTCTGTGTTTTCTACAGCTCAGCACTGCCACCTGGTGGTCCTTCAGCGTCAGTGGCCCGGCAGTTATTTTCTGCCACCATCATCAGGCTTCAGAAAGCGCAGTTCACTTACTGCATGAAGTGGGGAGGGCTTGCAATGGGGCTGGAGGAGGGGGGATTCCAATAGCGGACCGGGGGGCGGGGGGAGTACTAGCGTGAGAGCGTGTGATCTTGGCCTGTGTCTCATGCTCAACTCGTGACAGATGGCAGCCCTGTAATAGTCTGTAAAAGGTTTTGGATGGCGATGCTCAGGACTTACCATCACTTCCTTCTCTCTCGCATCTAACATGAATATTCCAGCGGCCCACTGTGTAAACCACGCCACCCTGCTAAGCGAGAAGAGAAATGTTCATTATTAAGCGCCGCGGTGGCGCAGCGGTCTAAGGCGCAGACTTTGTCTATGCGGTTGCGCCCTGAGGATCGGGGGCTCGATCCCCGGTCCTGTCAGATCCGAGCATGGCCACTGCCCGAGGGAGCAGCAATTGGCGGAGTGGAGGGAGGGACCCTGTGAAATTCGTTGCACACACAAGGGCCCCGGGCGAGTTGGATTGCGGTCAGGAGCTCGAAGAGTCGCGCCCCGAAGAGGACATGGCGCCCCCCCTTCCTACCACTGGCTGACGGGGTTCTGCAGCAGCGAATTCAAGTGGTTGCTATATTGGGGGGGGGAATTGAACAGCATAGGGTTCAATTGGCTACCAAATTAGGAGAAAAATGGAAAAATCAGAAATAAATTATTTATAAAAGAAATTTTAATTCTTGCAAAAATTACAGAGAGCGGTGCTGTGAAAGATAGGCAGCCAATTGACACTCCCCCTGTTTCTGGACCAATCCCAGTTTGCCGTGCTGAAAGAAATGTACTTTGTCTTGCGGGCTGATACATAATTTGTTTCATTAGAGAGTGGCTTTGTTTTTGTTTGCCGTAAGGTGTGTTTGGGTAGCGTGAGAGCGTGAAACAGAGCCTGACAGTGTGTGTCTCGTGAGAGTTAGCAGTCCTGTACGTGTTACCACTGTGGTGATGTGTTTTACACTCACAATGCTGTGCGGTGTTGTCATGGTGGTGCTATGTGTTACCGTGGTGGTGCTGTGCATTATCCTGGCTCTGTTAGAGTGGAACTCTTAAGTCTTTTTCATTTTCTACACACCTCTGCTTTTCTTTCCCTGAACCGACAAGAAACATCATCCCTGTTCCTCAAATAATAAAACACTGGTCAAACACAACCAGCAAGAGCAATACATACTGCTAAATTATGATGATGATGATGATGATGATGATGGTGGTGATGATGATGATGATGATGGTGGTGATGATGATGATGATATTGATGATGATGAAGATGATGAAGATGGTGATGATGATGACAATTATAATGATGACGATGATGATGATGATAGTGATGGTGATGATGATGAAGATGATGGTGATGATGATGATATTGATGATGATGATGATGATGATAGTGATGGTGGTGATGATGATGATGATATTGATGATGATGAAGATGATGAAGATGGTGATGATGATGACAATTATAATGATGACGATGATGATGATGATAGTGATGGTGATGATGATGAAGATGATGGTGATGATGATGATATTGATGATGATGATGATGATGATAGTGATGGTGATGATGATGATGATGAAGATGATATTGATTATGATGAAGATGGTGATTATGATGACAATCATAATGATGACAATGATGATGATGATAGTGATGGTGATGATGATGAAGATGATGGTGATGATGATGATGATGATGATAGTGATGGTGATGGTGATGATGATGATGATGATGATAGTGATAATGATAGTGATGATGATGAAGATGAAGATAATGAAGATTATGATAATGGGGCAGGAGCAAGCCCTTTCTCAGGCTGTAGATCAAAGCCAGCGTAAGAGCGTCTTGCTGCCCTTTTCTCCTGACGTGCTACCGGACTTTCCTCTCCCAAACGCACTGCTAATGAATAAAATATCACACACTGCTCCTGTCAGGCCTGGCGCCATCCAGAAACAATCTTAAACATCCCATCATCCCCGTGCCAACCATCGCCACGGCTACCGCTGTCACTCCGCCCGACAGCCTCACTCTGAGCCTGCGTCCGCTCCCTGCCGCTAATGTGGCTGAATGTAAACATGGCCCGTCAGGCTGTGCCGTTTCCATCACACTCTCAGGCTCTGTCTCACTTTAACCACACGGGGAGGGGGGAGATAAGAGTCTGCCGTTTAAAACCAGACGACATACGCGCTTCAGATAAACAGAGTGACAGCAACACCTGCTCGAGGTGCTTCTCCTAATCCTTTCACACACAGAGGCTGGAGGTTACCATGGTAATAGCATGTTTTTTTTATTGGCAGGAATATGCCCTTTAGATTGTTTTATGTATTTCTCCCTGACCCCTGCCATCAGGTACACTAGTTATTATTATTTTTTCCCTTAAGAGAGACAGAAATTTCCAAGTGATCTACATCACATTTTCAGTTAGCACTTTAAAAAAAAAAAAACCAAGCCTTTAGACATCTGGAAAAAAAAACATGGGATTGATGGGGATCTGATTCTCTGGCCAGTCAAAGCCTGACAGGCGACTCCGTTTCCGTGGTGACCCTGAGGAGAGAGAGGTCGCGGGGGTCACCTCAGACAGGAGGATTAGTGGAATTGGTATATTAACCCTTGGACACCCCCCTCTGACTCGACGGGCTAGCCCCAGCCTCAGACACGACACAATCCCACCGATGAGCGGGCGACCTTTTAATCCCGTTGCACATAATAGCGGCTGTGAGAGAGGAGCGGGGGGGGGGGCACCGTCGGAATGGGAATCGACGAAGTCTGACAAAGCCCGGCAGTTCACGAGAGCAGCTGACTCAACACCACGTGCATTCTGGGACACTTTGATAAAGAGGCCGGCGTCAGGAGATGAAGCCATTCCTATACCGCTGGATTCAATTCATCGACGCGGAGCGCTTCCAGCGGCTAAAAGCGTTGGATGCCTTTGTGCCGCTAGCCAGTCTTCATGCTGACGTTTATATAAGGCTACAAAGTCAAGAACTCAACCGCCCGGGTGTCAAACACACCCGTTTTTGCATGATAAGTGATTCATGAGTTTGACCAGGCCTTGATCCTTTAAGAGCGTGATCACGTCACTGTTAAATATCGCTTTTTTTTCCATTTATTTTCTCCTTTCTCTTTTGGCTCCGTGGCTGGCGAAGGGTTGGCGCATTAGGCTGCGAAACTGGAGAAAGGGAAAGAATGTGCGCTTTATAATACATCCATCATTCGATGTGAAGGATGGGAATGAGGCCTGCTGGAGATGAGGCTTGCTGGAGGCCGGGATTCAGTCAACATTTGCCCTTAACTTTGACTAACAGTTGAAAAGCAAGAACTTTTTATTCTTCAGTGGTGAGTTGAACGATCACTAACACTAGCTTGCCAAATTGAGTTTGTGAAGAAAAAGTGTAATGCTTTAGTTGTAAGTGTTTAGTTGTAAGTCAACGTTAAGAACAAATGCTAATGGAATACTGGCCTTGGTCTGAATTGGCGTTTTACCCTGCTTGGAGAAAAGCATACCGATGGGAAACAACGGCCGTGGCTGAATATGATCCCTTCACCCCTTTGAGGGCGCATATTTGAGCGAACTTCGTCACACAATTCTTGAGTGGGCGACCATTTCTCACAAATGGGGGCACTTAAAATCCCCGGATTAAACCTTTATTTCCAGGGTTTTGTTAAGGGGGATTCAGGAGCACACTCATGCACAGTACTGTGCACTGACAATTTCAGGAAGTAACTGGAAGTAAAAACTAGTAGTACAAGACATAGAGTGTATATGCATGTCTATGGTAAAAGAGCGGGTCATATTACAAACTACAAATGGACTTCAAACTTCCGATTCTCCCTGATACTGGAGGGGCAAGCCGTGGATGGATTGTGTGTGTGTGTGTGTGTGTGTGTGTGTGTGTGTGTGTGTGTGTGTGTGTGTGTGTGTGTGTGTGTGTGTGTGTGTGTGTGTGTGTGTGTGTGTGATTCTCCATGATACTGGAGGGGCAAGCCGTGGATGGATTGTGTGTGTGTGTGTGTGTGTGTGTGTGTGCGTGCGTGCGTGCGTGCGTGCGTGCGTGCGTGCGTGCGTGCGTGCGTGCGTGCGTGCGTGCGTGCGATTCTCCCTGATACTGGAGGGGCAAGCCGTGGATGGATTGTTACACCGACACTTTATTTTGCCACGTTAAATAGACAAAAAAAGTTGTTCGAGTTCAATCCAGGAGGGCAAGGACTAGCATGAACATATGCCAATCGCCCCCTTTTTTTCCAAGTTGCAATCTGTTTATTTTTTATAATCCTGCCAGTAGCAGGTGAGAGTTTGCCATGGAAACAGACCCTGCTTTGGTTTAATATAGGAAGCGTCTCCTCCTTTCTAGCTCAGTCATGTTTATAATGATGAGACAGGGGGCTGTATACTTCATTCATTCAGTACATGTGGAAGGCAGTGAGGGTCACAGATAGAGCTGGGATCACAGTGCAGACCAGAGGTGGAAATCCAGGGAACATAAAGTAAAAGTCCACTACAGTATTTTGCTCCAATCACCTGGATTTGCTAATTAACATAATTCTTCATTGAGGAGGTAGAACTAATTAGTGAAATCAGCTGGCTGAGTCTATGGGTGGAAGAAACCCATGGTAGGACTTTTACTTTATGTTCCCTGGATTTCCACCTCTGTTACAGAGATCGCTACGGTGGGGAATCGAACCCTCAGCCACAAGCGGGGGTTTTGCGTACAGATTTGAGAATCCGCCGCCTTATGAACTGCACCACACAATCTCCTCAAAATTATTTAAAATTGTAACTTTTTTTTGTCACTCCCTCAGCGGTCCAGCTTTTCCCAAGTTTTTAATTTTCTCTCCCTTTTTTTGAAGTTATTTTTGAAGTTTTAAATCACTTCCTGAGTCAGACCTATGACCAGAAAAAGAGGGACTGGACAATGACGTTCTGTCTACCCATGATTCTTTGCGATATGAGGAAGTAAATAACCAATAGAGTACTCAAGTGACTACGTCACGCTGGTTTCGGAAGTAAATTCCCCATTCATTTAGAGCAGGGGTTCTCAATCCTGGTCCTGGGGGACCCCTGTGTATGCTGGTTTTCGTTGCAACCGCAGTTGCAATCCCAGAATTTTAACAAGCTGTTAATTTTTCTTAATTAGGTGCTTTTCATGTTTGGAGGAATTATTCGCCCACTTAAGACACATTATGTCAGAAATAGCTATGCATGCCATGTAGAACAAACTCCCCATGTTCACATTGTGCTTATTGTGCTATATTGCAACAATTACATAAGAAAAGGTTACAAAATAATGTATTTTCACTCAAATGAAAGAGTGAAGTGAATCAATAGGCTCCTAATTAGGTTGTTGAACACATGTGTTTAACTCAATTTTTTCTTTAAGCTTAAGACAATGCAGGTTTGGCTCGTTATCATTTGCTTTGTGTTTGAATTCTTCATTATCTACGAAATGGTTAATTTTAGTGGCCATGTGTCCACACTTTCACCAATTAGGAGCCTATTGATTCAAATCAGTCTTTAAATGGATCTGTTAAATAATTTTCTTATCTTTTTTAAATAATATAGCACAATGTGAACATGGGGTGTTTATTCTACATGGCATCCATAGCTATTTCTGATATAATGTGGCTTAAGAGGGTGAATAATTCCTCCAAACATGACAAGCACCTAATTAAGAAAAATTAACAGCTTGTTAAAATTCTGGGATTGCAACTGCGGTTGCAACGAAAGCCAGCATACACAGGGGTCCCCCAGGACCAGGATTGAGAACCCCTGATTTAGAGCATAGACTTTAACTAAAGCTTACTTTTAAACCATTTCTACTGATTATATCTTACCGTCAATTTCCCGGATTGTTCAATATAACGCCCGTTCGCAAACTATGTAGTTTTTCTGGACCAGCTTCGAGTATATTTTACGTTTCAGTATTTTCTTGTGATTATATCAGTGCTGAAACTGTTTAAAAACTCGATGTCCCATATTCCCTCCGAACGTGCAGCCTTGTCTCCAGACGTTGTAATATAACGTTAGCCAGCACTAGCACACCTCTTTTTTTAAACACTTGTTTTCTAACGTTAGCTAGCTAGCTTGAAGGACTAAAAGCTAGAATCGCTTTATGTGGTTAACCGTAGCGCAGTTTCTGACATTGTCGGGCGGGCTTCTCTACTTAGCAAGTTAAAGTTAGCTCATCTTCAGCTGCAGTACTCCCATCTGCCCAAGAATTTCCAGACAGACGAGATTATGATATCTTATTGGTAAAGAACCACTCGTGCGTTGCAGTACTGGATATGCAGTCCGTTAAAGTGGACTACAAGTCGAACTACAATGATTAATGCATTACTTAAAAAAATAAAAATTGGAACATGCGATATATGGTCTATATCCTTGTACCACACATGCTAATCCAGGAACGTTTCGGCTCATTCTATAAATTAGATTTCAAGAAATAGTCGATAGTCTCCGAAGCCCATTATATTCTTCCATAGGGAATTTACTTCCGAAACATTACATTACATTACATTACATTTATTTAGCAGACGCTTTTATCCAAAGCGACGTACAGTAAGTGCGTACAGAGACATCATCATCATTACAGAACAGACAAGGCAAAGCACATCCTTTGCATAATGTAGCAGCTATCCCTAGCAATGAACGTTGACTGTAGTTCACAGTAAGCTGTGGGCAAATCAGCAACACCACACTTTCATTCCAAATACTATTATAAACTATACTATTATAAATCATTCCAAATACTATTATAAACTATAATAAACAGACAGGAAAACACAGGGAACAGGGAACTGATATTCCTAGGTGAGGATATCAGTCAAGGTGGAGTCTGAAGAGGTGTGTCTTCAGGCCTCGACGGAATGCAGGCAGGGTTGGAGTAGAACGTAGGAGAATGGGAAGTTCATTCCACCACTGAGGTGTTAATGTGGAAAAACTCCGCAGTCGGGACAAGCGAGAGCCTTTGACACGGAGGGGGGGGGAAGTGCCAGTCGCCCTGCTGTAGAAGAGCGAAGTGGTCGAGCAGGAACATAGTTCTGGATTAAGTCCTGCAGGTAGGCGGGGCCTGTCCTATTTGCTGCAGTGTAGGCCAGGGTCAGAACTTTGAACCTGATCCTGGCTGCAACTGGCAGCCAGTGGAGAGACCTCAGCAGGGGGGTTACGTGGGAAAATTTCGGGAGGTTGAACACAAGCCGGGCAGCTGCATTCTGGATGAGTTGAAGAGGCAGAATGGCGCAGGCCGGTAGGCTTGCGAGCAGGGAGTTGCAGTAGTCCAGGCGTGAGGTGACCATGGTCTGGACAAGAAGCTGGGTGGAGTAGGTGGTCAGGTACGGTCGAATCCTCCTGATGTTGTACAGGAGGAACCTGCAGGACCGTGCCGTCGCCCTGATGTGCTCTTTGAAGTCCAGCCGGTCGTCCAGGACCACCCCCAGGTTCCTTGCAGAGCGGGAGGCAGCCACCATGGTCCCATCAACGGTGATGGAGAGGTCATGTAGTGGGGAGGTCTTGTACGGCATGAAGAGGAGCTCTGTCTTGTCAAGGTTGAGCTTCAGGTGATGGGTAGCCATCCACTCAGAGATGTCAGTCAGACAAGCAGATATCCTCTCCTTAACCTGTGGGGTAGAGGGAGGGAAAGAGAGGAAGAGTTGAGTATCGTCAGCATAGCTATGGTATGAGAAGCCATGTGAATGGATTACTGAGCCAAGAGACTTAGTATACATAGAGAACAGCAGAGGACCCAGTACAGATCCCTGCGGGACTCCTGTAGACAGGGGACGGGGAGCAGAGACGGAACCCTTCCAGGAGACTTGGTAGGATCTATCAGTGAGGTACGATACAAACCAAGAGAGGGCAGTTCCAGAAATGCCCATCTCAGCGAGTGTGGAGATCAGGAGTTTGTGGTTGACCGTGTCGAATGCCGCAGACAGGTCAAGGAGAATCAGAACAGAGGAGAGGGAGGAGGCTCTAGCAGTGGCGAGTGCCTCAGTCACAGCCAGGAGAGCAGTTTCGGTGGAATGGCCGGTTCTGAAGCCAGACTGATGCGGGTCAAGCAGGACCAGAAACCAGACTCCGCCCACGACTGATGTAGCCTACTCACTTGAGTACTCTATGCCAGGGGTTCTCAATCCTGGTCCTGGGGGATCCCTGTGTATGCTGGCTTTCGTTGCAACCGCAGTTGCAATCCCAGAATTTTAACAAGCTGTTAATTTTTCTTAATTAGGTGCTTGTCATGTTTGGAGGAATTATTCACCCTCTTAAGCCACATTATATCAGAAATAGCTATGGATGCCATGTAGAATAAACACCCCATGTTCACATTGTGCTATATTATTTAAAAAAGATAAGAAAATTATTTAACAGATCCATTTAAAGACTGATTTGAATCAATAGGCTCCTAATTGGTGAAAGTGTGGACACATGGCCACTAAAATTAACCATTTCGTAGATAATGAAGAATTCAAACACAAAGCAAATTATAACGAGCCAAACCTGCATTGTCTTAAGCTTAAAGAAAAAATTGAGTTAAACACATGTGTTCAACAACCTAATTAGGAGCCTATTGATTCACTTCACTCTTTCATTTGAGTGAAAATACATTATTTTGTAACCTTTTCTTATGTAATTGTTGCAATATAGCACAATAAGCACAATGTGAACATGGGGAGTTTGTTCTACATGGCATGCATAGCTATTTCTGACATAATGTGTCTTAAGTGGGCGAATAATTCCTCCAAACATGAAAAGCACCTAATTAAGAAAAATTAACAGCTTGTTAAAATTCTGGGATTGCAACTGCGGTTGCAACGAAAACCAGCATACACAGGGGTCCCCCAGGACCAGGATTGAGAACCCCTGCTCTATGCGACCAGCGCCTGAGACTTGAATGAATGGGAGCGGATGCTGGTGACTAGGGTTGCCAACCGTCCCTTGAAATAAGGGATCGTCCCTTATTTGGACAATAAAAGACCCGTCCCTTATTGAACTGATAAGGGATCGTCCCTTATTTCAAGGGACGGTTGGCAACCCTACTGCTGACAGCTCCATATAGGTTTTACATCTAGGTCTACGTCTTTATGTTTTGGTTTTATTGTATAATACTGGTCAAAATAAAATTACAGAAATAGAACATACTCTACGATGGTCCTTTTTTAAAATCATGTCAGGCATTTGTGAGTTTTGGTAGTTTTCATATGGCTATTTTGTTGTAAGCGAATGTTTAAGTCATTGTAGCCATCTGTTAGCTTGCTATAGCGTTCTATTCACGTGAATTTGCTGTTTGTATAAACCGTTCGAAATTGACAGTTGATTTGCAATATTATATTAAATATTTATAGGCTAGCTAACCTTAGCTATCACAATTGTGCTAACTTTTGTGAATAGCTACCTAGCTAACGTTGTCATTAATTTTTTTTACCGTGAATAATCCCCGGCCTGTTTACATTCTCGGACAGATGTTCGGGAAATCTGTTACACGATGATAATGATAATGGCGATGATAACTCTTTGGGACTAAAGGCTATTTCACGATATAATTGCTGATTTGTGGCGAAAGTGCCGCCGTGGTAACAGACTTCCCTAACATCCGTCCGACAATGTAAACAAGAATCTAACGTTAGGGGATTTTCCATGGTAAGAAGAAATTGTATGACAACGTTAGCTAACACGCTAGTCGCTACTATAACGCTAACTTAGTTAAATGTCCAGCACCTCTGTGGTCTAATAGCGGGGATGGTAGGGGGAAAACAACGTTTTGATTCCAAAAATCCTAAAAGAGGGCCCAAGAATGGGTAAGGGCAATTCGACAAGTCTCATGTCGGCGCTGCTGCACGGTTAGATGCGCTGTTAATAATAATCTGCGTAGGCAGAATTTTACCAGGAAGACTACCACAGAGCTGCATTTTCATAAACCCGATAAAGACACTTTATTGCAGATATCACTTCTCACTCTGCATATGCTTTTCAGCCCATTAATTTCACACTGTCTTTTGGCAAGAAAACTGAAAAGCAAGATGCAATTTTTATTTCTGTTTACTTCTGTTATTAATTTTATTATTAATCTGGGATTCCTCTTGTCCTCGTTAGAGTTTGTGAGAACTAGAAGAAAAAGTCCATGTTGTAGTTACATTATGTTACACGGCCTCAGGCTACAGTGTGTTTTCCTTTAATGACCACTGCTCATAAAACTGAGACAAAAACAAAATTATTTTATTGAAGGGAAAAGGGATCTATGAGGGCGCAGAACAATGTTAATATCGTAGCATAGTTTCACAAAATGTAACATGAGTTAGCAAAATATGATTTACATATGTTCTAACATTCATATTCCTATATCAAATATATGATTACTTCCATATATTTAGTTTTGGCAACAAAATAAATAAAGTTGTAATTTTACATATACATCCATCCATCCATTATCGAGCCTGTGGGGGGTTGGAGCCTATCCCAGCATGCATTGGGAGAGGGGCAGGAGTACCCCCTGGACAGGTTGCCAATCCATCGCAGGGCACACACGCACTCATACCTACAGGAGATTTAGAGTATCCAATTAACGTGACCTTCTAGCTGTGAGGGGACAGTGCTATCCACTGCACCACTGTGCCACCCAATATACACCCATAGGATATATCCATATAGAACACATATGGGTGACAAATTACAGGAAAACCCCTACAGTGAGGGGCTTCAGAGGTCACCAGATCTCAACCCAATTGAACATCTATGGGAGATTTTGGACCGACGTGTCAGACAGTGCTCTTCTCCACCACCGTCATCATCAAAACACTAAATGAGGGAATATTTTTTCGAAGAATGGTGTTCCATCCCTCCAGTAGAGTTCCAGAGACTAGAATCTATGTTAGACTGCAGGTATAATCTATGCGTGGTGCCCAACACCTTACTAAGACACTTTATGTTGGTTTTCTTTTAATTTGTCACCCGCCTGTATATATACTGTATATATATATACAGTATATCATGCATGTGCTTTTCCCATGTCATGACCATATTCATTTCAGACTCAGAAATATCTGCATTCTCATGCCTCTCTGCAAGGTGAAGTCTGCATATGAAAAAGCGCCACTCAAATAAAAACCAAACCATTAACGTCACTTACAAAACTCTTCTATCACAAAATCTACAGGGCTATGTGACTTTTGCCTGATGTATACGTTTCAGTGACAACTTGTCAGTTTGGACTGGCATGGTAAATCACAGAGAAATTAAATATGGGCAACGTAGTTCAAAAAACACAACTATTCCAACTATTTAAAAACACAACTATTTCCATTCCATGCACACACACACACACACATACACACACACACACACACACACACACGCGCACACACACACACACACACACAATCTCTCTCTCTCTCTCTCTCACACACACACACACACACACACTTCCAGCAGTAAATGAGCAATGCAGTGTTCATGTTCTTGTAATAATTTGTCCATTCATCTTTGTAAAGCAACTTATAATTTCCCATCTGTATTCTACCCTTCAATATAAATTCAATGCATGACATTATGCTTGGGTTTGCCTGCTTGCTGATGCTGCTTTATGCTGCCACCTGCTGGAGGAAGACGTCAGTTGCATTCCTGATACACACTCGTGCTGTCTGTGAGTGTGGGTGAAATGAAAGGAACACATCTGACTGGGAATGATGTAAATGTAACACCAGAACAGAGCCTCAGAACACTGCTACTGGGAGAAGCTTTCCGGCCACCATTCTACGAAGCCCGGAAGACCAGCGAAGCCTGTGCTGAAAAAGGAACCCATGACTTAAGTAAAGTTCAGGCATTGCTTCACCCACCAGCATGGGCAATTAACCCTCTGAAGAGCACGTGTTTTCAAATGTTTTGTTTTTTTGTTTTTTTTTTCTAATTGAAAGCCAGTGTTCTAGAACTCCATTTGCATTTAATTACCAGTAGTGATTGTTACATCAGCATTAGAATTTTCAGTTAAGAACATTCCAATCACTTATTTGTGATCTTATACCTTAAAAGGGTTAATGGTCCAGAGGCCAATAAGCAGAAAATAAGACATGCAGTGCTGACAGGTAGAAATTTTAGAGCTCAACTTTTAAGCAGAATGTTGCTGACTGTTGGTTTGAATGCCGCATACAGCGCCACCTCTTTAACCCTGAACAAAGCCTACATATAAATCACACTAATAAAACCTGGCACTCAAAATAGAAAAGAACAGCTTGTTTAATGTTGGCCTTGAGCTACCTGTCCCGAAGGAGACTGAAGAACAATTAAAAGATGTAAAGAAAGTACACTATTTAATTGCTTAATTGTATCATATTTCTATGAAAATCTGCACCTGTCAGTTTAAGGCTGAGGGTTCTAAATGTGATGTTCATGGCAGGTCTGGGCTTTCCTGTGTGTGTGTGTGTGTGTGTGTGTGTGTGTGTGTGCGTGTGTGTGTGCATGCGTGCGCGTGCATGTGTGTGTGTGCGTGTGCGTGTGTGCATGCGTGCGCGTGCGTGTGTGTGTGTGTGTGTGTGTGCGTGTGTGTGTGTGTGCATGCGTGCGCGCGCGTGCATGTGTGTGTGTGCGTGTGTGTGTATGTGTGTGGGGGGGGTCCCATTAACATCCAGCTGGGTGCCCCCCCCCCCCCCCCCGTTTCTCCAATCTTTGCTCTCTTCCAATGCAGGTCTTTAGTGAACGCGTACGATAATCTTCTGTCTCAGCACTCTTTCTGGTCTATGCCCCTATTTTTCTGCTTGGCTTCATTGGGTAAGAGGCATCCTGTCAGGCTGTTAAATTCAAGCGACCCCATGCCCTCCTTCGACACCATGAACCGTGCTTCTATCATCACTGCATATGGTTGGCTTTTAAATATCCGGTAACTCGTATTCCCCAATCACTGTTTGCTTTTGATTCTGTGTGCATGCACTACATGGTATGAACCAGTGTTCCCAAAAATCTCGAATCAACTGAACGAATAAATTTTATGCGACTCTGAAATAGCATCACAGTTTTTTGCTCGTTACACATTTCAAGTAAGCACTCCCTTTGTTTGCTTAAATTTAACTGTTTTGCTGGTCCATCAAGTTTTTAATAATTGCTTTGATGGTCTGTGGAGAAATAAAACATTTGAGGATGACAGCTGACAGCACTTATACACCCATATGCACATAAATACATAAGGTTTATAAGTGAGCCAAGCTGACAAACACCATTTATGTAATACAGAGGGGATGAAGGTGGACAAGTAAAAAGATTATAATGTAGAAACATGAAAATATAACTATATAGGGAGAACAGCCTTCAGCTTGTGCTGAGAATATAAATATAACAGGTCTTAGCCTGGGTAGGCACTGGCATGGTTGGAGTTTGATTCCATACCATGGGAGACATAACTGGCATCAACTCACCCGGCCTAAATCTGTCTGACAGACGGATTCATAATTTAACGTGCCACTAAACTAATGTGTGGACAAATCACAGACAGCTCCCGCTTGTCTTGCATGACTCCTAAACAGCCTTCCAAGTGTGGAGTGTTTATACATATTTTTCCACAGGCCTTTGTCATTTGTTCTTGCTGTTTTGAAATCCGTTGATCATATTGTGCATTGCGTTTTGCACCTTGTACTTGATGTTGTTCAGATTAGAGTTTCCCTAGTGGCACAGTACACTCTGAAGTAAATAAAGCAATATTACTCCATAGGACAATCAGGGAGAAGGTTCCAAGAATGCCAGTGGTTGCAACGGTACAGCAGAACATGTCATACGCGGTACATCAGAACATGTGTCATACCCGGTATCTGCTGAGCTACTGAACTACACAGACAGGAGAGGGGGGAAGATATGTGGTGTTAGAGGAGCTAAGTGACTGAGATTACGTTGCATGGAGTGCAGTTCAGTACATTGCAGCATAATGTCAAATATACAGTAGTATCAGGGGTTAGAGAATTGTGCTCACAACCCAAAGGTTGCAGGTTCGATTCCCAGGTAGTTATCTGCTGTCGTATCTTGAGCAAGGTACTTAACCTGAATTGCTTTAGTAAATATCCAGCTGTATAAATGGATACTAATATTGGGTAGGTTGCTTTGGATAAGAGTGTCTGCCAAATGCCTGTAATTCAATGGAAGGAAACACCACATGGCTGTTGAGGTGGTGATTGTAGAAACCCAATAGAGGACATATGTTTTTTTTTCAGAATAGATTCCTTTAAATTAAGAAGAATCCATTCCTATTGTCTGTTGACCCATGTGCTAGCCACAATTGACTCCGAACCTCAGTATACTTTGAATGACAGACATTAGCCGTGGTATTGCATAATGATCAGTGTTTACCAATATCAAACTCTCTTTTCATGGACAGATACAAAATATGTGTGCATTTGTGACAGTGAGTCTGTGTGCAAGCAAATGTGTGTGTGTGTGTGGTGGGTCTCTCTGTGTTTGCGTGTATGACTATGTATGAGAGAGTATGTGTGTGTGCGTTCACGTCTGCAGGTGAGCGCTTGCTTGTGTAGCATGTAGCCTAAATGTGTGTTTGTGTAAGTTTGTCTTGCGTGTATCACAGTAAGTGACATCATTGGGTTAGACTGGAAGAGACTTGGTTGCATTACATCATGCTAAGTAGACTCAGCCTGACTTGAGCCTCTATTCCCAGCAGAGGGGCGGTCATGAAGACATGATCACTGTGCCTTGCCAAAGGTGTTCATTTCGCTGCGTCATTCATTCGTGACAAGAAGCCAAGCTCTCCTGCCTCCGTTGTCTTTTGTATATGAGGCATTTTTTGCTTGTTTGCCTAAACCAGAGGGCCAGCGTGGGTGAAAGTCCAGCACTATGACACATGATTCTACAAATTTAAGTAATCGTGGTCTTAAATCAAGACCTAAAATGTAGAATCCGGTGTTGTAGCGCTGGGCTAAAACAAAAACCTGCACCCACACCGGCCGTTTTCGGATAAGATTGGACACCCCTGGCCTAAACTCTTCTTTCAGTTTTTTTTTTT
>CM056377.1:125776751-125811074 GCA_029718625.1 Synaphobranchus kaupii
TTTTTTGCATGAAGCCAAACCATTGCTCACAACTCAGTAATCCAATCTAAACCAAACCAAACAAACATAACCCAGCAACATTGGCTCTGTCATTTCTCCACAGTCAAACGTAATCATTATCAATAATTATCATTCAAATGAGGGAATCTCATTACATGGCTCACATATTAATGATCCACATTGCACTTTCAGTGTCCCATGGAGGTTTTAACACTGATAATAATAATGTTAATAATATTAAAACTGTAATAACTGCTGCCGCTAAGTCCCTCCAAATGGCTGTCAGGCAACAACACATGTTCATGTTTTTGGTCGAGCCAGGAGTATAAATGTTCTGCCATTTATGGCTAAAATAACAAATAGTCCTTCACAGAAGTAGGCCTACTGCACTCGAAAACAGAAATGCGCAGGAAAAATCTGTCATAGCTTTGGAGACTTTAGGTTTTATCTAATTTGAACAATAGCCAGTTGGTCAACGTAAACAGTGATCAGTAAAACTCAGTAATTCGATATATAAATAAGTAGACAAAAAAAAACATTATAGACATTTTAAGTATTCTAAAAACGATTGCGCTGGTCGAATGTTTAAGCCACGACTTGGTAAACAAGTTGTCAAGTACACAGCGTGTCCTTCAACTGCTTTCAAAAGTGTAGCTAGCAAATTTGGCTCCCATGAGAGTTCGGTGACCTTTGGCACAGCTGATTGGCTGTTTCTCTCTCTGCGTCAGTGACGCAGTTGCGCCACTGATGTACGGACGTAGGAGTTGGTTTTCATTAGCAGGCTAGAATGGCAGAGCGCATAGCGGGATGAGGAGGCGCACGTTGAAATTCAAAAGGCACAAAAAATAAAGTGCAGTCATTGGGGGTAGGGGAAAAAAAGTAACCGACTATTGGTGATGAAACACGAGAACTCAGTGGGCTACAGGAGAAATATCAGGTGAGTGATACATGGACAACCCGGTTTCACATGATGGTCTATGCAACGATGCCAAACTGTTAGCCGTTAGCTAGCATGCTAATTTAGTCAGCGTACACTAACCTGCGTGGAGCAGGGAGCAAACTAGCTTAGCCATGTACACAGACAGCTAAGCTAACGCCACTATAAGCTCGTTCTGTCGCTATTTTAATGCTTGCTAATTAGCATTAGAACTGGTTTATGTCTTTATTATTTCCAACTAGCCATGTTGATTGGCGGTCTAACATCACATTTAAGTCAAATCCTACTATGACTAGTTTTAAGCTAAGGTTAGTGATCTTGGTCAGCAAGGAAGTAACTCGTATGCAGTAATGAACGTAATGTGGATAATGATTGTAGGTTTAATTTGTTTCTGTATTAAGTCACCTATAGCGTGCATTGTACAACTTACATTATTGCTAAATTGTTGTCATGTTTTCCCCGCAACCACAGCCATGGTGATCACAGGGATGTCATGATCACACTTGTGCGTATTCCGTAACCATTAGCGGGGAAGCCTTTGATTTTAATTCATGTGAGCTAACTTAACCGTGCTCGTTTCCCCGTGGGAACATGACCCTTTCCTCACAATTAACGTTAGCGAAATGCAGGGATAAAGACCAGTTTAGCTTTCTAGCCGTTTAGCTGCGCCGCCGCCTAAAGTTAAAGGTCAGGGAAAAGTTGTTAAACCGGAATTGCTGTTTTTGTCTGGAAAGCATGTGCATACATGATCCCAAAGAGAGTTTGGGAGATCAGTGAGCAAATGGCTTTGCCTAAGGAATAGACCTGATGTGTAACGCACCTGACACCAGATAGCCTACCCTTTCCCCCAAAGATCAGCATTACCACTTACATTCTAGTCTGTTGGCTGTCAAACTGTTATTACCAATTAAAATGAAGTACAGTATTTAAGGGGCATTCCTCAAAGGGAACATGTACTAACATTATTCAACGGCACTGACAGTAACCGTTAGTGGTTTGATAGTTTGACGGTCAGCAGTGATCACCCGAGAAAGAAATGGGAGAAAAGACCCGCTTTTGTACCGGGACGAAATGCATTCGAACAACAGGTATCAATCGAGCTATATTTTTAAACGTAGCTCTGACCCGTTATACATGTAGAGGATTTAACTGACTCGCCCAAGACTCCGTGAGGATGGATAGCCGGATGGGTCGATATCGAAAGAATTGGAGCACAGCTTTCTGAATTAAAAGAAGAAATGTACAGCTCATGAGCTCTGTATCAAATTAAACTCTATCGATTGAGTAAAGTAATTAATTTGTGTGCAATCACTGCCCTCGTAAAATGTGCTGTAGTTTGTCTGTTTATTAAGAAGCACCAGTCAGTTGTTCGTTTTGTCCAACTCTGAAAACGTGCTTATTAATTTCTTGTGATTGAAGTATACATACATTGATTGAAATATATTTTCTTTTTGTGTGTGTTGTCGTTCATATATTTTGTTTCCAAAAGGAATGTTTAAAGTGGCTCTTGTTGTGAAATCGCAGATTTGGCTGCACAACAGACCGAGATTCCGCGCATTGCCGTTGTCATAATTATTCATAATGGATGACCGACTTTACGCATGCGCATAAACAGTTAGCGATGCTGTGGCGGTAATTGAGGTCATCCTTCCATAGCTTTCCTGCCCGTTTGTGCTGTCGTGTTTTTCATCTAAGCTACTTAAAGCTTCGACAGTATTGCTGTAAAAACTACTGTCCCCCTGTGATATTAATCTTCGGTACTAACATAATAGATTGGCAAATTTAAACTCTTTTAATCTCAGGCATATGGTGTAGCCTTAGGGACGTTTTTTCATGAGGTCCTTGTTTTCTTTTCCCGCTCTTTATTTATCCCTGGTTGAGTCTTGTTTATTCCATGCATATACACTTTTATTGGGTTATTCTTTCATTCATTTATTTATTTTTTCTTCTTACAATGGTCTTGCTTTGTTTTGGTTATTGCCATAATGTCGATAACGCAGTTTATGATTGTTTGATTTTCTTTTCTTTTTTTGGTTCCAATTTTACTGTGGGTTCTACCTGGTTATCTCACTTCCTTTAGTGATATGCTCCCAGGAGTTTATCTTTTCCTTTTATTTGCCTTGCTGTAAAGCAGACTGCTTACAGCAATGATTGTATGGACGTTTGGCTGATTTCTGTTTTGTCTTTGCCTGCAGGTGGGTTTGGGCTGACTGCAGTAGGGAGGACGGTAGCGCCAGTCTCCACTGCGCCCCCTTATGGTGACAGGCTGTCCTGCAGGGGCCCATTGTGTTAAGGCAGGGAGGAGGAAGAGCTGGGACAGGACAGATGGCCACGCCCTTTGTGCCCGTGGCTGTACCTGTGGGACGGGCGTCGTCGGGGGGCAGCAGTAGACCCCGTGCCCTGCGGACGCCCTCCTTCGGCAGCGTCTCCAGCAGCTCAGGCTCCTCCCCCAAAGGCCCTGGGGACGAAGGGGTGGAGCCCAGGAGCGTGGAGGGCGTGGCCTGCCCGACCCCGCCCCTGCAGTGCCAGAGCCCCATGACCCGTGCCCCGCCTCAATGGGGCCGAATGCTCCATGGAGTACTCCAGCTGCCCCCGTTCCCATGGCGATGGAGACGGCGGTGGTGGCCATGGCAACGACAATGACTCACCGGGGTGTGTTTGGGAAGACCGGCCCCTCACCCCAACTGTTCTGGGGTATGAGGTGATGGAGGAGCGTGCCAAGTTCACCGTAAGTGCAACCTCACTGTAACTCTACTCGCTATTATTATTATTATTACATCAGTTTGGTACCTGTTTTGTACTGTAATGTTGCGCTTCATGCAGTTGGCTCAGTTTGGTACTGTAAAGTTCACCTCTCCAGTTATCTACAGAGTAAAGTTCTTCGTTTACCTCAGTGTGGAGGCATGGCTTTGATAGCAGCGGTGCAGAACTGACTTTTTAACCGGTTTAGCAAAACTGCCAGTTCAAATCCCAAACAGGGCTTTTATCTTGAAACATAGAGCAAGGTATCTAACAAGTTAAAGTGAACACCTGGCAGTTTACACCGATAATAGAGGAAGAAGTTGTGTGTTGTGCTCTCATTAAGCATCTGCAGAGCAAATGAAAAGCTTATTTGCTATTAACTAAACTTATGAACTAAGAACCAATGAAGTGACGTGGCATGGATCCCTGAATCGAGGCTATGTGTTGTATAGATGAGGATGAATGGCATGGCTTTGGAAGCTGTGGTCTTCAGTATGTATCTAATCCTGACAGCACAGTCCTAAGTGTCTTTATTTACATGGAAAAGCTATGAGCTTCCCTTCCACCACCACAGGCAACGTTGATTGCGCTCACATTATTGATCGGTTAGAAAATGTTGGTTAGCTGATGAGTGGGTGGCTTTATATGGCTCGGTGTTGTGCCTAATCAGATGAGATAAAGTCTCCTGGCTTATAGCAGAGTGGGTAGTTATAATCCAGGCAGGTGTGGGTACTCCTCTTCCGTAACAGCAGCTCTCTCGGCCGCCATCTTGTGTTGAGAGTGTCAGTATGGATTACGTTAAGACAATCAATCAATAGACGCATAACGTCATTTAAATTAAAAAAAATAAAATAACACACACGTCAGTCTTGACGGTGGAATTTAGAGCGTGTGGTATTTAAAAGTGAGAGGTCTTCATTCAGTGAAAAACATGGCCCTAATTTTACGAGGTGAAGAGTATTTCATTTCTGGATTTCATGTCATCTTCTGCTGATTTAGCCTATTTGATCTGGCTTTTCGGCTGTTTATTGATAAGCTCATTGAATGGTTGCTGAAAACTGCTTGTATCCCTGTGTTAAACATTTTACTGTGGACTGGTCTGCGAGTGAACCAGCATTGGTGTAGCTGATTGGGCTACTGGCATTGGTGTAATGTAGCCGATTGGCTGAAAGGGCTACTGGCATTGGTGTAATGTAGCTGATTGGCTGAAAGGGCTACTGGCATTGGTGTAATGTAGCTGATTGGCTGAAAAGGCTACTGGCATTGGTGTAATGTAGCTGATTGGCTGAAAAGGCTACTGGCATTGGTGTAATGTAGCTGATTGGCTGAAAGGGCTACTGGCATTGGTGTAATGTAGCTGATTGGCTGAAAGGGCTACTGGCATTGGTGTAATGTAGCTGATTGGCTGAAAGGGCTACTGGCATTGGCGTAATGTAGCTGATTGGCTGAAAAGGCTTCTGGCATTGGTGTAATGTAGCCGATTGGCTGAAAAGGCTACTGGCATTGGTGTAATGTAGCTGATTGCCTGAAAAGGCTACTGGCATTGGTGTAATCTAGCTGATTGGCTGGAAGGGCTACTGGCATTGGTGTAATGTAGCCGATTGGCTGAAAGGGCTACTGGCATTGGTGTAATGTAGCTGATCGGCTGAAAAGGCTACTGGCATTGGTGTAATGTAGCTGATTGGCTGAAAAGGCTACTGGCATTGGTGTAATGTAGCTGATTGCCTGAAAAGGCTACTGGCATTGGTGTAATGTAGCTGATTGGCTGAAAAGGCTACTGGCATTGGTGTAATGTAGCTGATTGGCTGAAAAGGCTACTGGCATTGGTGTAATGTAGCTGATTGGCTGAAAAAGCTACTGGCATTGGTGTAATGTAGCTGATTGGCTGAAAAGGCCAGATTAATTAGCGGAAACGTAATACTGCATTCTCAGCAGCCCCCCAGGAAGCTCTGGTCTAAGAGAGTGATCCAACACACACACACACACACACACACACACACACACACACACACACTAATGAACTTACTATGAAGGGCCTATTCAAGTGTTCAGACAGATTGTGATGTATGCATGTAAGGCTGCTACGCTGCACGTATAGGAGCCGTGTGAATAAACGGGGCACCGTGTTTTTGGCTTGGCCCCAAATTGTAGGATGAATCACGGCCCGTCGTAACGGCAAGCCTCCTCTGATTTACTGCGAGAGGTTCAAGGGTGGCCGTGGCTGTTATGTGATCTGACTAAGCATCAGGTCTGTGCAGGAAGAGATCTGGTTTGAGTTGTGAGTTTCCTGGCACTGAGGGAGAAAGATGCCAAGGAGACCGTTCAGTTGGACGCGTCAAGAACAGATCAGTGACCCTGACGGTATTGAAAAGATGAAACGCCAAACGGCCAAAAATCCTAAGGGTGTGTGTAGTGTAATGTTTAATAGTATGTGTAGTGTAGTGTTTAACAGTGTGCGTGCATGTGTGTATGTCGTGTAGTATTTTACACAGTGTGGCTAGTGTAGTGTTTAACAGTATGTGTGTGTGTGTGTGTGTGTGTGTGTGTGTGTGTGTGTGTGTGTGTGTAGTGTAGTATTTTACAGTATGTGTGGGTGTGTGTGTGACAGCCAGTGTTTTACAGTGTATGAGACAATGGGCCTGTGTCTGGCTTCTCCGGCTGCCCTAGAATAGCTTCCCCTGTGCACGCTATTGTTGTTGCAACAGCCAGTCAGTTTTCACTTCCACACTTGGAGCTTGTGACTGACTGGACAGTCAGAGGAGTGGGAGGGGCAAGGCATCTGATTGGCTGTGACATTCAGGCCTACCTAGCCTGTGATAACCTTGTGATATTCCACCGTTTGGAGAGGCTTTGATTTGCTGTGGCGATGCGACGATGAGCCAATGATAGAGCATGAAGAAGGAGACAAAGGACAAAAAAAAAAAGCAGGTCCCTATTCTGGAAGCCATTTTGGGACAGTCTGGAGTGTCAGACTGCATACGAGTTCTCCGCTCTGCGGTCTGGCTTGTTGTGAAGGCCTCAGGCATCGCCCGCTGCTCATAAATATTTACTGAAACGGCCTTGGTTAAGCGGCTCCCTCGAGAGCCGGCAGCCATTCTTCCACACTGTTTCCCAGAATAGTAAGCCATGCCAAAGAGAGCGGGCCTGGCTGTCGAACCACATTACCTACATATGCTGTGGTGATACTCATTAATGTCCATGTACTGAGATAAAAAACTAAAACATCGAATAAAATGGTGTGGTAAGTCAAATTAGCCTCCTGAAAGTTATCACTTGTTGGCCTGGCTAGGCCTAGTCACGGAGAATCGCTTGTGCAGAGCAGTGCTCACAGTTAAGCAAACCGCTGAATAGCCTGCTACTCAGAATTGTGTTCTCGTGTATGGCATCGTGTCACCCGATCCCTGCTGTTCCGTCGGCGACATTTGTAAGCGGTTAGCTCCCCGCACATAACCGTGGCGTTTAGCTACCAGCCGATTAACCGGCCGCATGACGGTATCCAGCATTGCGTCTGTGTGGGCTGTGGAAATGTCAATCGCATCCGATTTCTTAAAATTGTTTTGGTCCACTCCCACAAACTCAGGTCAGCTTGTTCATTAGTCATATTCATAAATCCTCCACAAGGCTGAAATGCTGTTGGAATCATAGGGGTGCCAAGGAGAACATAAGTCCCTTGGGAACATCTTTCAGGGTCCCCTGGCTGCCTGATTCGGGTGCTGCATTATAATACCCATTACAGCAGCCGGTGTGTGTGAAGGGCTTTACCCTTTACCCCAGGGTGTAAGGCGGGGCCTTCGCCAATAAGCTCAGAGATCTCAAACTCCAATTATCAAAGTCTAATGGGCTGATATAGACCTTGGACACCACACGCGTGGACCCTAGCCAAGGCAGTAACTTAAACGAAGCATTAAATTGCTGAGCCGCTCCAAATACCAGCAGGCACATTGGCCCGCCGTGACTGGAGCATAGTGGAGCCCACAGGGCTTTAGTACAGTGCTGTCAGGGCGGAGCCTTAGGGCCTTTAGTACTGTGTACTAGTTGATGTTGGTTCAGGGTTACGATGTGTTGGGTGAGCGGTTCCACGCGTCACTGCTGCTGTGTTTGAGTCCTTTGTGTGTCCTTAGAGGAGCTGGGGTTGTGTGGCTCTTTTAAAACCCTGGGACGGCCCACAGT
This sequence comes from Synaphobranchus kaupii, assembly GCA_029718625.1. Taxonomy (NCBI): domain Eukaryota; kingdom Metazoa; phylum Chordata; class Actinopteri; order Anguilliformes; family Synaphobranchidae; genus Synaphobranchus; species Synaphobranchus kaupii. The sequence goes on from CM056377.1 coordinate 125,784,601, forward strand.
TGTGGTTGTAGCTGAGGGACTTTGGGCAAGAGTGATTTAACACACTTTCTATCCGGCGCGCATTGAATGTGCGTTTGCTTTGGGCGTGGCCATAATGAACTCCTCCGCTTCCTCTTTGTGAAATGGGCTGTGACCCAAACTGACCTTCTCAAATGACTAATGGTTCCTCTCTTCTCCCCTCCATCTCTCTCTCCCCCTCCCTCCCTCCTTCCCACCCCTGCAGGTATATAAAATCCTGGTCAAGAAGACGCAGGAGGAAAGTTGGGTGGTGTTCCGGAGGTACACGGACTTCTCCAGGATGAACGACAAGGTCAGCCCTGATTCCTCCAATCGCGACGTTCTCTGTTCTCTCTGGAATCCTGGTCCCTCCAATCACAACGTTCTCTGGGATCTTGGAGTGAGGGAAGGGGAGGGGCCAACGAGCTGAGCTTGTGCAAAGATGCTCTACGGCAACACAATATTGATATTCAATCCTATGTAATTCACATTGAGATTGAGACCAAAGACAAAAGTCAGGATCAACACTTTTGCGGGAAAATAAGAAAGAGAATATAACCGCGTTTAGTTAAAAAGCAGGTGTTTTTCGTAGATGCTCTGGGATTTTTGTTCATTGACTTGAGCAGTATCTTAGAGGTACCTGATGAATCTCCTTTGCAGGTTAATTATCCTGAACACACACTGTTAAGTTGACAGACTCGGTCTGTCATTCACACTCGGTGGAGAGCTGAAGTTGTCCATAGAAACCAGAATCTAAATAGGGCAACCTGCTCTTACTTTCTCACCTTAGTGAAGCGAGAGAAACCAATTTTTCAGCCTGAATATTCAAGAATTTCCTTAGTCGACTAAGCCGTCCATTTGCGACTGCAGTCAACTAGTTGTTAATTTTAAACTTAAAAAAAAAAAAAAAAAAATTTTTTAATATATATATATACACACAGCCTATATTCTGCTAAATGCAACGCTGGCCTTGTGTCGGGTAATACGCAAGAAAGACACAATAGGGCGTGCAAAGCAGAAAAAATCAATTATCAGGGTATTTAAGCTGACAAAACAATGTAAAATTTCCAAAAAATTCAGTCACTGTCATTCAGAACTGAACACGATGAAAGGGTTGGATATTGCTAAATGAATAAGTAGTTTGTTTAAACAAGATGTCTTATTTTGTATTATGAACACAATAATAGCAACACTAATATGTAGCTATGCCAATGAACATAAGATAATTTAACCAGTGAACAATAAACAAATATTCTGTTGCACCATTTGCATAAATACCCAACGGAACGGAATGAACATCATCTACGCTAATAATTTGAATGGTAAGCAAATGTTCCGTTGTGAATTAACATAATTTAAGGATAATTTAAACGTTGAACGGCCAGCAAATATTACGTTGTAGGCTACCATTTGCTAGCATTCGCTAGCAGTGCATAACTTCGCATTCACAGGTGAACTGACAGTCGACCGGCCTTGTCTGTTTTGCTGTGCCGTGCGTGTCGTTTCTATATGCACAAGCGCTGATTGATCAGTTCACAGCACTTTCCTATTGTAGGATATTGAAAAAATAAAATAAAATAGAACAGTATTTTGAGATGGGACGTACTTCATTTTATTGTCAGAATGTCTTTGCTTACAAGCTGCACTTTTAATAAGGCCTAAAAATATATTTCCGATGGTTCACGATCTTCTAAAACGTGATTGATTACATGAGCGGACATTTGGCATGATTTGTTAATTGCTATAATTCGGGGGGGGCGGGGGGGGCAGAGTAATATTATTTTCAAAAGTGTTACACCATTTTTCCAACACAGTATCACCTTACATTAGTTTTACACTTGCATTTTGTGTATGGCTGCGCTAGGTCTCACATCCTGCTCTGTTCAGACCCATGGGATTTATTTTTTTATTAATTTTTTTATCTCGTGCCTCATTAAAATAAACGACTACACAACTAACAAAACCATTGTCAAACAAGAGCACGGCGACTAACTAGTCGACTCGCCGACTATGAGGGGTCAGCCCGAGTGTGAAGGGATGAAGTGGTGCTGTGGTGTGTGTTACGGAGTGTGACTGCTGGAAGTCCCACTTCCAGTCCAGCCCTGTGACATCACTTCCTGTAATGGAGACGCACATAGTGTCGGCAGGTGCCATCATATCAACCTTCTTGTCAAGACTGTGACATCACCTCACATATTGCTGAGAACAGCCAGCATGTTGGCCTGATGGGCTGACTCATGGATTACTGGACAAATCACACACACACACACATCTCTCTGGACTCTTGTTAAGATCGTAAAGTGCTGAAGTCAGATAGCCAGAGGAAACCAGTTTAGAAGCTGCCAGGAGTAGCAGCTCTGAATGTTGTGGCTGAAAGGTCAAAGGTCAGAGTTGGCCCTGTTAAAGCCCTCCAGTGTGAACCCACTGGGGTGGGGTGTAGGGTACGGTTGGCTGGTTCTTCAGCAGCAGATTGCGGAATAAGACGATTGCTGGTTTTGGCTTTTAAACGTGTGCTGCTGGTGTAAGTTAATTTGGCCTAAATGAAGGCTATTTCCTCGCCGTGTTGAGGAGCTCCAGTTGGTGTAGATCAGTTAGTCTTTAATGGTAAATTAAATCATTTTGTGCTCGGGTTGGCCTGAAAATGTGTCTCATCGGTACAGAACTAACGTTTTAAACACCAGCAGTAACCGAGTTATGTCCTCATATCGGTGTCATTACCTGAGACAAACACAGATGTACACACTTCTCCAGCTGTGCTTGTAGCGTGTGTGTGTGTGTGTGTGTGTGTGTGTGTGTGTGTGTGTGTGTGTGTGTGTGTGTGTGTGTGTGTGTGTGTGTGTGTGTGTGTATCCATGCGTGTGTGCGCGCATGCATGTGCGTGTGTGTGTGTGTGTGTGTGCGCAAGCATGTGTGTGTGTGTGTGTGTGTGTGTGTGCATGCATCCGTGTGTGTATCCGTGTGTGTATCCATGCGTGTCCCCCCGTGGGGAGCAAATCGCACGTATGACGGCATAGTACCAAACACCTGGTTACAGCCTCATGCATCCCCCTCTGCCACTGGAACGGAAAGAGCAGCAGGTGCTTAGCTGAGCTTCACAGAGCATGATCACCCAACAACAATATGCTAATGCTAACAGCCCCAATAACCTTACCGTCAATACTTAAAAACTCCTCTAACAACTACATTTCAAAGCTGATGTCAAAACTATAACAGTGCCTAACAACATGATGCTAGCAATGCTAATCCTAAGCTAATGCTAATTACATCAATGCCTAACAACCTAACGCTAATGTTAACAATGTTACTGCTAACAACATGCTACTGCTAACAATGCCTAAAAACCTGTCACTAACAAAGGCTAACAATCTAATGCAAATGCTATCAAGCACTAACAAGGGTTAACAACCAAACACTAACATTGAAAACCCCCGAGCAACTTAACGGTAATAGTACCTAACAACAAGACCCTGAAAACAATCCACCGCTCCTACCACGCTAACGCTGAGAACCTCGACGATGTAATGACAGCGACCCCTAACAGTCAAACGCAAACACTTAAGGCTGAACAACCTCTATAAGCCTAACGCTTAAAACTATGCAGGGCTCAGCTGTGGTGACCAAACCACTACAGGGCCTTCTCCAGTTTCCCATGTCCCAACTGAACATAATAATTTCTAATGTTTATATATAATGTATAAACATTATATATAACTTTATAATAATATATAATAACTTTATGTCTATAGCACCTTTTAAGCAATACAGCACAAAGTGCTGTACAGGCAAATAAGAGAGATACAATAAGAAAAAAAAAGAACATATTTGGATGTGGTGGCCCTGATTGCATTTGCATGCGCATTCAGATGTGCGTTTAGTTTCAGCTGTAGGTGAACCGGGACAGGTGAACCGGGACAGGTGAACCGGGACAGGTGAACCGGGACAGCATGGGGCGGTGGACAGGTGGGCGGACAGGCGAGGAGGGTGTGTCGGGTTCCCCAGGGGTGTGGCCCTGTAACACAAAGGGGTACTGTTACCACCCCCCCCTTAAGGAACAATGCCTGGCTTCAGCGAAAACAAAGGCAGAAATCTGATTGCTTGGTGACACGGCGACGGGGGCGGGGCTATTAGAGTAACCCGAAACGCGGAGCGTCGTCTCGCGTGACAGAACCTGGCCGCGCCCCGCATCTACCTGTGGCTGTCGCTAGCGCACAGGTATCCCACCTGTACTTGGACGCCGTTGGAGCAGTGGGGGGTGTTTCATTGTGTTGATGTTGCATTGCGTTAGAAACCTGCTTTAGGCTGCTGGGTAACTCACTCTGTAAAAGCGCGCATGAGTGAGCGCCTCGGTATCGGGACCGAATCCGGCCCGTGCCAGTGCCGACTGTGGCCCGCAGCTCTGCAGGGGCGGCGCATCATTAGCTATTGTGTGTGTGTGTGTGTGTGTGTGTGTGTGTGTGTGTGTGTGTGTGTGTGTGTGTGTGTGTGTGTGTGTGTGTGTGTGTGTGTGTGTGTGTGTGTGAGAGAGTGGGTGGACGTGTGTGTGTGTGTGTGTGTGTGTGTGTGTGTGTGAGAGTGGGTGGACGTGTGTGTGCGTGTGTGCGCGCGGGAGTGTGTGCGCGGGAGTGTGTGCGCGGGAGTGGGTGGACGTGTGTGTGTGTGTGTGTGTGTGTGTGTGTGTGTGTGTGTGTGAGAGTGGGTGGACGTGTGTGTGCGTGTGTGCGCGGGAGTGGGTGGACGTGTGGGTGCGTAGGCATATGTGTATATGTGTGTGTGTCATTAAACAGGTTTTTGTGTTCTTGTGTTTTTCCAACATTAATAAGTTATTATTGGTTTGGCCAATCTTGCATTTTATCTATAAAATGTGACACATTGGCTTGGTTTGTATCAGTTGTATGTGTATCTGGGTTTGATGAGTTTGTTACTGAAACAGGCTGTTGTGCGTTTGTGTATAGCTCTTCTGCTCCTATCCTGTGGTGTGCTATTGTTTGTATTACTAACGTGTGTGTGTGTGTGTGTGTGTTTCCAGCTGAAGGAGATGTTTCCTGGCTTCCGCCTGTCCCTTCCTCCCAAACGTTGGTTTAAGGACAACTACAACAGTGACTTTCTGGAGGACCGACAGCTCGGCCTGCAGGTCTTCCTACAGAACATGGTGGCGCACAAGGACATCGCTAACAGGTGTGTGTGTGTGTGTGTGTGTGTGTGTGTGTGTGTGTGTGTGTGTGTGTGTGTGTGTGTGTGTGTGTGTGTGTGTGTGTGTGTGTGTGTGTGTGTGTGTGTGTGTGTGTGTGTGTGTGTGTGTGTGTGTGTGTGTGTGTGTGTGTGTGTGTAGACATCACCAGCGTGTGTGTGTGTGTTTTTGGGTCTGTGTGCTCAGCTAAGAGCTGCCACGGCTTGTTGCATATTGAGGCTGTTGACACAGTATCAGTCAACAGTGCTAAACCGCTATCATATGCTATTATGAAAACGGTGACATTATCTTCCAGAAGGTTCTCTGACTGCTTGTTTTCACGTTCGTTGTTGTGCAGCATGGCCGTGCGAGAGTTCTTGTGTCTGGACGACCCGCCCGGTCCTTTCGACAGCTTGGAGGAGAGCCGGGTAAGGCCTGTCTGAAACCAACCAATCAGAGCTCCTCAACAAGGGAGGCCTGTCTGAAATCAACCAATCAGAGCTCTTCAACAAGGAAGGCCTGTCTGCAAGCAGCCAATCAGACCTGCTCAGCCAGTTCACCATTTCCCCCTGAGAGCGTCAGTACATTGGCACAATTCAGCCCCAGTCAGTCTGTGGGAAGTTGGGTCAAGCCTCATTGTTACCCATAGTCCCCTGAGACATTCTGGAACTGTCAGACTGTCCAGTTCTGGAACCAGTTTGTTCACACATTATTTTCTTTGTCCCTCTGTCTCTTATATCCCCTCTGTCGTGTCCCTCTTTCTCCCTCAATAAACGTGTGTGTGTGCGTGTGTGTGGGAGGGAGGGGTTTATGATCTCTCTACCCCCCCCCCCATCTCTCCCCCTCTCTCTACACCTCATTCCTCCTCTCCAATATCCCTATATCTCTTTAATTCACCTCCCGTCTGCTTTTTTCTGCCATGCCTACTCACCATGTTTCCATTATACCACCTTATCCCCCCCCCCCCTTCACCCAGTTCTCCCCCTCTCTTTCTCTCCCTCTCACACTCTCTGCGTCTCTCTCCCTCTCTCTCTATCCCTCTCACACTCTCTCTGTCTCCCTCCCTCTCTCTCGCTCTCACACACTCTCTGTCTCCCTCCCTCTCTCTCTCCCTCACACTCTCTGTGTCTCGCCCCCTCTCTCTCTCTCCCTCTCACACTCTCTCTGTCTCCCTCCCTCTCTCTCCCTCTCACACACTCTCTGCGTCTCTCTCCCTCTCTCTCTCTCCCTCTCTCTCTCTCCCTCTCACACTCTCTGCGTCTCTCCCCCTCTCTCTCTCTCCCTCTCACACACTCTCTGTGTCTCTCTCTCTCTCTCTCTCTCTTCCTCTCACACTCTCTCTGTCTCTCTCCCTCTCTCTCTCCCTCTCACACACTCTGCGTCTCTCCCTCCCTCTCTCTCCCTCTCACACTCTCTCTGTCTCTCTCCCTCTCTCTCTCTTCCTCTCACACTCTCTCTGTCTCTCTCCCTCTCTCTCTCTTCCTCTCACACTCTCTCTGTCTCTCTCCCTCTCTCTCGCTCTCACACACTCTCTGCGTCTCTCTCTCTCCCTCACACTCTCTGTGTCTCGCCCCCTCTCTCTCTCTCCCTCTCACACTCTCTCTGTCTCCCTCCCTCTCTCTCCCTCTCACACACTCTCTGCGTCTCTCTCCCTCTCTCTCTCTCCCCCTCTCACACTCTCTGTCTCCCTCCCTCTCTCTCCCTCTCACACACTCTCTGCGTCTCTCTCCCTCTCTCTCTCTCCCTCTCACACACTGCGTCTCTCTCCCTCTCTCTCTCTCCCTCTCACACTCTCTCTGTCTCTCTCCCTCTCTCTCTCTTCCTCTCACACTCTCTCTGTCTCTCTCCCTCTCTCTCGCTCTCACACACTCTCTGCGTCTCTCCCTCTCTCTCTCCCTCACACTCTCTGTGTCTCGCCCCCTCTCTCTCTCTCCCTCTCACACTCTCTCTGTCTCCCTCCCTCTCTCACCCTCTCACACACTCTCTGCGTCTCTCTCCCTCTCTCTCTCTCCTTCTCACACTCTCTCTGTCTCTCCCCCCTCTCTCTCTCTTCCTCTCACACTCTCTCTGTCTCTCTCCCTCTCTCTCGCTCTCACACACTCTCTGCGTCTCTCCCTCTCTCTCTCCCTCACACTCTCTGTGTCTCGCCCCCTCTCTCTCTCTCCCTCTCACACTCTCTCTGTCTCCCTCCCTCTCTCTCCCTCTCACACACTCTCTGCGTCTCTCTCCCTCTCTCTCTCTCCCTCTCACACACTCTCTGCGTCTCTCTCCCTCTCACACTCTCTCTGTCTCTCTCCCTCTCACACTCTCTCTGTGTCTCTCTCCCTCTCTCTCTCTTCCTCTCACACTCTCTCTGTCTCTCTCCCTCTCTCTCGCTCTCACACACTCTCTGCGTCTCTCCCTCTCTCTCTCCCTCACACTCTCTGTGTCTCGCCCCCTCTCTCTCTCCCTCTCACACTCTCTCTGTCTCCCTCCCTCTCTCTCCCTCTCACACACTCTCTGCGTCTCTCTCCCTCTCTCTCTCTCCCTCTCACACACTCTCTGCGTCTCTCTCCCTCTCACACTCTCTCTGTCTCTCTCCCTCTCTCTCTCTCCCTCTCACACACTCTCTGCGTCTCTCTCCCTCTCTCTCTCTCCCTCTCACACTCTCTCTGTCTCTCCCCCTCTCTCAGGCGTTCTGTGAGACACTGGAGGAGTGTAATTACAGGTTGCAGAAGGAGCTGTGTGAGAAGCAGAGGGAGCTCACCTCCCTCAGGAGACAGCTGGAGGAGAAACGACTCCGTATCCAGGAGCTGGAGAGGAGGCTCAGGTACTGTATGTGGAGAACAATGGCTGACGAACATTTAGAAATGAGAATAGGTAGATGTGCTCTATTGTTATTTACTGTAACATATCAATACTCAGTGATTCCTGCACCTAATGCATACTACTACAAGGGGACCACAGCATGGACAGCATACATAGTGTGCACAAGCTAAGCTGGCAGTATCCCTTGTCGGCATACCGAAGCCACCCCTACATGGAGTAAATACGAGAGAGCCTGTCCCCTCTGCAGCTAAGAGTAGCTAAGCACGGTCTTAGCATCTTACCAGCCTTAAAGAGGACCTGAAACATAGGGGAAATATGCCTTTAACAGTCCTGCAGAAATTAGTTACACACACACTCACTCAGACATACACACATGCAGATACACACAGAAGCACACACATATACACACTCGCGCACACACACACACACACACACACACACACAAGATAGACCATAGCAGCTAGCACGTGTCGTCATATGTGAGTTTCCACCGTGATGCTCTGTTTCAAAATTGGTTCAATGAAATGTGTGTATAGTGTTTAAGAGTGTGTATAGTATATAACACTGTGTGTATAGTATTTAACTGTGCGTGTGTGTGTGCGTGTGTGTGTATGTGCGTGTGCGTGCGTGCGCGTGTGTGTGTGTATGTGCGTGTGTGTGTGCGTGTATGTGCGTGCGTGCGCGTGCGTGTGTGTGTGTGCGTGCGTGCGTGTGTGTGTGTGTGTGTGTGTGCGTGCGTGCGTGTGTGTGCGCATGTGTGTGTGTGTGTGTGTGCGTGCGTGCGTGCGTGCGTGCGTGCGTGCGTGTGTGCGTGTGTGTGTGTGCGTGTGTGTGTGTGGGTGTGTGTGTGTGTGTGCGTGCAGCGGAGCCGCTCTGATAGGGCCGGGCAGTGAGAGCAGTGGGGAGGCAGACGCTGATGGAGACGTGGAATCGTCGGCGGCGGAGGCTGACCAGGAGATGGGCGAAGAGAGCAGGTAACCCTTCTCCACTTTTCCCACAATGCACTGCGGCAGGACTGTGCAGTGTGATCAGGGTTCTGGTGCGCTCAAAGTTCTGACCAAGAAGCGTTACTCAAGAGAGAAAACCTTACACGCATTAGAAACCAACTGATGAATCGGGCAATATGCAAGCGCGCACGCACGCACCTCCTCAAAAATGTAATTTAAAGCACAAATGCCTCCCCCCCTCCCCCCTCCCTCCCTCCCTTAACTTAATTGTGGTGTTTTGAGCGAGTGGGGATGCAGTGAGACTGTTCCAAGGGGAAAGGGGTGATACGGAATGCACACACACTCACGCGCACGTACGCACGCACGCACGCACTTACTCGTACCCTCCTGTAGTATCCTGTAAGAACAGAAGAGGCAAGAGCAGTAGCTGTGCTTGTGCAGAGTGGAGAGTCTGCCTGAACTTCAACCTTTGACCTGTGACCCTGCCTCCCCTCTTGCCTGCTCTCCTCTGCAGCCAAGCAGCACCCCGTCTCTGACAGTCACACCCCAGTGGAGGTATTGAATGGATCGCTCTGTGTGGTCCCCCAAATCCATCCCACCCTGTTACCCCCCCCCTCCCCCAAACTCCTGATGATGTTGGGGTAACAAGGCTTTGTTTAACCAAGACTGGTTAGGTCAACCAATCATGGGTCTCAATCGCCGTCTCGTATTAACCAGTGAAAAGGCTTTCGCTGTCCATATCTAAACACTGATTGGTTCCAGTTGGTCACCGATGACGCTTGAAGACTCAAGACCCAGTTTCGGTGTTCGATAAAGCCTTGCTCTCTCCTCACCTTTAAGCTCCTCCCTCTCACGCCTGACTTTAATTATCGTGTGAAGTACTTCAGCCCACCGGGGGGGTGTACTACGAAGCACGATCGCTTAGTTAGCTGGATGACTGCACCGAGTAAATCTGGAACGTGGACTGAAGTAAAAAGAGCTGTTCCCAGTTTTACTCAGTGCAGTTATCCAGCTAACTCAGTAATCCTGCTTCGTAGTACACCCCTCCAGATGCCTGTAAATGTCCTGCGTTTTGCTCCGTGTTTTTAAGGAAACATTACTTCTCTTGCACATGTTTGTGTTGGTGACGCATTTTATTGGAAATTCCTAGTGGTCTGCAGATGGTCTTCAAATTTCACTGGCATCTAAAGAGCTGAGGTTTTTCAAATAAGTGTTTGACACGGTCTCTGTCAGTTCCAGTGAAATGTGTTCCGGTCTGCCTGCTGTCGAGTCTCTCTGTCGCCATCTGCAGGAGCTTCTGAGTCATTCACACAGACACACACACACACACACACTAGGGGTGTCACGATTCTCCAAATCCGCGATTCGATTTGACTTTCGATTTTAAGGTCACAATTCGATTCGATTTTCGATTTTTTTTTCAGCACAATTTTTTTTTCCAGCACTATAGTCTAACTAATGGCTATGCCATTGTTAGACTATCAAGTCTTGACTTGTAAAGAAAAATACTTGTTTCTCAATAAGTAACTTTTATTTGAATAATAACAATTATAAATAATAACAAAAATATGAGAATATTTAAACACACCTAAACAGTTAAGAGCTTTATCAAAACTAGACTCTAGAATAAACAGTTGAACATTTACCACGCTATTAACAATTTACACATTGGTTTTATGCCCTGGCAATGGTCATTTACATTTTCAAATTCTTCTTTAAAAAGATGAGCGTGTTCACATTCTTTGAACAGTTAAGAGCTTTAACAAACTAATAATCTGAAATAATAAACAGTTGAACATGTACCACGCTATTAACTATTTACACATTTTTTTTCATGCCCTGACAACTGTCATTTGGGTTGTCATTTCAGTTGCCTGTGTCAATGTTTTTTTCCCAGTCAAATCTATTTCTTTGTGATGCCTGCGAATGTGTCCTGCCATATTTGACGTGTTGCCTGAGGTGGCGTATGGTACTCGCGTGTAGCATAGCCGACAAACTCGTTTTTTTGTCAATGATGCGTTCGTTGTTTATATAACTCACGGGGAAGGCAAAATATCGTTGTTTTTTTTTCTTCGGACGCACGCCTGCGTGGATGAACAAAATGCAGTGGAAGGCGTCAAGTTTTGTTTTGTCGGAAACGCTTACATTAGAGATAGCCAAGTAGGCTACTTTTTTTTTTTACATTTTACCCATCACATGAAAGGCTAAGAAGAGCGCGCGGGGGGCGGGGGTGGAGAGAAAAAAAAAACTTGGAGAATCGCGAACCAGCTTGTGATTTCGAAGTTCGAAATTGAACGCTCATTTCGATCGATTTTCGATTTCGAATCGGTATCGTGACACCCCTAACACACACACGCACACCCATGCGCATATACATTAGTGTCTGTCTGTGTTATACTGTCAGTTTCCATTGATAACATAAACTTAGTTTTAAGAGTGTTTTTACTTTTAGCTGAATTGGCGGTGCTGTCATTCATTTTATTTCCCAAATGAAGGATACTTTAGTCTAAACTTGAAAATACAGCACTTCAAACATGTGTAGTCGGTTAGCCTGCAGTACTGTATGGTAGTTTGCCATTGTATAGGTTATCCTACAGTGATGTATGGTAGTGTGCAGTGGTATATATTATCATACAGTATTGTATGCAAGCATGTCATGTTATATGTTAACTTACAGTTGTGTATGGTAGTGTGCCATGCTGTATGTTATCCTACAGTAGTGTATGGTAGTGTGCAGTGGTGTATAGTTGTGTGCAGTGGTATATATTATCATACCGTATTGTATGGTAGTGTGTCATGCTGTATGTTATCCTACAGTAGTGTGCAGTAGTGTATGGTAGTGTGTCATGCTGTATGTTTTCCTACAGTAGTGTATGGTAGTGTGCAGTAGTGTATGGTAGTGTGCAGTGGTGTATGGTAGTGTGCAGTGGTGTATGCTAGTGTGCAGTAGTGTATGGTAGTGTGCAGTAGTGTATGGTTGTGTGCAGTGGTGTATGGTAGTGTGCAGTAGTGTATGGTAGTGTGCAGTGGTGTATGGTAGTGTGCAGTGGTGTATGGTAGTGTGCAGTGGTGTATGCTAGTGTGCAGTAGTGTATGGTAGTGTGCAGTGGTGTATGGTAGTGTGCAGTGGTGTATGCTAGTGTGCAGTAGTGTATGGTAGTGTGCAGTGGTGTATGGTAGTGTGCAGTGGTGTATGGTAGTGTGCAGTAGTGTATGGTAGTGTGCAGTAGTGTATGGTAGTGTGCAGTGGTGTATGGTAGTGTGCAGTAGTGTATGGTAGTGTGCAGTAGTGTATGGTAGTGTGCAGTGGTGTATGGTAGTGTGCAGTGGTGTATGGTAGTGTGCAGTAGTGTATGGTAGTGTGCAGTGGTGTATGGTAGTGTGCAGTAGTGTATGGTAGTGTGCAGTAGTGTATGGTAGTGTGCAGTAGTGTATGGTAGTGTGCAGTAGTGTATGGTAGTGTGCAGTAGTGTATGGTAGTGTGCAGTAGTGTATGGTAGTGTGCAGTAGTGTATGGTAGTGTGCAGTGGTGTATGGTAGTGTGCAGTAGTGTATGGTAGTGTGCAGTGGTGTATGGTAGTGTGCAGTGGTGTATGGTAGTGTGCAGTAGTGTATGGTAGTGTGCAGTAGTGTATGGTAGTGTGCAGTAGTGTATGGTAGTGTGCAGTGGTGTATGCTAGTGTGCAGTGGTGTATGGTAGTGTGCAGTAGTGTATGGTAGTGTGCAGTAGTGTATGGTAGTGTGCAGTAGTGTATGGTAGTGTGCAGTGGTGTATGCTAGTGTGCAGTGGTGTATGGTAGTGTGCAGTAGTGTATGGTAGTGTGCAGTAGTGTATGGTAGTGTGCAGTGGTGTATGCTAGTGTGCAGTGGTGTATGGTAGTGTGCAGTAGTGTATGGTAGTGTGCAGTAGTGTATGGTAGTGTGCAGTAGTGTATGGTAGTGTGCAGTGGTGTATGCTAGTGTGCAGTGGTGTATGGTAGTGTGCAGTAGTGTATGGTAGTGTGCAGTAGTGTATGGTAGTGTGCAGTGGTGTATGCTAGTGTGCAGTGGTGTATGGTAGTGTGCAGTAGTGTATGGTAGTGTGCAGTAGTGTATGGTAGTGTGCAGTGGTGTATGCTAGTGTGCAGTGGTGTATGCTAGTGTGCAGTGGTGTATGGTAGTGTGCAGTAGTGTATGGTAGTGTGCAGTAGTGTATGGTAGTGTGCAGTGGTGTATGGTAGTGTGCAGTGGTGTATGGTAGTGTGCAGTAGTGTATGGTAGTGTGCAGTAGTGTATGGTAGTGTGCAGTGGTGTATGGTAGTGTGCAGTAGTGTATGGTAGTGTGCAGTGGTGTATGGTAGTGTGCAGTAGTGTATGGTAGTGTGCAGTAGTGTATGGTAGTGTGCAGTGGTGTATGGTAGTGTGCAGTAGTGTATGGTAGTGTGCAGTGGTGTATGGTAGTGTGCAGTAGTGTATGGTAGTGTGCAGTAGTGTATGGTAGTGTGCAGTAGTGTATGGTAGTGTGCAGTGGTGTATGGTAGTGTGCAGTAGTGTATGGTAGTGTGCAGTAGTGTATGGTAGTGTGCAGTAGTGTATGGTAGTGTGCAGTAGTGTATGGTAGTGTGCAGTGGTGTATGGTAGTGTGCAGTAGTGTATGGTAGTGTGCAGTGGTGTATGGTAGTGTGCAGTAGTGTATGGTAGTGTGCAGTGGTGTATGGTAGTGTGCAGTAGTGTATGGTAGTGTGCAGTAGTGTATGGTAGTGTGCAGTGGTGTATGGTAGTGTGCAGTAGTGTATGCTAGTGTGCAGTGGTGTATGGTAGTGTGCAGTAGTGTATGGTAGTGTGCAGTAGTGTATGGTAGTGTGCAGTAGTGTATGGTAGTGTGCAGTAGTGTATGCTAGTGTGCAGTAGTGTATGGTAGTGTGCAGTAGTGTATGGTAGTGTGCAGTGGTGTATGGTAGTGTGCAGTAGTGTATGGTAGTGTGCAGTGGTGTATGGTAGTGTGCAGTGGTGTATGGTAGTGTGCAGTAGTGTATGGTAGTGTGCAGTAGTGTATGGTAGTGTGCAGTGGTGTATGGTAGTGTGCAGTAGTGTATGGTAGTGTGCAGTAGTGTATGGTAGTGTGCAGTGGTGTATGGTAGTGTGCAGTGGTGTATGGTAGTGTGCAGTAGTGTATGGTAGTGTGCAGTAGTGTATGGTAGTGTGCAGTGGTGTATGGTAGTGTGCAGTGGTGTATGGTAGTGTGCAGTAGTGTATGGTAGTGTGCAGTAGTGTATGGTAGTGTGCAGTGGTGTATGCTAGTGTGCAGTAGTGTATGGTAGTGTGCAGTGGTGTATGGTAGTGTGCAGTAGTGTATGCTAGTGTGCAGTGGTGTATGGTAGTGTGCAGTAGTGTATGGTAGTGTGCAGTAGTGTATGGTAGTGTGCAGTGGTGTATGGTAGTGTGCAGTGGTGTATGGTAGTGTGCAGTAGTGTATGGTAGTGTGCAGTAGTGTATGGTAGTGTGCAGTGGTGTATGCTAGTGTGCAGTAGTGTATGGTAGTGTGCAGTGGTGTATGGTAGTGTGCAGTAGTGTATGGTAGTGTGCAGTGGTGTATGGTAGTGTGCAGTAGTGTATGGTAGTGTGCAGTGGTGTATGCTAGTGTGCAGTGGTGTATGGTAGTGTGCAGTAGTGTATGGTAGTGTGCAGTAGTGTATGGTAGTGTGCAGTGGTGTATGGTAGTGTGCAGTAGTGTATGGTAGTGTGCAGTGGTGTATGCTAGTGTGCAGTAGTGTATGGTAGTGTGCAGTAGTGTATGGTAGTGTGCAGTAGTGTATGGTAGTGTGCAGTAGTGTATGGTAGTGTGCAGTAGTGTATGGTAGTGTGCAGTAGTGTATGGTAGTGTGCAGTGGTGTATGGTAGTGTGCAGTGGTGTATGGTAGTGTGCAGTGGTGTATGGTAGTGTGCAGTGGTGTATGGTAGTGTGCAGTAGTGTATGGTAGTGTGCAGTGGTGTATGCTAGTGTGCAGTAGTGTATGGTAGTGTGCAGTGGTGTATGGTAGTGTGCAGTAGTGTATGGTAGTGTGCAGTGGTGTATGCTAGTGTGCAGTGGTGTATGCTAGTGTACAGTGGTGTATGCTAGTGTGCAGTGGTGTATGGTAGTGTGCAGTGGTGTATGGTAGTGTGCAGTGGTGTATGGTAGTGTGCAGTGGTGTATGGTAGTGTGCAGTGGTGTATGGTAGTGTGCAGTGGTGTATGGTAGTGTGCAGTGGTGTATGGTAGTGTGCAGTGGTGTATGGTAGTGTGCAGTGGTGTATGGTAGTGTGCAGTGGTGTATGGTAGTGTGCAGTGGTGTATGGTAGTGTGCAGTGGTGTATGGTAGTGTGCAGTGGTGTATGGTAGTGTGCAGTGGTGTATGGTAGTGTGCAGTGGTGTATGCTAGTGTGCAGTGGTGTATGGTAGTGTGCAGTAGTGTATGGTAGTGTGCAGTAGTGTATGGTAGTGTGCAGTGGTGTATGGTAGTGTGCAGTGGTGTATGGTAGTGTGCAGTAGTGTATGGTAGTGTGCAGTAGTGTATGGTAGTGTGCAGTGGTGTATGGTAGTGTGCAGTAGTGTATGGTAGTGTGCAGTGGTGTATGGTAGTGTGCAGTGGTGTATGGTAGTGTGCAGTGGTGTATGGTAGTGTGCAGTGGTGTATGGTAGTGTGCAGTGGTGTATGGTAGTGTGCAGTGGTGTATGGTAGTGTGCAGTGGTGTATGGTAGTGTGCAGTGGTGTATGGTAGTGTGCAGTGGTGTATGGTAGTGTGCAGTAGTGTATGGTAGTGTGCAGTAGTGTATGGTAGTGTGCAGTGGTGTATGCTAGTGTGCAGTGGTGTATGGTAGTGTGCAGTAGTGTATGGTAGTGTGCAGTAGTGTATGGTAGTGTGCAGTGGTGTATGGTAGTGTGCAGTGGTGTATGGTAGTGTGCAGTAGTGTATGGTAGTGTGCAGTAGTGTATGGTAGTGTGCAGTGGTGTATGGTAGTGTGCAGTAGTGTATGGTAGTGTGCAGTGGTGTATGGTAGTGTGCAGTAGTGTATGGTAGTGTGCAGTAGTGTATGGTAGTGTGCAGTGGTGTATGCTAGTGTGCAGTGGTGTATGCTAGTGTGCAGTGGTGTATGGTAGTGTGCAGTAGTGTATGGTAGTGTGCAGTAGTGTATGGTAGTGTGCAGTAGTGTATGGTAGTGTGCAGTAGTGTATGGTAGTGTGCAGTGGTGTATGCTAGTGTGCAGTAGTGTATGCTAGTGTGCAGTGGTGTATGGTAGTGTGCAGTGGTGTATGGTAGTGTGCAGTGGTGTATGGTAGTGTGCAGTGGTGTACGGTAGTGTGCAGTGGTGTATGGTAGTGTGCAGTGGTGTATGGTAGTGTGCAGTGGTGTATGGTAGTGTGCAGTGGTGTATGGTAGTGTGCAGTGGTGTATGGTAGTGTGCAGTGGTGTATGGTAGTGTGCAGTAGTGTATGGTAGTGTGCAGTAGTGTATGGTAGTGTGCAGTAGTGTATGGTAGTGTGCAGTAGTGTATGGTAGTGTGCAGTGGTGTATGGTAGTGTGCAGTGGTGTATGGTAGTGTGCAGTGGTGTATGGTAGTGTGCAGTGGTGTATGGTAGTGTGCAGTAGTGTATGGTAGTGTGCAGTGGTGTATGCTAGTGTGATGTGCAGTAGTGTATGGTAGTGTGCAGTGGTGTATGGTAGTGTGCAGTAGTGTATGGTAGTGTGCAGTGGTGTATGCTAGTGTGCAGTGGTGTATGCTAGTGTACAGTGGTGTATGCTAGTGTGCAGTGGTGTATGGTAGTGTGCAGTGGTGTATGGTAGTGTGCAGTGGTGTATGGTAGTGTGCAGTGGTGTATGGTAGTGTGCAGTGGTGTATGGTAGTGTGCAGTGGTGTATGGTAGTGTGCAGTGGTGTATGGAGTGTGGGGTATGGTAGTGTGCAGTGGTGTATGGTAGTGTGCAGTGGTGTATGGTAGTGTGCAGTGGTGTATGGTAGTGTGCAGTGGTGTATGGTAGTGTGCAGTGGTGTATGGTAGTGTGCAGTGGTGTATGGTAGTGTGCAGTGGTGTATGGTAGTGTGCAGTGGTGTATGGTAGTGTGCAGTAGTGTATGGTAGTGTGCAGTAGTGTATGGTAGTGTGCAGTGGTGTATGCTAGTGTGCAGTGGTGTATGGTAGTGTGCAGTAGTGTATGGTAGTGTGCAGTAGTGTATGGTAGTGTGCAGTGGTGTATGGTAGTGTGCAGTGGTGTATGGTAGTGTGCAGTAGTGTATGGTAGTGTGCAGTAGTGTATGGTAGTGTGCAGTGGTGTATGGTAGTGTGCAGTAGTGTATGGTAGTGTGCAGTGGTGTATGGTAGTGTGCAGTAGTGTATGGTAGTGTGCAGTAGTGTATGGTAGTGTGCAGTGGTGTATGCTAGTGTGCAGTGGTGTATGCTAGTGTGCAGTGGTGTATGGTAGTGTGCAGTAGTGTATGGTAGTGTGCAGTAGTGTATGGTAGTGTGCAGTAGTGTATGGTAGTGTGCAGTAGTGTATGGTAGTGTGCAGTAGTGTATGGTAGTGTGCAGTAGTGTATGGTAGTGTGCAGTGGTGTATGCTAGTGTGCAGTAGTGTATGCTAGTGTGCAGTAGTGTATGGTAGTGTGCAGTAGTGTATGGTAGTGTGCAGTAGTGTATGGTAGTGTGCAGTGGTGTATGGTAGTGTGCAGTGGTGTATGGTAGTGTGCAGTAGTGTATGGTAGTGTGCAGTGGTGTATGGTAGTGTGCAGTAGTGTATGGTAGTGTGCAGTAGTGTATGGTAGTGTGCAGTGGTGTATGGTAGTGTGCAGTAGTGTATGGTAGTGTGCAGTAGTGTATGGTAGTGTGCAGTAGTGTATGGTAGTGTGCAGTAGTGTATGGTAGTGTGCAGTGGTGTATGGTAGTGTGCAGTAGTGTATGGTAGTGTGCAGTGGTGTATGGTAGTGTGCAGTAGTGTATGGTAGTGTGCAGTAGTGTATGGTAGTGTGCAGTGGTGTATGGTAGTGTGCAGTAGTGTATGGTAGTGTGCAGTAGTGTATGGTAGTGTGCAGTAGTGTATGGTAGTGTGCAGTAGTGTATGGTAGTGTGCAGTAGTGTATGGTAGTGTGCAGTGGTGTATGGTAGTGTGCAGTAGTGTATGGTAGTGTGCAGTGGTGTATGGTAGTGTGCAGTGGTGTATGGTAGTGTGCAGTAGTGTATGGTAGTGTGCAGTAGTGTATGGTAGTGTGCAGTAGTGTATGGTTTATCCTGTCGTGGCTTGTGGTAGTGTGCAATGGTGTCTATGGTAGAGTGCAGTGATGTAAGTCATGCAGTATAGTGTGACGTTGGTCTCTCCCTCTCTCTCTCCCTCTCCCCCTCCCTCCCTCTCTCCCTCCTCTTCTCTCCCCCTCCCTCCCTCCCTCTCTCTCCCTCCTCTTCTCTCCCCCTCCCTCCCTCCCTCCCTCTCTCCCTCCCCCCCCTCCCTCTCTCCCTCCCCCAGCGGTGAGACTCCCTCCTCCAGACGTTCCTGCTGGTGCGGACCCCCCCTGGCCAGCTCTCCTCCTGTCATCCACGTGTCCGAGGCCCTGCTGGACCACTGACCTACAGAGTGATACTGTTCTCTCTCTTTCTTTCTCTCCCTCTCTCTGTCTCCCTTTCTCTTTCACACGCACATACACACACACCACATATGCACACACACAGTCTCTCTGACTCTCTGTCTCCCAGTCTCTTTCACACACACATACACACACACACCACATACGCACACACGCACTCTCTCTGACTCTGTCTCCCAATCTCTTTCACACACACACACACACACACACACACTCTCTCTCTGACTCTCTCGCTCTCTCTCACACACACACACACACACACACACACACACTCTCTGAATCCCCCACCCCCTCCCCCATCTGCCATGGGGACACAGGACTACCTCCCCATCTCCCTCCTGTCCCCCTGATATTCCCTGCTTCAGGATTTGGGGAGGGTTACCTTTGAGCCTTCCCCTTTGGTGATGAAGAGGAACCGTTCTTCTGGGGTGTGCTCTATTGCAGGGACCGTATTTCAGAGAACACCAGGCCCTCAGCTGTTCATTGAGTTACAAGAAGGAAGTTTTACCTTCTGATGCACTCTCCCTCTGAGCCCCCTCCCTTGCCAAGGTGCATGATGGGAGAATGCAGTTTACTGATCAGGTTGCCGTGGAGCTCAAATGGCACTGCCTCCCGTAACCATGACAATCCACGCTGAGCCGCACTCGAGAGAGGACACTCATAACATGGTGGGCGCCAGAGGGTGCCGGAATAGTCTTTTTACCGTAGCACCTGAACGGCAGTCTCGCT
Source organism: Synaphobranchus kaupii (assembly GCA_029718625.1). Classification (NCBI taxonomy): domain Eukaryota; kingdom Metazoa; phylum Chordata; class Actinopteri; order Anguilliformes; family Synaphobranchidae; genus Synaphobranchus; species Synaphobranchus kaupii. The sequence continues at coordinate 125,803,841 of CM056377.1, forward strand.
TTCCTGCGCTGAGGAAGAAGCCGGGCTTTTCAAAATGGCCGCCGCTTTGATTTCAGATTTCCTTTGTCCTCCTTGGTGCGAGAGGAAACTGACACAGAAATGCACAGTCGGACTGGGCTGTTTTTTGAACAAGACAAGGCATCAGGGGTGCGACCCAATACTTGAAAAATGCATCCTCCTTTCCTCCACTACCACCTCCTCTCCTCCATGCCCTGGAAACCGATCTTTGTGTCCTAATCTAATGATGCTGATTACATATTAATTACATATTGTTACAAATTAATGTCTCGGTGCAAACTGCAATGTCAGGTACATTGTATACCGTACATGCAACTACTTGTACTTGAAACGTACAGGCAGTTTTGCATACTTCCGGGTAGGAGAGGAGTGGAGGAAAGGAGGTGCGGTGATTATTGGGGTGCACATCGAGATTTACGGGGTGCGAAAACGAGAAGGGGACGCTGAAACCTAGCGCAGGTGTTCACCAGGATCGGACGAACAGAAGCTTTCACCGAATTCACTTTATAACACTCCGTCTACTGCTAGTTTTTGCGTAGATAATCTCATTACCGATTTGGTGTAATGGCGTCTGAGATTATGAGCGTAGCTATTATGTAGCTATAATTATAATGTGATTTTTAAGCCATGGGAACCTATAAAAGCCTCATGCATTTGCGAGATATTAGAATGCGATGATTATGCGATGATGTCTGCTTTCTGACTGTACAGTGAAAACTTTGTCAGTTCTAAGGCCTGTTAATGGTTGCACTACCATGGTGAGTAGTGTGACAAGCCAGGGGATTTATATGTATTTATTGTTTGATAATTTGAATAGTCTGTATAACAGGATCAAATAACTGCGTTTAAACCTGCAATTTTTTCCCCCCACTCACCCTGTGAATCAAATAAACCGTAATTCAGCGGCATAATCGGATCAGTTGCTTGGTGTAGTTAGATGTGATTACGGTCTATGTTGGGTGATTGACATGGTGGGGGGGGGGGGGGGGTATGAAGCACTTTAGTCTCTGGGAGGAACAAGGGGGGGGGGGGGGTTGGCGTTCATCTTATTTTTGCTTTAGTATGGGGTCCATTACAAGCAGAGTGCCTTTATTTATCTCATAATCGCCATTGCACACTGTGTCTCTCCAGGGGCCACATGTACAGACAGTGCTGAGCAGAAAAGTATCCTCAGAAAGCTGCGTAAGGGAGTTTCCACACAGAAATTCAAATGTATAAAATAAGAGAATCTGCGTACCTCTCCACACGCGGCACACCATACGTACGCAATGTTTGGAGTCAGTGTGATGTGGCGACACCGTGACCGAAAGGCAGAGGGGAAAAATGTAAAACTTTGCGTAAGCAGATTTCCGACTTACTCCCTGAGCATTCTTTTACGCATTCTTTTTCTCAGTTGTATACATGTGGCCCCAGGTGCGTACGTGTGTTATATACGTATGTTTCAAAGTGCCTTCATGGCCTCTCATTGCTTTCTGAGTTTCGCTGCTCCAGGGTTGTTCGCGTTTAGCAGAAGAGGCTTCTCGATACTCCGCCATGCGACTGCTTTGTAAAAATCGGCGGGATAGTTTAGGGTTTTCTTTCTTCTTCTTTAGAAGAATAACGTGTCCTCATTTTTGGGAACTGACCGCTTCATGCAAATCAATAATATACCTAAGTAATTTTAACTTTTAACCTTCATTTATCAAATTTGTTTTCAAAGACTTGACCAAAGTCAAGGTTGAGACCCGTACAGGATGGCCTAGCTTCGCAAAGCGGTGCGATATGCTATGATTGAGCATAGCGTGGCCTAGCGTCATCGCGGGTAGGTAACGATCATAGCAGCGACTGGCTGGAGACGCACAGTTCAAATGCAGTGACTCGTCTTCATAAGGTATGACATCACTTTGGTTAACTGGCGTACAGCACAAGTCACATTAATTAATTAATGCTTTTCATTTCACGTTTAATATTTCTCAACCTTGCTGACTGACTTCAGTAACTGATGCAATGTTAGTAGCCAAAAGATATCACAAATAGCCTATTTGGCTAAATCTCCCTGGCTTGTTAAACTAGCCAGCTAGCTAGTTGGTACACAGAAAAATTAACTAGTAGATCAGCAAACAAAAAAAATAATAATAATAAAAAATGCAAGTTTCGTGTTTGTCTCGGTGAGTGTAGCCTACGTGTAGCGTGGGAGGTAAACATGGTGACGTGTGGTGCATGTGTCTCCAGTGATTACAGTAACTAGACCAGTGGTTCTCAACCTCGGTCCTGGGGCCCCCCTGTGTATGCTGATTTTCGTTCCAACCACAGCTGCAATCTCAAAAGTTTAACAAGCTGTTAGGTTTTCTTAATTAGGTGCTTGTTTAGAGGGATTATTTACCCTCTTAAGCCACATTATGTCAAATAACTATGCATGCCATGAAGAATGAAATTGCCATGTTCCTATTTTTCATATTGAGCTATATTGCAAATAATACATAAAAAACTAAAATTAAACTAATCAAATTAAAGACTGAATCAATAGGCTCCTAATTAAGGGAAATGTATTTATTTTCAGGATAAAACCCCTTGAGATATACCATCTCGTTTTTGACAAGGTCCTGACAAAAGACAAACAAAAAAAAAAATATATAAATAAATATATATACAGTGGGGCAAAAAAGTATTTAGTCAGTATTTAGAAGTTACCAATTGTGCAAGTTCTCCCACTTAAAAAGATGAGAGACGCCTGCAATTTTCATCATAGGTACACTTCAACTATGAGAGACAGAATGGGGGGAAAGAATCCAGGAAATCACATTGTAGGATTTTTAATGAATTAATTGGTAAATTCCTCGGTAAAATAAGTATTTGGTCACCTACAAACAAGCAAGATTTCTGGCTCTCACAGACCTGTAACTTCTTCTTTAAGAGGCTCCTCTGTCCTCCACTCGTTACCTGTATTAATGGCACCTGTTTGAACTTGTTATCAGTATAAAAGACACCTGTCCACAACCTCAAACAGTCACACTCCAAACTCCACTATGGCCAAGACCAAAGAGCTGTCAAAGGACACCAGAAACAAAATTGTAGACCTGCACCAGGCAGGGAAGACTGAATCTGCAATAGGTAAGCAGCTTGGTGTGAAGAAATCAACTGTGGGAGCAATTATTAGAAAATGGAAGGCATACAAGACCACTGATAATCTCCCTCAATCTGGGGCTCCACGCAAGATCTCACCCCGGGGGGCCAAAATGATCACAAGAACGGTGAACAAAAATCCCAGAACCACACGGGGGGACCTAGTGAATGACCTGCAGAGAGCTGGGACCAAAGTAACAAAGGCTACCATCAGTAACACACTACGCCGCCAGGGACTCAAATCCTGCAGTGCCAGACGTGTCCCCCCTGCTTAAGCCAGTACATGTCCAGGCCCGTCTGAAGTTTGCTAGAGAGCATTTGGATGATCCAGAAGAGGATTGGGAGAATGTCATATGGTCAGATGAAACCAAAATAGAACTTTTTGGTAAAAACGCAACTCGTCGTGTTTGGAGGAGAAAGAATGCCGAGTTGCATCCAAAGAACACCATACCTACTGTGAAGCATGGGGGTGGAAACATCATGCTTTGGGGCTGTTTTTCTGCAAGGGGACCAGGATGACTGATCCGTGTAAAGGAAAGAATGAATGGGGCCATGTATCGTGAGATTTTGAGTGAAAACCTCCTTCCATCAGCAAGGGCAATGAAGATGAAACGTGGCTGGGTCTTTCAGCATGACAATGATCCCAAAACACACCGCCCGGGCAACGAAGGAGTGGCTTCGTAAGAAGCATTTCAAGGTCCTGGAGTGGCCTAGCCAGTCTCCAGATCTCAACCCCATAGAAAATCTGTGGAGGGAGTTGAAAGTCCGTGTTGCCCAGCGACAGCCCCAAAACATCACTGCTCTAGAGGAGATCTGCATGGAGGAATGGGCCAAAATACCAGCAACAGTGTGTGAAAAGCTTGTGAAGACTTACAGAAAACGTTTGACCTCTGTCATTGCCAACAAAGGGTATATAACAAAGTATTGAGATGAACTTTTGTTATTGACAAAATACTTATTTTCCACCATAATTTGCAAATATATTCTTTAAAAATCAGACAATGTGATTTTCAGGAATTTTTTTTCTCATTTTGTCTCTCATAGTTTAGGTATACCTATGATGAAAATTACAGGCCTCTCTCATCTTTTTAAGTGGGAGAACTTGCACAATTGGTAACTTCTAAATACTGACTAAATACTTTTTTGCCCCACTGTATATATGCAACAAATAACAGACATGGTTACAGTTACAATTAAACTAATTATAAAAGAACAAAAACAAACACACACACTCACGCACCATGCACACACCCAGAAATCTAGACACCAACACCCATGTTATAACAACAGTAAATAGTGACAGTTAACGGGAGCAGTCTGTTGTGAGGTAGGTGATAAGAGCATTTTTAAATGAACCTAAATACTGCAGAGATTTGGTTGGTTATTCCAGTCTCTATAATTAAATGAATTTTTTCCCATTTCAAGTGAAATCTTTGGGACATGAAAAAGGAGATGATTATTATAAGTGAATAATTATTATTGGGTAGTTGAACATTGTTTAAGTTTCTTCATAATTTTTTCCTTAAATGTATTAACAAAATGCAGGTTTTGCTCGTTTGCTTTGTCTTTTCTTCATTTTCAATGCTTAGTTTTAGTGGCCAGGTGTTCACAAGTCTTTAATTTGATTAGTTAAAATGTTTTTTTTTGTTATAACCTCTCTCGAAACTATTAGCAATATAGCACAATTAGAATATTGGACTTTTATTCTTCGTGACATGCATAGCTATTGCTAACATAATGTGGCTTAAGAGGGTAAATAATCCCTCTAAACATAAAAAAAACACCTAATTAAGAAAAATTAACAACTTGTTGATATTCTGGGATTGCAATTATGGTTGTAACAAATACCAGCATACACAGGGGTACTCCAGGACCGAGGTTCAGAACCGCTGAACTAGGCGTTTTCATGGCATGTTCAGGAGGCGTGAACACAACGGGGAATGGAGCGACCGGCAAGAAGCCGAACCGTTTGATTGGTCAGAGACGCTCCTCTTAACCAATCGCATTGCTTCAGTACGCAGACCTTCAGTGAATAAGCCAATAGAGCAGCGGCTACGGCTGTTTGTATCTGTTTTTCTGTTCTGCCTTTATGAAGATCTGCTTCGCTCTGACTTTATATGTGGTTCTCTTTTTGGCCTTGTTACCAACGGATTCAAATTTTGAATTTGTCACTGTCTCCAAAGATTAAATATCTAAAAGTAAGCCCCAAACTGTACAAACTTTTTTGTTTGTTTTGCAGTATAACCGTCCCTCACTGTCTCGGGCAGGAACTGGGAATGTTGACTAAAAGGGTTTTTTTCTTCTTTCTAACAAGAATTCAAGGACTGGATCCAAAGAATTGATTGGTTCATGCTATGGTGGTTGAACATTGAGATTTTGTTTTGTCCAGACACGATTTTGCTCACGTAATGTAATGAAGATCAATGCACCACTCAGTCCACATTCGAAGGTTCTATAAGAGCCTTCTCCAGGTTTTACCCGGATGTATGGTTAAGATATCTTTTGCATGAAAATACTGGTAAACTGTATTCAGGAACTTCATATGTATGTAGAGGCTTTAATAATTATTTGTACAAGATAATTTTGAAGAATATTGATATTAATATACATCATTATGCAGCACTGATGCTTTTCAGCGTTTACATTCAATCTTTTCTCATCTGTTAAAAAGATAATAAATATTTTTGACAAAAAACTTGCACGCTGTTTTCTTAGCTCATTTTGGTCCTTTTTTTGTTTTAAGAAAATGAATGTCCGCCATGTTGTAGTTCACTGAGAATCCATGGCCTGAGTATGTGGCCCAGATTGTGCTGAAACTCTGAAAAGTCATGGGTGGTTTTGAGATGTTTCAGGGTGAATAGCTTGCATTGGCACTAAGCTGTAACCATGGGCAGACTATCTCCATGGTTTAAACATGTATAGTAGTGCCAGATAATGGGTAAGCATCTTACCGCAGGGCTTGGTTCATCACCCCACCCATAAAATTAATAAAATCGAATGCAAATTTTCAAACATAATTTTTTTAAATGTTATCACTTTTCATTTTAACACAAAAAGGAAGGTTCTTGCACAGAAATTGACAGAAACACAGCCTTATTTTAGAATAGCTTTCCCCATGCCAGCATGCTTACCATGTCATTCAACTCCTCAGCTGATTTTAAAAATGAGACCATGCCCACTACAGTGATGTCACACCAATCAAAAGGTTTATTTTATGTTCAGCACGTATACAGCTACAATTCAGTAACATCTGTTGTGATTGGTTTGTAAAATTACCACCATACAATACCAATTTGCTAAAGTGTCCCATTCACCCTGGTTTCCCGCTCAACCAACATACGCTGTCGAGAGAAGATTCTGCAACATTGACTCAGCCTCGTTTTGGCCACAAACTTCATCCGAGGTGAGAACATCAATGTGCAGACAATGATTTAGTTAAAATAAGCAAGAAGCCTGAAATTAAATGCTAATGAATAATTATGTTGTCGGAAATATCTTTTGCGCATAATATACATAGCCTGGACCCATCATCAATTTTGTGATTGTAGTCCTAAACTTCACGAAAGCAAGTTAATATGTATGAGATTGTCTTTAAGCAATTAAATTATGGCATTTGTATCTGTTTTGGCTCCATGTATCATGTCCTTAATGGTAACAAGCTTTCCATTCCGTCTTGCTGAAAAGCATCTCCACAGCACCATTCTGCCACCACCATGCTTTATGGTAGGAGGATGTTACCTGGGTGATGGGGAAAGCACTTTGCTTTCAGGCCAAAGAGCTGAACTTTAATCTCATCAGACCACAAAATCTTCTACAGTATATTATATAAATCTTATAAAATCTATATGTGTGCTTGTGAGTGTACCTGCACATCTGTGTGTGTGTGTGTGTGTGTGTGAGTCTTTGGTGGTGCTGTACTGAGTGGGTGGATCTGACGTCTCTGTTCATCCAATCATTCAATGCCTTTGGCTCTGAGTGCCGCCTTTACTTTCTGCAAGAAGCCACGCTCTCTGCACTCAGACCTGTGGAAGAAAGAAACACACACTGATCAAGGAGCAGAAGGACTGAGCTCAACACACCAGACATGGAGAAACTCACAGGTTCAACAGTCACA
>CM056377.1:125816574-125826574 GCA_029718625.1 Synaphobranchus kaupii
TACGCCCCCATTCTCCTTCCTGCTCCATTTGCCTCAGGACATTAACCCCATAAATGGGCTATGAGTGGGAGGGTATCAAGCAGGGGGTGATGTCAGTCATTAACTTCCGACCAATCCGGAGACAGAAAAAAAAAAACACTCTGGGGGGGGGGGGGGGGACTCCCAGTGAGTCAGTGAGGTCATGTGATATAATCTCTTCCTATCTTGGGCTTTTGAGGTTTGTGAATCCTCAGTACACCGTCATTAGTTGAAAAAACACAATAGAGATTAATTAGGGATTGCTTTAATTAGCCGTTAATTAGCTTCCCCCTGCCTGTACGTCAGCATCGCTCTGGAGCCTCACAAAAAAAGAGGGGAGGGGCCCACCGTGATTGGCTGGCAGTTGCCTCATCTGGATGAGGTTGGACAGGCTCTTGATTGACAGCTTGGGCCAGTGGTGGTAGAAAGGGGCAGGATTGGATGATTGACTCTCTCAGGGCGGAGTTCTGGGCTTCAAAACTCCTGCAGGCCCGGACATCACACACACACGCACAGAACACGGGTTTACATGCGTGTACGGTCAGCGGTGTGCCATAACAGCCACAGAGCAGAAGCACTGGTCCCGCGTTGTAGATTAAGGCACTAAAACAACTGGCAACACAAATGAAAATGTAATCAAACAGAACAGATTCTGTACCCCTGATTGGAGTTTCTTCCCTGCAAATGAATGGTGTAATAAAATTGAGTACAGGGGCAAAAAGTAATCCATCTAAACTCTGACCTCCCCGTTAATCAGAACTGAATACCCAAGCACAATTAGTGCTTTATGGCTGTTGTATGAGCCTTTTGATAATGGCGCTCATTCATGCAAATGGACAAGGTTTTATAACGGGTGATTAGAGAGCAATTAAGGCCCTGATTAGATTCCAGTCAATCAAAAATTCACATTTAAAAAAAAAAAAAAAATGAAATGCAGAGAAAAACTAGTTTTGCTCTCTGCATAGGGGGGTATTCTCACCTGTGTAAGATTGGGGCAGCCCCACCCTCTTTGGGACAGGTGCTCTTACCTGTGTGAGTTTGGGACAGGTGCTCTTACCTGTGTGAGTTTGGGACAGGTGCGCTTACCTGTGTGAGTTTGGTGTAGGCAGCCCTGGGGATCCTCATGATCTCACAGTTGTCCTGGGTTACGGCACACTGGGTGATCTTGCGAGCCTCGTCTGTGTCCTGCTCCTCCAGCGACCCGAAACAGCCACCCACTCCCACCTGCAGGAGGAGGAGGTCACAGAATACCTACAGCCAATCAGCAAGTCCAGTTCAGTCACCTGACACCACCCCCTCTGAATGGCCCCAAAGCATTACAGCCATAGTGTCATAAAATGAGCCTGCAAAGTGGAAAGCAGGCCTAGTTTCTCACACGCATTTCTGATTAAACCGAGTTCATATTTCCTGAATGTGTTTAGAGGTCAGTTTTTCCCCAGATTGGCTCAGTTGGGGTTTTTTTTGTCTTTAGATTCCCACTGGGGAATGTCGAATCATGAAGTGCCGTGTGACAACCTCACACAGCCTAAAAGCTGCTCGACACAAATTGAGACTGATCAATTAATCGATTGGTTGATTATCGAGGTGGAGGGAAAGGTGTGACGATCTCGTCTTTTATGAGTCTGGGGAAATAATGTGTTTGTGTGTGATGTACGTGTGGCGGGGCGTGTTTGTGTATGCGTGTGTGTGTGTGTGCTTGTGTTTGTGCGCGTGGCGTGTGTGTACATGTATGTGTGTGCGCATGTGTGTGTGCACATGTGTGCTTGTGTGTCTCCGCTGCACACCATGGTCCCTGCAGCTTTACAGCTGTTGTCATAACCGGCGTCGCTACGGTCACCGTTACCGTGGTAGCCCTTGGATGGTTCTTTGCGGGTCCTGCAGCCTCACGGTGCCCCTCAGCACAAGGTGTACTCCGCTGCATCCGAAAACTGCGGAAAGGGAAAGAGACACAAACGGGGGGGGATAGAGGCGCATTAAACCCCGCCCCCGCGCACCCGTCCCCCTCCCGGGTCACACAGCTCCAGAACTTCCCTGGTTCTGCTTGCCAGGCCCCAGAACTCTGTGAGGCTGCAGGAGCAGCAGCAGTCACATAACTGTGCGTGTGTGTGTGTGTGTGTGTGTGTGTGTGTGGTGTGCGTGTGGAGTGTGTGTGTGTGTGTGTGTGTGTGTGTGTGTGTGTGTGTGTGCGTGTGCGCGCATGTGTATGTGCGTGTGTGAGCGCATGTGTGTGTGTGTGTGTGTGTGTGTGTGTGTGCGTGTGTGTGCGTGTGTGAGCGGCATGTGTGTGTGCAGTGTGTGTGTACAGAACCATCACAAACACAAACTCTCTCACAAACACCCAACTCTCTTATAAACATACAACTTTCTCACAAACATACAACTCTCACAAACACACAACTCTCTCACAAACATACAACTCTCTCACAAACATGCAACTCTCAAACACAACTATAACAAACATACAATGCTCTCAAACACACAACTCCCTCAGAAACATACAACTCTCATAAACATGCCACTCTCTCACAAAACACACCAACTCTCTCAGAGACATGCAACTCTCAAAAACACACAACTATTACAAACATACAACTCTCAAACACACCACCTTCTCACAAACACACAACTCTTTCACAAATATGTACACAAAACCCAAATACTGCACAATTCTCTCAAAAATACACAACTCTCTTAAAAATAAAGAAATCAAACACACAAGTCCTTCATAAATGCAAAACCCCTCTTACAAACACGACTCCCTGAACAACACACTACTTTCCCAGAAAAATACCCTCTGACATAATTTCCGCCCAAACACACAATATGTCTAGAAACACAGAAACCTCTAAAAGTATACTAGTCTGCCAAAAAATCATCTCAAGTGGAAGGGACACACACATTTCTCATAAACACACAACGTTTGATGACACGCAGCGGTTGGTAGGCACACACTGGACCGTCGTTGGGCGCTGCTCTTGAAGAATGTCGATCACCAGGACAGAGTCCATGTACAGAATTCAAAAGGCTATTTAAAAGCCCTTGAAAACTCAAAAAGTTACGCCCAAAAGAACAAATAAATCAAGACGGCAAGAGCAGTAAACGTCAAACAATCTTTTGAGATATTGACGAGCGTGTCCGGCGTGATCGATAGATTAGATGAGTTCATATAGCAGCGTGTCTTTGGGTTTTGTCATGTGGATAACTCACATAATCAGACTGAGAGCTTTAATTTACTTATTTGCTTGCATCCTAATAAAACGGGGCCTCCCTGTCGTTATTGGAGCCCAACGCCAGATGGTCCACATCTATAACAATTTGCACTATATGAGCAGGGCGAGGAGGATGGAAGACCCTGCATGTTCATTGGCTCCTGCAAATGGCTTTGCGTTATAATCCAGATATTGGTGAGTGTTCTGGTTTTGAAAGCAAGGCCCGCAGGCCCTTGAACAACAGACCAGCAACGAGAAAGCAAGTGACCATCAAAGCGTCTGTCCTGCCCATTAAAACCATCTCCCCCTCTCAGTCTGGGAGTTTTAATAAAGCGCTATGGGCCTGATTTAAACACACGCAAAACCAATAACACGACCAATGATTGGTGCAAAACAAATACCATGACCAATCAACGGTCATGTTATTGGTTTTGTATGTGCTGAAAGATTTTGTACATGCTAAGCGTCTTACTACATCAGGCCCTATGCCTCTGTTAAATATATAACGACATAACGACTTGTATGAAAGCTGCTATATTAACTTCTTTGTTGTTGTTGGTTGTTGTTTCTGTTGGGTGTTGTTGTTACTACTACTATTATTAAGGGAGATTTAGACCTGGACTTAATCAACAATTGTCCTCCAATGTCAAAGTTTTTTTCCTCCCACAAACGGTTTGAATAATAGATTTAATACAGGCTTAACAGAGTTAAGTTTACATACCTTTCTATACTTATCAAATTCCTAATGCAGATGCAGGAGACTTACTGGGCCAGTTTTGCTGAATTTGATTGGTTGGCTGCACCCCATCTGGGACTCAAACCAACAACCTTCAGGTTATGAAGAAAGATCCAAAACATGTAATGATCCAACGTCACGTCTTTGCCTTAAGCCGCCACTTGATTTATGTGCATTTCAATGCTTGATAAGCGTGTGATTGAAAACTTGGCGTGAGTGTGCAAAAGAACAGGATTTGGAGAGAATTTTTTATCCAATTAGCACCAGTGAACTTCCTCCAGACCCTGAAACCCACACAATGCCTGGGGGGACTAAAACAAACATGGTGTTGAGAGAAAGCTCATAAATGAAGAGAAAATGTGATTTTAAAGTCTATTACAAAACCCCGCAGACACATGTGTTTTAGTTTTATTTCACGCTAATGCTACTCACAACAGCAGCAGTGCTTTTCATAAGCCAATAGCATGTAGAATATGTTATTAATACGTAATAAAGCCTTTATATGTGCATGTGTGTGTTAGATTGAGCAATTATGTATGTGTATGTATGTGTAGGTATACGGTGTGTGTGTGTGTGTGTGTGTGTGTGTGTGTGTGTGTAAGATTGAGTGATTATGTACAGTTTGTATGTGTATGTATTGTATAGGTACTGTATGTGTGTGTGTGTGTGTGTGTGTGTGTATAGATTGAGTGATTATGTATGTGTAGGTATACTGTATGTATGTATGTGTGTGTGTGTGTGTGTGTGTGTGTGTGTGTGTTTGTGTGTGTGTGTGTGTATATGTGTATGTGTGTGTGTGTGTGTGTGTGTGCATACATAGGTATACGGTATGTGTGTGTGTGTGTGTGTGTGTGTGTAGATTGAGTGATTATGTATGTGTAGGTATACTGTATGTATGTATGTATCTATATGTGTGTGTGTGTGTGTGTGTGTGTGTGTGTGTGTGTGTGTGTGTGTGTGTGTGTGTGTGTGTGTATTTATGGACACTCACTGGTCTGCTCCCTCTCCCAGGACTCCAGTATAGCGATGCTGCTGATCTGTTGCAGCTCCTGATTGGACAGGAGGGCGGACAGGCACGGAAAGGCGTTCAGTGTCCTGCAGATATCCTGCTGATCCACCTGGGACCTCTCTATGGGCCTGCACAGAACACAGCATTATGACATCACCATGACATCATCTCAGCATCATCATGACACCATCAGCACAGCATAATGACATCAACATCACAACATCATCACAGCGTGACATCGCAGTAACATCATAATGCCATTGTCATCGCAACATTATCATGACATGACCATCACAGCATGATATCATAGTAACATCATCAATACATCATCACAGCATGATTATGATATCTGCGTGACATTATTAAACCATGTAGGTCACTTTTGCTTTCCCCTGCGTGAATATGAAGAATATGAACGTGAAGACATTTAATAACGGATACAATAATAAAGTAATCATCGTCATCACTGTGACTTCATCCTTGCTTCTACAGTACACATAGGGAGGCTCAATGCCTCTGCTCCATGAGTAGGAACATGCGGCCATTTTGAAGGTCCAGAGTCTCATATAAAAGGAGACCCTGATCATGCCTAATCTGAACATGCAGTTGGATTTTGTAAATTGGGACGGTTGCACATTGTCAGATAAACCAATTGAATCCACCTGCTCTGAACTGCTGCTAGAAATAGTGTCAGATCGTGTCAGAAATACAAAGTGCTCGTCCGGTATTTCAAAAGCAATAAAAGTCCTGCCATTTTACCTCCTCCGGTCAGGTTTACAGGAGCAGAATTGTCATGGCTTTTAATCGTCCATCAAACTCTTATGATCGAGCTCAGATGGAACAAAAACCAGAAACGGCACCGGCACTCCAGGATCAGGGTTGCCTACCCCTGTATTCGATGAAAGGAGCACAATTCCCTGGTACACCTGTTTATAGGGCCGGCCTGTATGCTGGTTTTTGTTCCAACCAATACTTTTGGCTTAATGTGGTACTGACGGCGGTTCACTCCTGTATCGGTACAACAGTAAACATTAAAAACACTTGCAAAGCCCTCACCTGTTGCTCATTATAAAATGTTAACTCAGATGTTAGCTCAGACAAATGGATGGGCTACTTCAATAATTAAGAGATTGGCATGAAACCCCAAAATGGATCAGCCACATCGGGCGATACTGTAAATCTATAGAACGTGTGATTTGCTGTTAGATGCATAGAGCCTAGTGCCATGTGTTAAGAGCCCAGCTGCTGCAGTTCTGCGCTGGTAATATTGTCACAGTAAATAAACCACAGTAGGATAAATTATATTGCAAAAAATAATATCAACAATAACAAAATACAAAGGAGGGGGTTAATAAACTCTGAATGTTAGGTATTACTGACTCAGCTAAAAATGTGTGCCTGCATTTCCGTGTGTGCGTGTGTGTGCGTGCGTGCGTGCGTGCGTATGCGTGTGTGTGTGCGTGTGCGTTTGTGTGCGCGTGTGTGTGTGTGTGTGTGTGTGTGTGTGTGTGTGCGTGTCTGTTGGTCTCAGTTCATTTCAACCATTATAAATTGCAATTTACAGTTTTTCTCTTTTTTTTTTTGAAGAGGGAAAAATAAATGGGTTATGTTGCAAATGTCATGTTTGACAATAGCAGAGAGTGCAGTGAGCCGTTAAATTAATTTTCTGCATTGCTTAGCCTCGGTCTCCTGCATCATTCTGCTGTATTCTGTGACCAACAGGATGCCTGAGAAGGAAAGGCTGAAATGAACACACATAACCTCTCCTGTCTGTCTGCTTTATTATTACCATAAACAATGACTACAAAATAGGCTTGATAGGCTTGTTCACAGACTCTGATCAAAAGTCAAAGTGTGAGATTCAACACTTCAAATCAGTCCGCCCAATCAATTTATAACTTTCTGTTACAGAAATAGGAACTTAACATGTTAACCTTTACTCAGTAAAGCGAAACTCACAGTTTTTGTCTCAGCTGCGGTCACGGTTTTGATGTAATTAGAAGTGACGTGCACAGGAAAATATTCAGCCTTAATTCAACTCTAACCGCTTATATGAGTTTGTCTAACAGTTCCAATAGGGGTCAGATGTACTCAATCAGAGTGCATCTATACTATCAGAGTTCATTAAACACTGAACAATTTAACATGTAACACCTGCATAATCTGCAGCTACTCATAATGCATGCAGCATAGAGATACAGTGCTGCAGTCCTGCAATACGTTTATTTCACCAAAACACCCCTGTATCGTTCAGTACACAACATTCACATTTGCGTTCATAATTATACCCTCACTGATAATTCATTAAGACCACATTAAAATTCATTCATTATGTTCTGGGCTTGAGAATAATCAGATTACTTTTGGCCTAATGAAAAATTATTCTGAAGTTTAATTATACGGATAATTACAGAGAGGCGGAAATACTCCCACGACTCAAACAATGTGGTATTTCTACCTCTGTACCAAAGGTTTGTGAAATCGTTCTCTTTATTACAGGATCACACGAAAACCCATTTCAATTTCCCTGTGAAGGATAATGAAAGTTTACCTTAGCTTTAGGGGGGGAAAATCATTTTATATGATCCTAAAACAGTTTTAATAATGCAAAGCCTACAACAGTTTTCATCAGGTTTATACAGGTTAAAATGTTGTTTTGTAATACAGGCGTTGGTTTATTACCTTTATCCTCTTTAATCCTACATCACCCCCCCCCACACACACACACACACACCTGTGCACCTGTGAATGTGCTCAGACGTGCGCGAACCACCTGTCTTTTTACAGCTTTGTTTTAGGACCATAAGATCCTTTCTGGACAGCATCTGGCAATCGATCCCATTACTCACGTAACTACCGCAATGTAATATCTGGCATATTATTACATTTCCAGTGAACACAGGTAGTGCTGTGCAGATAAACGCCTTTTAACCCTCATATTATGTTGACATTTTATGACACTTTTTATGTTTGGGGTCAAATTGACCCCAAAGGTTTAAAATGGCACAAAACTATTGTAATAGAAAAATGTTTACACTTTCTGTGTTACCTTTTGTGTGTCTCCCAATTGACTAGCCTTTTATCCAGAAATATTAAAAATCTGTCAATAAACATCTCATTTTAGAGCCTGAGGTAAGTGAAGGTCCGTGAAGTTTAAAGATAAAAATAAAAAGGGTTGTATATTTTCTTACATTTTATACAGCTACTCCACAAATGACCCCACAAAACACCTTTGTATACAGAGTTGGTACAGGAAAATTGCACTATGTTTTATTGAGTGTTTAGTAATCCCAACAAAGTAAGAAAAGTTGTATAGTGTGGAGATGAAAAATAAGGTTAACAGGTTTTTTAAGAGACAAACACAGAATCGAGCCAAGTTGTCCCCAAACATAATATGAGGGTTAAGTGTGAGACAGGTTGTTTGAGAGAGCACAACTGAGTGCATGTTTTATTCAGTGTGATTCACAGCAATGGCGATGTATTTTACATTAGCTGAGTCTGGCTGGGAAAAAAAGCATCATTATGATGTACATACAGCAAGCGTGGTGAAAATAGCTTTCTTTTATTCCCACCTGCAACACAGTTACCCATCTAAATAAAGAGGGAGATCTCTGAGAAAGAGCTACTGTGTTTATGTCTGGGATCTTTTGTTGGTTTGTTTGTTTGTTTAATGTATTTTCAAACCATATTAATATCTCATGTGTGGTCCACTGGTGTGCTTCCTGGAGATGGTTCCTATGATTGAAATGTTTTAATGTTCAGTGGTTTCATTGTCATGGCTGTGTTTCAGTGCCGATTACATGCCATCGGCCATCTCCAAGGATACCCTCGGAGCGCTGTCAAACTGGGGTTGCGGGAATATTGTATTCTCTGGTTAGAAATGGAAACATCATAATACAACCACAGTGGTGGTGGAGTGAGGGTGGTGGGGGGGGGTATTTTCACAAGATTCCCTCCTGCCCTGGTGCAGAATGGCCTCACTACATTGTCACATCAATCTTTGTCCGTTTGAGTACACGAGAACCAACAGTTTCAGTCGTCTCTGCTCGCCATTCTGTAGTCTATCTGGAAAATTCCTAACAAAAAAAACCCCAAAACCAAATAAAAATCCTCCATATCACCTGTCGTGCGCTTCACTGACCCCCATTAAATACTTGTGGAAACGTCTGAATCCGGCTCTTTAGTTACAAAGGCCCAAATGCGCGGGCTCAGTCACAGCCCAGCAGGCTTATTATTCTATATAATTGCAGCAGAACATTGCAGTCCCGGCCGGCTGCTTACCTTCACCTCTCCAGCCCTTTAAAATGTTGAGACAGGTGGAGCTTCAGAGCCCTGTAGGGAAGAGCTTAACTCCTTCAGTGAAGTAAGATGGCCGCCGTGCGCGGATCTCTCTGCTTGTCTTTCACGCTGTCAATCAGAGCGTGTTCCTCAGGGGTCAGAGGGTCTGAGAGACGTCAGCAGCAGCGGAACATCTGAGGCACTTTGAGGCCACAGTACGATACGGTGAAGCCGCTCGGCAGGTACTTATTTCAGATGCATTTTGGGGGTTATTCTCACTCTCTCACTCTCTCACTCTCTCACTCTCTCACTCTCTCACTCTCTCACTCTCTCACTCTCTCACTCTCTCACTCTCTCTCACTCTCTCACTCTCTCACTCACTCTCACTCTCACTCTCACTCTCACTCTCACTCACTCTCACTCACTCTCACTCTCAATCTCAATCTCACTCTCACTCTCACTCACTCTCTCTCACTCACTCTCACTCACTCTCACTCACTCTCACTCACTCACTCTCTCTCTCACTCACTCTCACTCACTCCTCTCTCTCACTCTCTCACTCACTCTCTCACTCTCACTCACTCTCACTCACTCCTTGCTTTCTTTTATCCAGAGGAAAAAGAAAGAGAGGTGTCTCGATGTTTGTGAAAGTAATCTCACGTCCACTGTGGCAGCTGCTCCACAGTGACTGACCGCGCAGCCCGTTTGATGCCCCTTCTGTTCATTTATTTATTTATTTATTTATTCTGT
>CM056377.1:125829074-125926574 GCA_029718625.1 Synaphobranchus kaupii
AAATACAGAGAGTAAACAAGAAGTCTTAATTGGATGCTGGAGGCTGTACGCATTGTGGTGTAGAGCAGGGATACTCAAATCTGGCCCCCGAGGCCTGTAGCACTGCTGGCACAATCATTGTGTCTTTGCTGCGGAGAGCAAAATCTTTTTATTGGTTCAACAAAGTCAAGTCAATGATTGACAGCTCAGTGTAGATTCACCTGTTGTGAGGTGATTGAAGCCTCACTCCCTCGTCACCAGTCTGTAGATAGATGGGGAGGAGGAGAGATTTTTGACTGTTCCTGGGGACGTGTAAAAGTTGGTAAATCTAAAGAGGTCTCCTGTGTTTTTTTTCTTTTCTGTAAAATTAAAAGTTCACTGTCTATCCCCAGTTGCTCCTTTGAGATTGAGCAGGTCATCCAGGATCCGCCCAGATCCCGAACGCGCGGCAGGGCGTACTTCCGGCTCTAGAGACCGGCGTTCCCAGCATCCCACACTATCGCTGCTGGTGATCAAGCCTCCCACATGACTTTTAACCAGGAACGGGGAATTTCCAGATTAAGATGGACATAATCCTGGAATGTGGGTGTTGTACAAAGGCGGGACTGAGCGGGATTCCAGCAATCCGCCAGAAAACCTCCCAAAGCAGACACTCATTTTCGAGAGCTGCTTTGTCCTCACACTCTGCTGTAAATACAGCCCAGACACACACTGTGCTGTAAATACAGCCCAGACACACACTCTGCTGTAAATACAGCCCAGACACACACTGTGCTGTAAATACAGCCCAGACACACACTGTGCTGTAAATACAGCCCAGACACACACTGTGCTGTAAATACAGCCCAGACACACACACTGCTGTAAATACAGCCCAGACACACACTGTGCTGTAAATACAGCCCAGACACACACTGTGCTGTAAATACAGCCCAGACACACTCTGCTGTAAATACAGCCCAGACACACACTGTGCTGTAAATACAGCCCAGACACACACTCTGCTGTAAATACAGCCCAGACACACACTGTGCTGTAAATACAGCACAGACACACACTGTGTTTGA
Source organism: Synaphobranchus kaupii (assembly GCA_029718625.1). Lineage (NCBI taxonomy): Eukaryota > Metazoa > Chordata > Actinopteri > Anguilliformes > Synaphobranchidae > Synaphobranchus > Synaphobranchus kaupii. Next base: position 125,830,121 of record CM056377.1, read on the forward strand.
ATCCTCACTCCCGAAGAGATCGCTCCTCTAAATGTGGGACGACGCATTTCCTCCCAAAACCCAGAGCGAGGGTTCCATGGTGACCTTGCTCCTCCGGGGTCAGTGCCACGAAACTGTGTGGGGACGTAGAAAAAGCCCCTGTTCCACCGCTTTAAAACTCCGAAAGAACACACTGGAAATACCCTTAAGCATCATTTTCCCTTGGTGAAAATAGAGCCCAAAAGTGAGGAACAGGAAGTAAACTATTTTTTTTAAAATAAAACTGTTGCTGCACACAGTCCTCCATAACTCTTAATTAACTTTACAAACACCACTGTACCCCGAGCCAGTACTGAGATTCCTCCTGAAGGATCAGAACAACGTTTATCAGCAACAATGACAATAAAATCTGGGTGTATCAAAAGGAGGTGCACATTCTGATGGCTGTGACCTCTGACCCCCCGATTCCCCCCACCCCCACAAGAGAGGCCTTTCCTCATGTTTCATTTTTTGTTTTTCGGCTTAAATGATTGACATTGGTTCTGGCATGGGACAGGGAAGCCAGAGGAGGTTAACGGGTTCTTGCGGTTCTGGCGTGGGACAAGAAAGCCAGAGGAGGTTAACGGGTTCTTACGGTTCTGGCGTGGGACAGGGAAGCCAGAGGAGGCTAACCGGGTTCTTACAGTTCTGCCGTGGGACAGGGAAGCCAGAGCAGGTTAACGGGTTCTTACGGTTCTGGCGTAGGACAGGGAAGCCAGAGCAGGTTAACCGGTTCTTACAGTTCTGGCGTGGGACAGGGAAGCCAGAGCAGGTTAACGGGTTCTTACGGTTCTGGCGTAGGACAGGGAAGCCAGAGCAGGTTAACCGGTTCTTACAGTTCTGGCGTGGGACAGGGAAGCCAGAGCAGGTTAACGGGTTCTTACGGTTCTGGCGTAGGACAGGGAAGCCAGAGCAGGTTAACCGGTTCTTACAGTTCTGGCGTGGGACAGGGAAGCCAGAGCAGGTTAACGGGTTCTTACGGTTCTGGCGTAGGACAGGGAAGCCAGAGCAGGTTAACCGGTTCTTACAGTTCTGGCGTGGGACAGGGAAGCCAGAGCAGGTTAACGGGTTCTTACGGTTCTGGCGTAGGACAGGGAAGCCAGAGCAGGTTAACCGGTTCTTACAGTTCTGGCGTGGGACAGGGAAGCCAGAGGAGGCTAACGGGTTCTTACGAGGGAGCCCAGTTGGAAAAGGCAAAAGACGAGGAGTACTTTGGGGGGGTGTGATTAATGCGCTGGACACGGTGTTGTTTGCGAGGAGAGGGAGAGAGAAAGAAGGGAGAGAGCCAGAGAAAGAGATAGAGGAAATCGAGAGAAGGCGAGAGAGATAAAAAAGAGAGAGAGAGAAGGTGAGAGACAGAGGAAGTGAGAATGGTACAGTAGAAATGCAGGGTGTAGAGGAAGTGAGAATGGTACAGTAGAAATGCAGGGGTGTAGAGGAAGTGAGAATGGAACAGTAGAAATGCAGGGGTGTAGAGGAAGTGAGAATGGAACAGTAGAAATGCAGGGTGTAGAGGAAGTGAGAATGGTACAGTAGAAATGCAGGGGTGTAGAGGAAGTGAGAATGGAACAGTAGAAATGCAGGGTGTAGAGGACGTGAGAATGGAACAGTAGAAATGCAGGGTGCAGAGGAAGTGAGAATGGTACAGTAGAAATGCAGGGTGTAGAGGAAGTGAGAATGGTACAGTAGAAATGCAAGGGTGTAGAGGAAGTGAGAATGGTACAGTAGAAATGCAGGGTGTAGAGAAGAAGTGCATTTAATCACATCTCTTAGTGGCTCCAACTTCTGGCGTGAAGTTTCACTCCCTCAGCCAAATCAGAATGCAAAGCCAAACATGTGCGTGTGCGTGTGCGTGTGTGTGTGTGTGTGTGTGTGTGCGTGTGCGTCAAAGCAGAGTCCTTTTTCTGCTGCACCGTAGAGAAGAAGCAGGATCAGACCCAACTGGAAGACACGTCCATGGGCGAGACTGCATGTTCAATTTCACCAAACAGGCAAAGTGAGATGTCTTTGGGAATGGCTGGCCTGCTCGAGTCCTGAACTCCTATAGTTCTAAATTCTGTTAACTCCTATAGTTCTAAATTCTGTTGGACTGTTAGTGTACACGAGCTCTGGAGTTCTGGAAGACTGCCAGTGACATCATAATGATAAATAATATTATAATCACGTCCCTTGTCTTTTACTGTCCTCCCTGTTGGCCATGAGCACAGACGTGCAGTTTACAGACTCCCGTGCTTCCACACAGCAACAGAGTTTTTTCTCAAGCAGTCTTCATTAAATGAGGCTCACAAACAAGGGCCAATCGGGTGCCACGAGAACCCTATCAGCCAATAAGGAATCACAAACACTGAAATGAGAGCCCCGAAGTGAATAATAGATTATTGTTGTTCTTGTTTTTTTTGGGGTGACCTCTGGTGCTGCTTGGCTGAGCACAGCTGCCAGATAGGAGGGGTTAGTTGGGGCCAGGTAAGTTTGGGAGACCTCTCCACCTGGCCGAGATCAACCTTCACAACACCCCGTGTCCTCAGGTACACTGTGTATCCCAAACTGTATTCGCCAAGATTTGTACAAACCTGGCACCCAACTTTACCTTTGGATTTTAGGACTAAAAGAGTACTGGCATGTTGTTATAAAAAAAGTTTTAACTGAAAACTGGATAGTCCATTGTCTGAAGGTAGTGGGTGAGCTTAGACAGGCTCAATGGCCTGTACTGATCATGATGTGAATTTTGCTGTCCCCCATAGTTTTTAAGGCAGGAAGTTTCTGAAAATTGTACAAGATAAAGGAAATCTAACGGCCAGATCTTCTTTTTTTTCTCCTCTTCCTCCTGTAAGTGGTAATTGGAGAATGGGGGGCAGAGTGTGTTGAGTAAGAGCATCTCATTCTCTCAATCACACCACCTCTTGTGATAAATTAGCACATCAAAGACATGGATTACTACAGTACAGCAAATAGTCCCACTGCTACAGTTCTCTGCCACTGCAAATGTCCTTCAGAGTGAATTACACACACGTACAAGCACACCACACACTCTCTCTCTCACACACACACACACACACACCACACACTCACTAACACACACACACACACACACACACACTCTCACTCACACACGCATACACACACACACACTCTCACTAACACACACACACACACACACACACACACGCACACACACTCTCAGTCACACTCTCTCACACACAGACACACACACACACACACACACACACACACACACACACAGATAAATAGGCAATGCCACACAGTCAAGCTGGCTTATGATTGGCTGTTTTTACATGGTCATCCTGTCCTTGAGTGTAAAGGTGCAGCACAGAGACACTGATAACAGGGAGAGAGAGAGAGAGGGGGGGGGGGGGGGGGCTGATTCAAAGAAAAAATAAATAGGATAAATATAAGAGAGAGGCAGAGAAAGTGCAGATGCAGCAGATTGGGGGGAGGTCTCTCATTTCCTTCATAAAACAAGAGGAGGGTTTCCGCTGGAGGGGGGGGGGGGGGGGGGGGGGCACTTCCTGTCTCCCGCCTGCCTCAACTACCCTGGCACACAGACAGGCTCTCACGGGAACCCAGAACAGTGTGTGTGTGTGTGTGTGTGTGTGTGTGTGTGTGTGTCTGTGTGTGTGTGTGTGTGTGTGTGTGTGTGTGTGTGTGTGTGTGTGTGTGTGTGTGTGTGTGTGTGTGTGTGTGTGTGTGTGTGTGTCTGTGTGTAATAATGCAGCTTGGTCTCTCATAGAGACAGAGAGAACAGCAGATATCTCTCTGCATAATGCAGCTTGGTCTCTCATAGAGACAGAGAGAACAGCAGATATCTCTCTGCATAATGCAGTTTGGTCTCTCATAGAGACAGAGAGAACAGCAGATATCTCTCTGCATAATGCAGTTTGATCTCATAGAGACAGCAGAGAGAACAGCAGATATCTCTCTGCATAATGCAGTTTGGTCTGTCATAGAGACAGAGAGAACAGCAGATATCTCTCTGCATAATGTAGTTTGGTCTCTCATAGAGACAGAGAGAACAGCAGATATCTCTCTGTATAATGCAGCTTGGTCTCTCATAGAGACAGAGAGAACAGCAGATATCTCTCTGCATAATGCAGATTGGTCTCTCATAGAGACAGAGAGAACAGCAGATATCTCTCTGCATAATGTAGTTTGGTCTCTCATAGAGACAGAGAGAACAGCAGATATCTCTCTGCATAATGCAGTTTGGTCTCATAGAGACAGAGAGAACAGCAGATATCTCTCTGTATAATGCAGCTTGGTCTCTCATAGAGACAGAGAGAACAGCAGATATCTCTCTGCATAATGCAGATTGGTCTCTCATAGAGACAGCGAGAACAGCAGATATCTCTGCATAATGTAGTTTGGTCTCATAGAGACAGAGAGAACAGCAGATATCTCTGCATAATGTAGTTTGGTCTCATAGAGACAGCGAGAACAGCAGATATCTCTCTGCGATATCACCTAACAGACGATATCACCCTCCGAAAAGAGTGACCTTCAATCGGCTAAAGAAATTACTGGTTTATATATTTTTTGAAATCCCCCCCCCCCCCCCCCACCCCTCCAAATGACAGCAGTTGAATAGATGTCGCACAGACATGTTAGTCACGCCACAAAGCTCATCATAAAAATTTTATTTTATTTTTTTAAACTGCTTTTCCTGACACTGCTGTGGATATCTGTAATTACATTCACCAACAAGCAAAAGGGCCTTGCTGACCTTCAACCCTGCCAAAGCAACCAATCAGGGTGAAGCACTTCAAGCAATTGGCCAATCAAACTGACTACATTACATTCCCCTTCTCGGCTGCTCAGAGAACATAAAAAGTCATGTAATTTTGTAGAGAGCATATACAATTTTTATTTATTTCTTTATTTAACTTTCCCTGGGGAAATGGCAAAGAGTCTTTCCTACCACATTTTCTTCACTGAAAAGAAGAAAAAAAAGGTTCTCATCCAAAAACATGGATAGACTGTGTGAGGATTTTTACTGGAATTAGTTGAACACCTACGACACTCACCCCCATAGACCTGTGAATTTGGCTTTCTGCTCTTCCCCTCTCAAACTACCCAAGAAAAATGAATACAATCACGTTCAGAGACCCTGGGAAAGACCTGGATCAAAAGCAAAAAGACTCAACTAAAATAATGACATCAATCCCAGAACCCCCCCCCCCCCCCCCCCCCCCCTGGAAGACACGCCCTGTGCGTCAGTCAGGGATCAGTACTGCACGTTCAAATAAACACAGAAAACCAAATAAATCCATGCAGTCGCCAACAATGACAGTGCTGGGCGAAGTTGAAAACCACGCCCCCCCCCAAATGTAATTAAATTCATATAAATGAATAAAGCTGAGGATAATTATATATATATATATTTATTTTTTTATTATTTTAATGTAGACGCTCCTTAAGTCTTGAGCAGATGTGACCGGTTTAGTAAACTTGATATTTGAACTATGATGATCTCATCATGGTTCTTATTATAATGCACGGTTTTACATACACAAAGAACAATGATAATGCATGCACTTCACACTTATGAGCCTGTACTTTCAAAAAGGTGAGAAACTGCCCTCTTGTGGCCGCAAAAGGAAATTCACGGTCTTTCTCTTGCTGAAGACCAAAGAGAGCCCTTGTGGACTTGTGTACTGTGGACTTGCAGACTTTAGTGGCGTATTTCCGAGGGAGACGTAAGTATGCTTTGATGCGGACTTGCAAAAAGCGCGGGTAGAGGGTGCAAAAAGTCCACATAAGAGCACTTGCCAAAAACTCTGTTTTCACAATGGGTCAGCCCTAAGCACTCACAGACTTAACGAGAACGCGCCTTGAGTCCAGAGAATGGGACTCACTCACTCACTCACTCACTCACTCACTCACTCACTCACTCACTCACTCACTCACTCACTCACTCACTCACTCACTCACTCACTCACTCACTCACTCACTCACTCACTCACTCACTCACCTCACTCACCTCACTCACTCACTCACTCACTCACTCTCACTCTCACTCTCACTCTCACTCTCACTCTCACACACACACACACTCACTCTCACACTCACTCACTCACTCACTCACTCACTCACACACACTCACTCACACACTCACTCACTCACTCTCTCACTCTCTCACTCTCTCACTCTCTCACTCTCTCACTCTCTCACTCTCTCACTCTCTCACTCACTCACTCACTCTCTCTCTCACTCTCACTCTCACTCTCACACACTCTCACACTCACACTCACACACTCACACACTCACACTCTCTCACTCTCTCACTCACTCACTCTCTCACTCTCTCACTCTCTCACTCTCTCACTAAATTGGGAGGAAGAGAGCAGAAAGAATCTGGGGGATTAAAGTAAATGGAAAATGTTAAACTAAAAAATGCAAACGCTTCCGTAATGTCACGCAGAGGTCATAAGGTCATCCGTGCGAGTACTCACAGTTTCCGCAGAGCCTGCAGTGTTTGGCCAATCAGGTGATCCCGCTTCAGCCTGCTGTGATTCTGACTCCGCCCCATATCCCAGGATGCACTGCTGCCCCCTCGTCTTCCTCTCACAGGAATGTGCATGCTATTAGGAAACAACATAACTGCTTGAATATTGTGATTTTTTTTTAAATGATGTCTTCTGTTTCTGGAACCTCGGTCCTAAGTCTTACAGAACATAACTGCCAGGTTGAGGGGCCCTGTAACTGTTCATTTCCAACATATCATATTTTGAATGAATTATGAACTTATCATCTCACTCAAAGGAGTGTGTTTTAAAAGAAATGAGCCACCTGGGAAGCAGTGTAGGATAACGGTAAGGGAGCAGGGCTTGCATCTCAATGGTGGTTGCGGGTACAATGCCTTAGTGAGGCACAGCTGCTGTACCACACTGTGAGGCGCTTATTATCTCTTCAGTACTTATCGAGCTGTATAAACGGACTGTATGTAAAAATGAAAGAAAGCTTTGTAAGATAATCTAATTTTATTGTATATTTGAATAAACGAACAGTATGCGAAAATGAAAAGCTTTGTAAGGTAAATCAGACTTATTGTATATTTTCAAACTGATGTAACAAAGCTCTATGTAGACGTTAAAACAAGATCAACAAAATATGTCACTGTTGTCATTATCGCTGAACAGGCGAGCGTCTAAATAAGCCATAAAACCTGTGTGAAATGTGTGTGCATTTACAGATAATTAAATAAAGAATGGGAAGACTGATATAGAGCCATTTAACAGGATGCTAGACCACTACCACCCCTGCACAGCCTGTGTGTGTACAGTGGTGTAGAGTCTACCATTAACTGGACTCTCCTGAGAAAGTCAAGCAGCTCACGCTTAATGGAAAAGGCCGTCTCAGGTATCCCTCCATAACTACCCCATAAATGCCTGAGTGGGGTCAGATCCGGTGACTGAGTGCGTGGCCGTGGTGTATGTGTTGTGACATCACGTCATTCTCCTCTACTTGTGCTCTGTGGATGGGGCGGGGGGCGGGGGGCGGGGGGCGGGGCCAGAGTCATTCTGAAACACGCCCCTCTCTACAGGGAAGATTATGCTTTAAAATGGGGGTGACAAATGAGACCAATCAGAAGCATAATGATTGACAGTGACCCTGCTGTCTAAGGGTAAGACTGTGCTAAGTACATGCTAGCAGAAGGTGCCCCACACCATTACACAGCCACAAAAATTGAAATTTATTTAGTCCACTCCCTTTATATCTTATATTACATTACTGGCATTCAGTGGACGCTCTTAAGCAGATCGACTTACACAACTTAAGCACTTCAGGTTAAGTACCTTACTCAAGGGTACCTGGGAATCACACCTGCAACAAGCCCAGTTCTCCAACTCTTATACAAAACTTCCGCCCCAAATCTTATACGTCCATAATAACGCAGAACACACAAATACAGCAGCATTTATGAGGCAAGGCCATGGAAATTTCCAGAAGGATGTGGTGGAAGCCGCTTGATAGCGTGCAATCACACAGGTGAAAAGCCCTCGACTACAGGAGAACTGCGCTCACAATAAATAGGGTGATTCACAATTCAAAATAAAGAGACAAGGACAAAGAGAAATAAACACTGAGTTCACCAGACCGAGCCCAGGTACCAGAGAACCATCCTTCGCACTTTCAGGGGATCGCCTGGCAACCTCGGGGGAACCGTGAAACGACGCCGCTAACTACAACGATAACGGAACGGTGCTGTTGATTACTCAACTATTTATTTTTATTTTTTTTAAAAGCCGTCCCTGTTGGTGTTTAAGACGCGACCCCAACCTGCAAAGCACCCAGGGATACCGGTGTTATCGCTAACGTCCGGTGTACGGAGACGCGCGACCAGACACGGGTTTTAATTCCGTCTTCATTCTGAGGTGGATTGAAATGACGGAGAACCCGGCGGCGGTAAGGCAGAGGCACAGAGGCCACCACGCGGCTGGACCCCTCTGCTCTATCCTACAAACAGATACAATTTCAACTGCAAATTCATTTATGGAAAGGCCTGATGAGTCAGGGGTCTCATTGACTCACCGATCTCCCACTCCCCACCACCACCCTAACTAACAGTTACAGCACACTACGCCCTCAACCTGGGTTCTTGACCTTTTTAAGGAGCCAATTATGTAAGCCCTTGACACTAAAACCACACAATGAATCATTTGCCCCACCCCCTCCCACACAGGGCAGATCTATATTCTGGCCAATTAACAAAGTGACTCAAATGTCGCAGCCCACCCCGGCCCTCATTTTGACCGTTTCTTTGGTTAGTGTTGTGCCACCATTGTTACATCAGCATTAGAATGTTCAGTTAAGAACATTCTCATCACGTTTGTGATCTTATACCTTAAACAAAAGGGTTAAGTCGTTTAGAGCAGAGGTTGGCATGAATTCCAACAACGGGTACGACTCTCCATGGCCAGCCCTGCTTTACTTAGAGCCGGAATGGCCGACGCTGGGAGCGATGCCGTTTCCATCCCTATGATTACTGAGTTCCTAGTGGGAAACAAAGCTGCCTGTACAGAGACACTTCACACATCTACCTCATGCATGAGTGCCTGAACAACAAGGGCTGTGTCTCGTGCTTATTAATGGAGAGAATGGCTGGGTTAATGATCACGTCTCCTTACATTAGCACACACTGGAGAACACACACCAACTCCCCTTCCAACTATCCACCCGAGAAAGACCTGGGAGAACCAGTGTCCACCAGTGCATATCCTTCATCGCACACACACATGCTCGTACACACACATGCTTGTACACACACGCACGCTCGTACACACACGCTTGTACACACACTCACGCTCGTTACACACACACGCTTGTACACACACTCACGCTCGTACACACACACGCTTGTACACACATGCATGCTCGTACACACATGCTTGTACACACACGCACGCTCGTACACACACGCTTGTACACACACTCACGCTCGTACACACACACGCTTGTACACACACTCACGCTCGTACACACACACGCTTGTACACACATGCATGCTCGTACACACACATGCTTGTACACACACGCACGCTCGTACACACACATGCTTGTACACACACTCACGCTCGTACACACACACGCTTGTACACACACACGCTTGTACACACACGCACGCTCGTACACACACATGCTTGTACACACACGCACGCTCGTACACACACACGCTTGTACACACACGCACGCTCGTACACACACATGCTTGTACACACACGCACGCTCGTACACACACATGCTTGTACACACACTCACGCTCGTACACACACATGCTTGTACACACACGCACGCTCGTACACACACATGCTTGTACACACACTCACGCTCGTACACACACACGCTTGTACACACACGCACGCTCGTACACACACATGCTTGTACACACACTCACGCTCGTACACACACACGCTTGTACACACACGCACGCTCGTACACACACATGCTTGTACACACACGCACGCTCGTACACACACATGCTTGTACACACACGCACGCTCGTACACACACATGCTTGTACACACACTCACGCTCGTACACACACACGCTTGTACACACACTCACGCTCGTACACACACGCGCTTGTACACACATGCAGGCTCGTACACACACACGCTTGTACACACACGCACGCTCGTACACACACGCTTGTACACACACGCACGCTCGTACACACACGTATGCTCACACACACATGCACGCTCATAAACACACTCACGCTCGTACACACACATATGCTCGCACACACACACGCACACTCATACACACATGCACACTCGTACACACACATATGCTTGCACACACACACGCACGCTCGTACACACACGTACATGCACTCAGCCACACAAACACGCGCAGACACAAAAAAAAACACACACGCGCACGCGCACACGTACACACACTCACTCACTCACTCACTCACTCACTCACTCACTCACTCACTCACTCACTCACTCACTCACTCACTCACACACACACACACACACACACACACACACACACACACGCATGTACAGACACAAACACACACACACACACACACACATATAAGCAAGCACGCCTATACACATACACAGACCACATTCACTAACACACACACACGACCACACACACACACACACACACACACACACACACACACACACACACACACACACACACACACCACTTACTCATATGCTTAGCTGTATCACGCGTGACCGAGCAGGCATGTCAGACAGCACCAATAATTTCATATTTCACATGTGGGTGGGGAAAGGTTCAGGGCAGACACACGCGGCCCGTGCTGTGATCACCCTCAACCCCAGCTGCTCTCGCTCGACCGCCACGCATTTCAACCCATAAATAACATGACAGTAACTACGCCTGAAAGCAAGCAATTGTGTGTGTAATGCATTGTCGCAAGCCAAAAGTGCAAATGCAAGTATTGATTATCATGTCAAGAGGCGTGTGAGTCTCTAGGCGTCTTCACACACAGACGGGCTCTCTCCTTAATAACAGGGAAACTATAGCACACATGGCAAGATGATACGTTTCCACTTATATTCATGATTTCACATCTGTCAGTCTATGGCAATACAAATCAATCCAATTAGTTTGCCCTTTAGCGTGTCAACCGTTTAAAAACAAAAACCCGCTATCGCCATCCGCTGGACAATTCAGGAAATACAGGCATCTGAGGTAGAAAGGCTGTGTGAACCGTCAACCTACAGGTGTAAGCTATACAGTCTATAGATGTAAGGAAGATAACCACCAGTTCCTAAAAATATGAACAAGCTATTATTATTGTTCTGTATTTGTTTTATTTAATTTGCTTAACAGATGGTCTTATCCCAAGCTACTTGTAAAGCTCACATTTTTACATGCTATCCATTTATACAGCCGGAAACGTCATTAATGTGATTGAGGTTAAACGCATTGACCCATGGAGGTACCCCACCTGCTATTTTAATCTCTGAGCTGCGAGGCGTACTCCCTCAGACAACATTAAAATGAAACTGGGCGGAGCAGAAGGCTGTTGGTTCGAAGCAAGGGAGGAGACCCAAATTGAGGTTCCAATCTGGAAATGTGCTATTAATTTAAGTCTCCCAAGACGAGATACCATATGAATAATAATAATAATAATAATACATTTTATTCATAAAGCAACTTTCTGGACACCCAAGGTCACTTAACATGGAAACCAAGATAAACACATACAGTATAGAGAATAAAAAATACAGAAATGAACAATAACAGATGAAAAATAATCTTGAACACTTCAATTAAGATTGCTTTAGTGTATTGTCTTAAACAAGAGAACAGTAAATTAAACTTAGACTTTTGACCCATTATCCATTTCGGTTTACAAGAACATTAAAGCGCAAATAGCCTACACTTAAATCGCAGACTCGTGCAGTGCAGAGGCGCTCGTCACTTACGGTTTGATATCTGACGGAAGCGGGATATACGGAGTCGCTTTCTTGGGCCGGAGAAATATTTTTGGATAGGAGCTCATGAAATCTTTATGGGCCTCTTCTGTGGATTTTGAATCGCTGCCGGAGAGAAATATTTAAATATTAAAGCTTTTATTTCAAAATTGACGTGGACATATGGTATAAAATGCACAAAATGCATTCAAAAATAAAATAAGCATAACTATAATCATCTGAAGAAGTAGAGGAAGAAGAAGAAACTGACTACAGTAGCAAGCTTATTGCGATAGGCTACATTCTCTAGCCTTTCATGGCTAGTGCCAGTCGACTTTCCATTGTATTTTGCAGGCACAATGCCGCTCTACCTGTCTCCGAGTCCGCTGATGCCACACAAGGCTTCCAGACGGGTGTAATCTATGCCGGTAATAATCTGATCACCTGAAACAATAAACGTTTCGATTAATAAAACAGGGACCTACCGACCTACCGATAGCCTAGATCCATATGAGCTATGCAATGACTTGTTACAAAATGTAAGCAGAAGAGGAAACGAATGCTTAATAATGTATTTATTTTCTAGACTTCGGTAGCTGTGATGGTTCAAGTAGTATTTCTGAAAACGCACAGCGCTTGCATATATTTCACATGCCCCAAACCGTAGTAATCAAGTTGTTTTGCTTTACCTATTTAAAAAAACTAAGAGGCTAATAGGCTTCTTTTAGTCAGTCAGTTTGTCACTAATGCGATAGCTAAAACAAACAAGCGGCCTAGCTAGCAGCACATAGCTCAGTTGGCTCGTCTATAGTTTTAGGACATTTCCAGATGTTTACATACCGCAACACTGCAGACTGAGAGCATTGGCTTGAACTGACATTGTTAAACTGGCAAAATAAAAATGAAAAGTAAATGTTGCTGTGCACGGCGCCCCCGTAAACCGGATACTATAATGCTCCGTTCCCTGAACTGAAGACTTCACTGACGCACGTGTTTTGGATGGCTTCCTTTCGCCATGGCAACAGACACACACAGACAGACCCTGAGCACACACAACTGTTTAGCATAGAAGTTCATTATTTGCGAGGCATTTTAAAGTATACGGTTTAGCGGATTGCTCGTCGTCTCCTATTACTTGACGCTAGATGGTTACTACAACACACACGCGCGCGCGCGCGCACGCACGCACGCACGCGCGCACACACACACACACACACACACACACACACACACACACACACACACACACACACACACACACACACACACACACACACACACACAAGGCCGTTGGTGACCTATGGGAAATAATATGACCAAATAAGAAAGTAGTATTGTGGAATGAGCTTGGCTTCTCAAACATTTTCCATGCAGCATTATTTGTAATATTTAAAAGATAAGATTAAAAGCCTCTGCTTAAAACAAAAACATACACGTTCAAAAATAATCACGAGTGTCCTTTTTTAGCCTACATTGCAATCATTTAGCTGACGCTCTTATCCGGAGAGAATCGTAGATTCGTAAATCGCCAACATTAATGAGAAGAAGGAAGTAGGCCTACATAATTAAGTGTATAATGAGGTCGGGCCATAACACACCGGTGGTAGGTAATCATTTGTCTAGAATTAGCATGTGGAAGGGAAGGTAGAGAAAGAGATTTTTTTGAGGTGGGTAGGGAAATATAAGATAGGGGAAGTTGTGGAAGCGGGGAATGGGAATAAGGGCGGAGAAAGGGGGCGAGGGGTACTCTATTTTGCGTAGAGATGAGACTGGAATAAGGTAGGGTGCCCTCTGCTGTCCTGACTGAGGTGAGCAGGTCATTATCCTACAACACCATCGGGGAGCCAGTAGGGATAGGCTGGGAGGAGCGATGACTACGGGTGCGTCCTAATACTCGAAAAAAATGCACGCTCCTTTCCTCCACTGCCACCTCCTATTGGGACGCACCCCAGGTCACCTCAGGGAAGCTAGGCACCCCATGGCAGCAGAGTGCAGAGCATGGTTTGGGGTGTTGGGCTGGGCCATAGTCTGAAGGTGTATTTGCAATCTTTTATGTTTTTCTTCTTATTATTATTATTAAATTGAAGCATCCATTAATTAAACCATGCCACTGAGAGTTAGAAGCTTGATATGACCTATATAAAGGCAGCTGCTGGTACTTAGGAGTTCACACTTATGTCCACAAAATAAGGTCAGCTGAACGACTACGGCAATAATCCCCTCAGGGCAGCTCAAAGCATGTGAGGGTTCATTAACTAAGTGGTCCGCTTGTGCCTGTTCACAGCCAATGCAAGGCACAGCAGAGATAGGAGGAGAAGGCGGAGGAAGAGGGAGAAAGGAAGTGAGAGAGAGAGAGAGAGAGAGAGAGAGAGAGAGAGAGAGAGAGAGAGAGAGAGAGAGAGCTTAAACCGTATTGCGCTAAACCACTCAAAACTAAAATCTTAAAACATTTTCTGAAGCAGTAACGGGGTACGGAAAGCAAACACTTCACCACCCTTCACTTACCTGTGTGTACACTCGTTTTGAGTGTGTTTGGGCTGTCAGTAATGGGATGAGAGAGCGAGCAAGCTCAGAGTTCAAGTGAATTTCCTTTGGTGGCCACACGAGGGCAGTCTATCACCTTTTTGAAGATACATACAGAGCCTGGCCGCTGGCATAAACATTAGTTATAGGCTACAACCATTCCTGGGCCACACAATTCGTTTTTTTTTGTTTTTTTGAGCACTTTGGGGCCACAACAACATTCTTGTTTAGAAACAAGATCCTAGGGCCGACACTGAGCAAGAGATTTATCATATAAATGATATTCCGATTCTGGAATATTCATATTCTGAAGTTCCCTCAGGGAAAATAAAAGTTATTCTGTTCTATTCTATATATATATATATTAGTGCTTTTAGCATTTAGCAACACGTGTCCACTTGTCATAGAAATAATGCATCTTTGAATTTGAATGTACGCAGAAAGAGAGATTTTAGAGAGCATTTGCATTTTTACATTTGAGAGATATTTTAATATTTTGTGAGTAGAGTAACAGAGAACCTGAATCAGACAGAGATATATTTGATTTGTTCATGAGTGACAGATATGAGAGAGAGTCGTGAAAATGTAGCATAATCAGGCTGCTCTCCTGCATTATAGCTGGGAGTATATAGAAGGACCATCTTATAGGACCACCTTAACCCATTAATGTGTAAGATCACAAGTATGTGATTAGAATGTTCTTAACTAAACATTCTAATGCTGGCGTAACCATCACTGCTGGTAATTGAAAGAAATGGGAGTTCTAGAACACTGACTTAGAATTTTGAGAGAAAAAAACATTCTAAAAAAACCTACTCTTCAAAGAGTTAAAGCTGTCGCATGAATCACATGGTGAAGGACATTGCATGCTGGGATGGGGGGGAGGAGCTCTGTGGAAGACCCATGAGAGGGGGGAGTTGCTGGCGGGTATTAACGGCGCTAAAAGCACTAATTGCATCAGCCTGTCATGTTATGAGGACAGCCCCCTCCTGACAGGAGGCTGCAGGGGATAAACCCAGGAGAGTGGGGGGGGGGGGGGGGTGTTCTGGTGCATCTTTGTAGTGACCGTCTCCCCTCCAGACCGGCCGATCAGACATGTTCGGCAAGCTGAAAGCAGCCATCGGACCGGCCAGAGTCGGCCAGAGTCCAGAGACCCCGACCCCAACACCAGCATCAGCACCTCCACCTGCCCAGGTAAGACACCTCCAGCCCCTCACCTGTTACACCCCTCTGGCCTCACCTTGAGGAGAGATGGGCGGGTGGATACAGGCACTGTCTGCTACCTGTTTTAATTAAAAGAATATTTAGTTAAAAGCTATTTCCCCCCAAATCTGATCAGTTTTATTATTGTTTTTGGGGACTGCCTCCTTTATTTATTTATTCACTGTAAATAAAAGCTGATTTACTGCGATGTTTCCACCGCCAGGACCGTTCCATTAAAACCTTGCGGTGAGGGGTTTCTGTGCTTTGAGGTCACGGTTCCTATAACGATCGCGCATTGTCAGGATGTTGTCCTTTATGTCTGTCTCTCTGTCTGTCTCTGTCTCTCTCTCTCTCTCTCTGTCCCCTCCCCCACATCAAAGAAAAGGTCAGATATCAGAGGTGGTACCACTGGTATTGTCACATGGACGGTAATATTTTGCCCATATCTAATGATTGTACAACAATCATTCAACTTCTGTTATTAAAAGCAGGAGCAAAATGTCTCTTTATAGAGGTTCTCAGTGGTTAACCTGAGTTTTGACACAGTGTTCTTTGGTTCCGTTCCATTGGAAATATGTTAAAACCCTGCATCCTTTAATAATAATATAATGGGGATATGAACAACATGAGACAGTGTATTTCTTAATTAAAGTTTCCGCTTTCAAATGAGCCAGTCTTGCCATAAAATATTAGTTCACTTAGTTTGTTATCAATCAGTTTGTTAGGAGATCAGTTGGGGCTGTGGAGTTTTTGTAGCTGTGAAGTTCTGTGAGTGTCACGCTGTGAAGTGGAGTCTACAGACAGAGACAAGTTTTTCCTGGGTCCTTGGAATTCTTACAACTTTGTTCCTTTCGTGCAGGAGCAGGGTAATACTGGCAATTTCTGGCTTATCGATCTCTCTCTCTTTTCTGGTAAACTCAATTTAATGTTTAAATGTCTTCTTTCTTTTTGTAAATTATAAGCAGTGAGCCTATGTTCATCAATGAATGTATGATTACAACTCATTATTCCAATTGACTGTTTCCTGTAATAAAACGACTCAATATTCAGACCTGTTATGACTTGTTGGTTGATCCTTCAGGTTACTGTTCGACTTACCTATCAAATAATTTGGCGATTTAATTGATGATTGTCATTTTTAATAATAATTATTAGATTAAATCCCTTAAATATAATGAAATGTACGGTTGAGTGAGGGGTTTCAGCACGCGATACCGCTTGTGTTCAGTATTCAGAGTGCTGGGTAATTTAACAAGGGCATTGAGTGCTGGAACTGCTGGATTCAGAATATACATGCATTTTTACTTAATCCTCACTCCCCCTGACAGTGTGCATAAAGGCTGCGTCAGGCAGACGGGCAGTAATAACGTGAAATGAAGAGTCACAGAGTCGCGTAAACTCAGTGTGTGTAGTAAATCAGTAAATCACCGATAGCGTGTAGGCTAACATTTGCAGGACGTCGGGGTGCAGGACATAGGCTACTGTTCTGGCCTGAGATGTGGGACGTCCCAGCCAATGCGGGACTGTTGCCAGCTCTGTTTTAAGCACAGAAGCAGAGCTGATACATTAACACTTAGAAATAAACTTGTCATGGGACAGCTGTGCACCAGGAACCACTGATGTAGCTAGATGTATTGTAACTAAGCGCATTATCAGGTTTTAGTTATTTAGTCACCAAGCATAGTTATTGCTATTAAAAATAAGGCAGGACATTTCAATCTCTAAAATTGGATGAACTGTACTTTTTTTCCTTGACCTTTATGTTGTGCGTGCGTGTCGGTCAACAGTGCAAAACCGGCACAGACCTTACACCCCTGCCTGCCTCCTTTCAGTGCAGGCTATTTACATGGCAGTTGACAACTGGAAAAAAAAGCTAGTGTTTAAAATGCCAGTGTATAAAATCAATCGGTCAATCAATCCCACCAGCACACACACACACACACACACACACACACACACACACACACACACACACACTTTTTTTATTTATTATTGGTCTCCTTTTAAAGGTGCTCCAGTGTTGGGAGCACCGGTCTTATTGTCCCTGTCGGTTTATAAAGGACTGGATTCTCGCTCATCAGGGTTCGATTAAAAGGAAGGAGGAAACGTGCGCCCGCAGTAGGCCTAGGCCTAGATAGAAAGAGCCTGTTATTTAAATCTTCTTGTTATCTAAATTGAGTCCACCTTGGCCATAGTGGACTCATACAGTATAAACTCTGTAAGAGTTGATTTAACACTGAACATTTTACTGTGTGTGCATGTATAGTCTATGTTTGTGTATAGCGTAGGCCTAAGTAATTTAATTTGGAGTGATTGCAATATACCTGACGCCAACGGCACCATGGTACAGTGAATAGCACTCGCCTCACATGTAAGAAAGTCAGACTTTTGGCTGAGGGCCTTTCTGTGTGGATTATGTTCCCCCGTGCCCACGTGGGTTTCCTCTGGGTAGTGGATTATGTTCCCCCGTGCCCACGTGGGTTTCCTCTGGGTAGTGGATTATGTTCCCCCGTGCCCACGTGGGTTCCTCTGGGTAGTGGATTATGTTCCCCCGTGCCCACGTGGGTTTCCTCTGGGTAGTGGATTATGTTCCCCCGTGCCCACGTGGGTTCCTCTGGGTAGTGGATTATGTTCCCCCGTGCCCACGTGGGTTTCCTCTGGGTAGTGGATTATGTTCCCCCCGTGCCCACGTGGGTTCCTCTGGGTACTCCCATTTCCTCCCAGATGGATTTTAAAAATCTCACCATCATTTTGAAAATCTGCCATTTTTCTTTGGAGAGAATACAACTTTAAAAAAATTATTAAAATAACTGTAATTAATTGTAAAATAATTGTAAAAATTCTTGCCGAATATGGTTCTCTATCCGGAACAGTGTAGAATAAACTTATTTTTTTCTCCAGGAAGGAGAAAAATCTGCAGAAAAAAGAGATGAAACCAAGAAAGAGGGAGACGCCAAAACATGCGGTAAGTAATTCACCCAGGTGCTGGACGGTAAGTAATTCACCCAGGTGCTGGACGGTAAGTAATTCACCCAGGTGCTGGATGGTAAGTAATTCACCCAGGTGCTGGATGGTAAGTAATTCACCCAGGTGCTGGACGGTAAGTAATTCACCCAGGTGCGAGACGGTAAGTAATTCACCTAGGTGCTATATGGTAAGTAATTCACCTAGGTGCTATACAGTAAGTAATTCACCCAGGTGTGAGACGGTAAGTAATTCACCTAGGTGCTATATGGTAAGTAATTCACCTAGGTGCTATACAGTAAGTAATTCACCCAGGTGTGAGACGGTAAGTAATTCACCTAGGTGCTATATGGTAAGTAATTCACTTAAAGATAACTTAAAGGAATGAATACAAACAAGCCTGATTTCTCTCTCTACCCTTTTCTGTTTTGGTCATTTCTCACCGTGTCATGGGTGTCATTGCTGTTCCCTCTGTTGACTTGCTTGGAGTGCTACTGTTTGTGTGAATTAATGACTAAATGGCAACACCGCCCCCTACTGATGCATTTGTGCAGGGCCTGCTCCTGCCGCCCCAGCTCCCGCACCCGAATCCAAGAAGACAGAGGAGAAGCCGACCGACCCAGCCGTCAAACCGCCGGACGCTGCTGAGGGGTGAGAGACCGAACCTGTCATGTGCCTCTCTGGGCATCCAGGATGTCCTGACACCTTGGGCCTGATTTACTAAGACCTTTAGCACATGCAAATCCTTTAAGCACAACCTAAACTAATAACACAACCAGTGATTGGTGCAAAACAAATGCCATGACTAATCATTGGTCATGTTAGTTTTGCGTGTGCTAAAAGGTTCATGCTAGATTGGATAGCCCGGAGGGACCTGGGCGGGACCCTGGGGAGGGACGCTCTGCTGTGATTGGTTGTTAATCTAGCATCCACCTTTTCCCAACCCCTAAACATAACCTCACAGGAGTTCACGTAACTCGGGCTCATGCCCGAACTGTTAAGATAGTGTCCCAGGGTCCCGCCCAGGTCCCTCCGGGCTATCCAATCTAGCATCAACGGTGATAAAAGGTCTTAGTAAATCAGGCCCCTTGTGTCCAGTTTAATTGATTTTGTTTAGCCTGAATGTGTTGGCCCATTGGTACATTTTGCTGGGTGGGGTTGGGGGGGGGGGGGGGGGGGGGTGGAAGGAGCTGAGGTAACAGCAGTCCTTACCTTTCTTCCTTAGACGGACGCAGAAGCTCCAGTAAAAACGGCAAGATTCTCTTTGGAAAATTAGGGGATGTAAAACTTAAAATCCATGCAGAGCTCCGCTTAAATAATACAGCTGAAATACCTTGGTTATGAAAAGGGTGAAATCCTTCAAATACATCCAGGCAAGAATCATAATAAGAGGCGTAATGTACATCATAATCACATTAATCTTATGAGGCATATAGTGCAGAAATGACTGTGCATGAAGAGATCTAAAGCTTGTTTTGAGGGTACGGTGGCTAACCGCACACCTATACTTGCACGGTGCGTGCCGTTGTTTTTGTTGCCGATTTGAACGGTGAAAACAAAGATCCTCGCCAAAGGATCTGTTCCATGTGAGGGAAGCCGGAGATCACAGCGCTGCGGCCGAAAGAAGAAGATTAAGGGATTTGCGACTTAAGAGGATCTGTGGAGCTCCTTAATGCTAAAGAAATAAACACATCGAAAAAACAATATAGTTTAAGGTGACAGTGACTGACATTGTGTCTCCACTGTGGGGGCACACAGAATTGCACTAGAGTCTGCAAAAGGTAGAATTAGGTTCATTGCTCTATAGGCTGTCCTGCAGAGCCCTGACTAGCAGCAGAACAGACAGAACCAACATGTCCTTCTCTACATCCAAGTTTCCTTCTCAGGAGAGAACCAAATAGAAAACTCTGGAAGGAAACAGAGTGTGGGTCTCTAAAACAAGGGGAAATAACAGGCTTAAGATTTAACATCACTAGTACAAAAATGCAAGTTAAATACGCCAAGCAAGAATCAAAGTGCAAAACTGGGAAATAGGTGAGATTTAAGACAAACTGTCTGTGTAGATGTAACATCTCTGTGGCACAAAATGAAGATGGCTATGCTAACCAACAGTCAAAGTGTAAAGTGTGAATACCTCCACACAGCAAAAAGGATGGTGCACATTTAACACCCTATGGTGTTTATATGACTCTGTGGAGTCATATAAATGGAAACCAGCCGTTTCAAATTTACACTGGCATTTTTGCTGTTCAGACAGCATATGTAACAAACTATTAAATGTGGGCTGATCTGGGATCAGTTTTGCTTCTTACCTCATATTGGTTAAAGTTTGGATATGGAGGAGGATGCCTGTTCCTAGATCAGCACCTATCCTGTCGTCCACCTCCTTCCGCAGGCCGCAGGACCCGCCCCCTCCCCCACTCCCCATCGTGGTGAACAAATACGCAGATAAACAAATGCGAGATGTCATCAAACGATTGAGGGACAGGACTGCGCTGTACAAGGAGAAGGTCATTGACCCCACTGCCTCCTCACCGGAGCCCAGCCCACCCGTCAGTAAGTCCCGCCCCCTCAGAGATCCCGCCCACATCTACAACACATGCACATACAATAGACAAGGTAATACACGCACAAACACACACATGCGCGCACACACACATACACACACAAACACACACACACGCATACACACACAAAAAACTATGCATACACACACAAACACACACACATATACAGAGCAGACACACTCGTTCACACACACACACACACACACACACACACACACACACACACACACACACAAAATTTAATTTTATCTGGGTCACAATTCATTTCTCCTGTTTTTTTGGTTTTTTTGTGTATAAATCCAGCTCCAGTTTTGAGAAAGTGCGACTTTCTGAAAAAACAAGAGGAGAGGATCAGAAAAGAGGAGGAGAGGATCAGAAAAGAAGAAGAGGAGAAGAAGAAAAAGGAGGAAGAAGCCAAAAAGGCGGAGGAATCAAAGAAAGCGCAGGAGAAAAAGAAAGCAGAGGAAGCCAAAAAGGAGGAAGAGAAAAAGGAGGAGAAAAAAGATGACAAGAAAGAGGAGAAAAAGAAAGAGGAGGTGAAGGAGGGCGGAGCGGCGGAAAAGGGGCGGGGCTCAATCTTCTTGGCGGCCGGCTTATCCTGCGTCGACGCCCTGCTGAAGCCGGTGGAGGATGCCATGGACAAGGTGGTGGCCCAGTCTTTTGACCCTTTCACAGGTGAGTGACTCCTGAGACCACACCTTCTCCCTGAGTTTCTCTCTCTCTCTCTCCCTCTCTCTCTTTTCTCTTTCTCATGTATTTTACTTCTTTCTCTCTCCTCTTCTATCTGTTACTTTCTCTCTCCATCTATCTCTTTTCCATCTCTCTCTCTCTCCCTCTGTCTTTTCCCTCTCTTTCTCTTTCTCTCTCTCTATCTTTTCCCTCTTTGAGCATGAAACACTGAAATAAGGAAGGTGAATAAAGAGCTAAAGAGTCTCTACCCTAATGCGCTCACGTTATTATCATTTTTTGTTTTCTCCAAGCTTTGTTTTGATTGGTTATGCCATAATTGGCCTACAAGAAGTGTCATCACTGTTGTGATTTTGAGCCTTTCACCCTGTGACTCATGTGATGGTTTTAAGGTGGTCTTTAAAGATAATTTAGTGAGTTCCTGTGTAATCCTGTCCCTGTTGGCTCAACTATATACCCACAACTATAATGCAGGAAGGAGAGCAGTCTGCTTATGCAACGTTTTATAACTCTCACTAGTCTCAGTCTCTCACACACTATTAAAACGTCTCTGTCAGATTCAGGTTCTCTCTCTCTGCTCACAAAATATTTAAATACCTCTTTGCGGTATGCAGATCTCTAAATTTGCTATAAAATGTGCCTGAATTTGCTTGAAAACAATTCTCTGGACAAGACTTTGGACCCGTCCTGAGTCCTACTCTTTCTCATTCTCTCTCTCTGTCTCTCCCCAGACCGCAGGTACATTGCGTGGCTAAGTGTGGTCACTCTCGCCTTCAACTACAACGCTTGGCTAATCCCCGCCCGCCTGGCCTTTCCCTACCACTCAGAGAAGAGCATCCCCTACTGGATCGCCTTCGACTTCCTGTGTGACCTCATCTACATCATGGACATCATCGTCTTCCAGCCCCGCGTCCAATTTGTCAAGGGAGGCGACGTCATTGTGAGTGTGCTCCTCTTGAACACTCTTTATTTTTTTTCTTAACTCAACAAGAAATAAGCAGGAAAATGCAGCAGCCTATCGCCCATCACCTAAGAACACGGGCCCTACTTTTTCACACAAAAAAGCATGTGGCAGGGATGTCCGTGACATTGACTAAAATGCAAACGTAGAGAAGAGCAGTGGGAGCATGTGCAGTTATGCCTCCATCCACATGGTGGCAGTGTCGAGCAAAGAAAAGTACTGCCTTTGAAGCTCACTGTGGATGTGTGTGTATGTGTGTGTGTGTGTGTGTGAGAGAGAGAGAGAGAGAGAGAGAGAGAGAGAGAGAGAGAAGAGAGAGAGAGAAAGAGAAAGAAACAAATCACCTACATTTATTTTTCTTTCAGACTGACAGGATTTTAACAAAGAAGAATTACAGAGACACTCCAGGATTTAAGGTAGAATTACAGAGACACTCCAGGATTTAAGGTAGAATTACAGAGACACTCCAGGATTTACGGTAGAAAATGCATATATGCAGTTGTTTGTTTTGTTATTTCTGTGTGGTTGTTTATTTTCAGATACATTCTATGATTAAATATCCATTGCTTCTAGAACAGTCGCAGTTTAACTACATCGAACAGAGAAAATTCAAAATCGCACACTCCTTTACAGCTCTACAAGACCTACAGTCAGCTTTAGAGCTTTATCCAGAACTTTATCACACCATTCTTCATTTATATCATTGTACATCTTGAGACGTAGGCGGATTCATTACAAATGTTGTTAAAGAGTTAAAAGTATTACACAAATGTATTTGACTGGTGTAGATATAAAGTTGCAAGCATATTTTTATTTCTTCCCTGTTTAGATGGATATAATCAGTGCAATACCCTTCGACCTTCTGTGCTACCAGTTTGGATTCAACTCCATCTTCAGAGCCAACCGCCTGTTGAAGGTTAGAGTCAGTGAGCCATTAAGAGTCAATGAGTTAGTGAGTTAGTGAGTCGGTCAGTAAGATTCAGTGTGTCACTGAGCGTCAATGGGAGTTGGTCAGTGATAATCTGAGTTGGTAAGACTCAGTGAGTTAGTCAGAGAGCCGCAGTGAGCGTAAATGAATCAGTGAACGTGAGTGTTTCAGCTCAGAAGCATTAAGAGGGTTGAAGCCACGAATATGGCTGTATGTTTCTCAAAGATTGTCGCAGAACGTTGCAAATGTTTTTCGAGCGAACGTAGCATTCAAAGTGAACCTCTGCAAATTGTTTTGCATCTAAAATTAAGCCCAGATCTGACCTTTATTATATAAATTGTATTTAATCACATTTATTATATTTATTTATACATTTATTTATTTATTCTCAGGTGGACGCGTTCTTTGAGTTCAGCGATCGTTTGGAGAGCCTGATGACCAAGGCTTTCATCTGGAGGTACGGAGTAGAACTGGATCACTCAGCTCTTCCACAGCCCCCTCCTCCTCCTCCTACTCCTCCTACTCCTCCTCCTCCTTTTTCTTTTTATTCTTCTTCTTCAACAACAGCAATAATAATAAGCTTTATTTGTTACAGAGCTCAAAATGATTCACAATGTAAAACATGGTCCTTAATGTGTATATGAACTTGTGTGTGTGTTGTGTACATGCACATAGACCTTAATGTGTATAAGAACTTGTGTGTGTGTTGTATACATGCACATAGACCTTAATGTGTATATGAACTTGTGTGTGTGTTGTGTACATGCACATAGACCTTCATGTGTATATTAACTTGTGTGTGCTGTGTACATGCACATAGACCTTAATGTGTATATGAACTTGTGTGTGTGTTGTGTACATGCACATAGACCTTCATGTGTATATTAACTTGTGTGTGTTGTGTACATGCACATAGACCTTAATGTGTATATGAACTTGTGTGTGTGTTGTGTACATGCACATAGACCTTAATGTGTATATGAACTTGTGTGTGTGTTATGTACATGTACATAGACCTTAATGTGTATATGAACCTGTGTGTGTATTGTGTACATGTACATAGACCTTAATGTGTATATGAACTTGTGTGTGTGTTGTGTACATGCACATAGACCTTAATGTGTATATGAACTTGTGTGTGTGTTGTGTACATGCACATAGACCTTAATGTGTATATGAACTTGTGTGTGTGTTGTGTACATGCACATAGACCTTAATGTGTATATGAACTTGTGTGTGTGTTGTGTACAAGCACATAGACCTTAATGTGTATAAGAACTTGTGTGTGTGTTGTATACATGCACATAGACCTTAATGTGTATATGAACTTGTGTGTGTGTTGTGTACATGCACATAGACCTTAATGTGTATATGAACTTGTGTCTGTGTTGTATACATGCACATAGACCTTAATGTGTATATGAACTTGTGTGTGTGTTGTATACATGCACATAGACCTTAATGTGTATATGAACTTGTGTGTGTGTTGTGTACATGCACATAGACCTTCATGTGTATATGAACTTGTGTGTGTGTTGTGTACATGCACATAGACCTTAATGTGTATATGAACTTGTGTGTGTGTTGTGTACAAGCACAGACCTTAATGTGTATAAGAACTTGTGTGTGTGTTGTATACATGCACATAGACCTTAATGTGTATATGAACTTGTGTGTGTGTTGTGTACATGCACATAGACCTTAATGTGTATATGAACTTGTGTGTGTGTTGTATACATGCACATAGACCTTAATGTGTATATGAACTTGTGTGTGTGTTGTATACATGCACATAGACCTTAATGTGTATATGAACTTGTGTGTGTTGTGCAGGGTGATCCGGACCATCGGGTATCTGCTCTACATCCTGCACCTGAACGCGTGCGTCTATTACCTGGCCTCTGCTTATGAAGGCATTGCCAGCACCAAGTGGGTGTACAGTGGCAAGGGCAACGCGTGTGTAACTCTTTCATTTTCATTCGTTCGACAACAAGGGGTGTCTGATTCACCATTCCTGCAGCACCGCTGAGTCTGCAGGTTTGTGACGCTTCCCTTCAAGCGGCAGCTGATTTAGGCCTTAGAAACAAGTGTTTGGACCCTTTAGCCAACGAGTTACTTACAGCTGTAAGATCACAAGTGTGTGATCAGAATGTTCTTAACTGAACATTCTAATGCTGATGTAACAATCACTACCGGTGAGGTCATTGAAGGCAAAGGAGTTCTAGAACACCGACTTAGAATTTTTAAAAAACATTTGAAAAAAAATAAAAAAATGAAAAAACTTTTCAAAGGGTTAAATGAAGTACTGAAGCCTTGAAAGGCGCTAAAACCTGCAGACACCGCAGCCCTTGAGAAGCGGAATCAGACACCCCTGCTCTAGATGTATGCAGTGGTGGTCAGTAGATCCATTTAGCCTTCAAGTTCTATGAAGTATTGTAGTGTTTTGTGATGATAGCCATACAGGATGTCCTTTCTTTTCTTTGTAAAATTTTATTTTTAAGGATATTTAGTTTTTATTTATTTATTTATTTCTCCTCCATTGTAAGACCAGGTGACAGAGTAGAATTATTAGTGTTTGGTGTCAGGGGAACATTGCTTTGAATAGAAACTGAATCTGTGGATAGCTTATGAATCATACTCAACTCGAACTCAACTCAAACTCAACTCGCCTAGCCGACCTGATGCCAATTTTTTCACCTTTTTAAAAAATTATTTTGTATATTATGTTTTTTTTTTTTTGTTGATTGATTGATATTTAGTGTTTTGTGCTTTTTTAGCTACCTGAGCAGTTTCCTCTATGCTGAGAAATCTCTACTGATGGTTGCAGAGCTTCCCCTGCCCAGCACCATGTTTGGCCAAATCTTTCAGATGACAAACTACTTTTTTGGGGCCCTCTTTTTATCTACGTTTCTTGGCCAGGTACAATAGTGTCTTTTTTTAAATATTCATTGTGATATTTTTTGCTATTCATTTTTCTCTCTTTTAAAAAAAAAAAATATATTCTCCTTTTTCTTTTTCTTTTTTGTTTGCCTGATGGCCCATGAGACCTTTTGGAACACAACTTTTGAGACAACTTTTGAGACAAAACCTTTAAAAGAAAACTTGCATGTGACAGAACAAGTGTGACTTAACTTGTGTGACAGAGCTTATGAGACAGAACTTGTGAGACAGAACTCAGGAGACAGGACTTGTGAGACAGCTTATGAGACAGAACTTGTGACACAGAGCTTATGAGACAGAACTTGTGACACAGAGCTTATGAGACAGAACTTGTGACACAGAGCTTATGAGACAGAATTAGTGAGACAGAGCTTATGAGACAGAATATGTGAGACAGAGCTTATGAGACAGAACTTGTGACACAGAGCTTATGAGACAGAACTTGTGAGACAGAGCTTATGAGACAGAACTTGTGACACAGAGCTTATGAGACAGAATTTGTGAGACAGAGCTTATGAGACAGAACTTGTGAGACAGAGCTTATGAGACAGAACTTGTGAGACAGAGCTTATGAGACAGAACTTGTGAGACAGATAGGAACCTCTGAGACACCGGGTGCTCAAATATGTATCAGTGAACAAAAAAACCTAATGGCAACTTAACAGCAATATCATAACGTTGCTGAGACGCCAGTGAAACACTGAAAGAATGGGGCTGAAGTCTTCTCTGGTGTTCTCCGTGTCTATCACGGTTTCAGAATTGACTTCTTACCCACTTTTCCCCACATTTTCCTTTTTTCATCTTTCTCGTCTTTTTATTTTTGTTTTATTATATAGATTATATCTTGGCCAAATGATTCAAATGATCTCACTTTTACAGTCTGTCAACTTACAATAGCTACACTGCCACAACAACGAACCTTCTAAGCCAACAATTTTACACAAATTAATACACTGTATCACCCCATACTGTAGCCTACAGTAGCTCAACTTAAACCAAGAACTGTGGGTGCCTGTAGCCTTGTCTTCGTATATAGTGCAGATTAACATTTCTTTTTCATTTTCATTTAATTGTCTTTTATAGTGGTGTAGTGGAAATTTATCTTGGACAAAGGATTCAAAGGATCTTACTTTTACAGTCTGTCGGCTACTGTCTATAAAACAATAGCTGCCGCAACAGTGAACCATCTTTGAACCATCGAAGTCGATTTTACACACATTGATACACTTTATCACCCCATACTGTGGCCTACAGTAGCTCAACTTAAACCAAGAACTGTGTGTGCCTGTAGCCTTGTCTTCGTATATAGTGCAGATTAACATTTCTTTTTCATTTTCATTTCATTTTCTTTTATAGTGGTGTAGTGCAATGATTGGTCATGGTATTTCTTCTGCACCAATCATTGGTTGTGTTATTAGTTTTGCGTGCGCTATAATGTTTTGCACACGCTAAATGTCTTAGTAAATCAGGCCCATAGTGTCGATGAACATTTCTTTTATAGTGGTGTTGTGGAAGTTTCTAGTGTTTTGTGAGTAATTAACGAGCATATAGGTTGGGCTCCAGGTGTGAGTGGACAGGTGTAGGTGTATTTCAGCATGAGGGAAGACAGTTTACCCCCCTCCACCCCCATCGTCTTTTCCGCAGGTACTTGCGCTGTTACTACTTTGCTGTTCGCACCCTGATCACCATCGGCGGCTTACCTGAGCCCCAGACCGTCTTTGAGATCGTCTTTCAACTGCTGAACTATTTCACCGGTGTCTTTGTGTTCTCCAGTTTGATTGGACAGGTACGGGCGTGACACTACGGTCTCATCGAGGCCCCAAAATCCTGCGTAGACGTAGAGAAAATTAGTTTCATTACCGTTGCCCCCAAATTATTTTATTTTATTTCTGTAGTCTGTTTCACATTCAATCTCTCTCCCGCTCAATCTCACTCCATTGCTCATTGCTCTCTCTCTCTCTCTCTCTTTCTCTCTCTCTCTCTCTCTCAGTAGATTGAGGTGGACGTAGTAGATGTGTTTACGGGTACCACTAGAATAACCCCTGTGCCACAACTTTACGCAGCCGAATCCAACATTTTCAAAGGGTGATTCAGTGGATTCAGTAAACCTTGTGGTACAACCTGGTCTCGCAGTTTACATCCGTTTTATTGCCATGGTAACACTGCATGATCTTTAACCTGCTCCACAGGAAGCAGCAAGGGTCTTGGATAGGTATGGGCAAGGGAATGCTATCTAGTTTCATAAAATCTGATGGCTTGGAACGCAGTGAAACATTAGCAAATCTCTTTTCATTTGTGGCTCTTAGCCCAAGATATAATCATGGTATGGTGATGTAGCTATCACTGAGCAAGAACTCATTGACTCTTACTGAACAAGTCACTGACCGAATGACTCATTGACTCCTAATGACCAACTCACTGACCGACTGACTCATTACTTAATGAATGACTCTAATCTTCAAGAAGTGCTTGGCTCTGTAGGTGATTAATTTATGTGAATGCCTCCATCACTGTTAGGAGGAATGGATGGTTCTTGATTGCACTTGCTGGTATTTCTGTGGCCTGGCTAATATCAATATTTGCCCTTAAAGCCATTACTTTATTCAACCGCGTTCCACTCTTAACGACAGACGTAGGTTTCCGGGCAGCACACCGGTATTTACGGCACTGTAGACAAAATTATAAACGGTTTACAGTAACTCAACAAAGGGATATGCTAATGTATCTGACCACAGGTGAATCCAGGTGTGCTTTTACAGGCCACCTATTGGAAAGCACACATGGACTGACAGGTGTCTGTCTCTGCAGATGAGGGACGTCATCGGAGCCGCCACCGCTGGACAGACATACTTCCGCGGCTCCATGGACGGAACGGTGGCCTACATGATGATTAACAAGATACCCAAAATGGTGCAGAGCAGAGTACGCACCTGGTACAACTACACCTGGGACTCCCAAAAAATGCTGGGTAAGGGCAGGCCTTAGTCTCAGGCCAGACTGACGAGGTTCGTATAAGATGTTCTTCTCAAAGTCCAGAGATGTGCATTGCTGACACACTAACTGTCAATGGAAGAGTAACTTTCTAAACATCACAAAGTCCAGTTTTGATAAACCATATTTTTCCTGCTCTCTCTCTCACTCTCACTCTCTCTTTTTTATTTCAAGCACAGTTCAGCACAGTTAAAAATATTAAAATTATGTTAAAAATATATCCAGGTAGGACAGAGAAGAAAAAAAACTCTAGCAGTTCTCCAGCAGGCAGACAGTGGATCTCAGGGATAATTGCCATGGCGATAATTAAATGAAAGCGTGGTGTTTGCCTCTCTGCCCACAACCCCCCCCCCCCCCCCCCCCCCCCCTCTCGCCCCACGCAGATGAGTCTGTGCTGTTGGAGCAGTTGCCCCTCGTCATGAGAACGGCCATCGCCGTGGATATCAACCTCGCCACCTTCCAGAAGATCGACCTCTTCAAGGTGAGCCCCCCTCTTCCGTCACCACAACTCTTTTGAAATACCGGACCTAAGTTTAGCATCAACAGGCATCACGTATGAAACTTATACTATTAATATGTACTATGTAGGTATAATATAGTGTAGTGAGGAGCACTTGCATTGTGTAGTATAGGATTATGTGGTGCTGCTACATGTCTCAGTGTGTGCATTGATCTGACATGAAGCTCAGTGTGAAGGTGTTTGATTCAGGGATGTGATATCCACATGCATATGTTGTTTCAGGGATGTGACATCCAGATACATACACTGTTGGGATGTGATAAGATACACATGTTGTTTCAGGGATGTGATAACCAGATACATATGCTGTTGGGATGTGATAAGATACATCTGTTGTTTCAGGGATGTGATAACCAGATGCTAGTAGACATGCTGCTGAGACTGAAGTCCATTGTGTATCTACCAGGAGACTTTGTGTGTAAGAAGGTGAGAGTGATCACACACCTGTGTCATCTGTGGGCTGATTATTACTGGTTAGCCAATGTCTGACTGGTGCTAATTTGTACACTGACAAGCAGAAAATGTGTGAAGCATCTTTTAAAGGAGGATTGATTACACACAACTAATTTTCTGAATTTGTTGTCCTTGAATGGGTAATAATGAAAAATATGCATTCTCATTTTTGTTCTTCACTATATAGTTCTTCACTTCCTGTTTCCTGTGTATTGTCTGTGAAATGTCTCACTTCCTGTTTCCTGTGTATTGTCTGTGAAATGTCTCACTTCCTGTTTCCTGTGTATTGTTTGTGAAATTCCTCACTTCCTGTTTCCTGTGTGTTGTTTGTAAAAGTTTTTCCACTTCCTGTGTTCTGTATCTTGACTATATCCTGTCTGCAGGGGGATATTGGAAAGGAGATGTATATCATCAAAGCTGGAGAGGTACAGGTGATCGGAGGACCAGACAATAAGATTGTGTTTGTGACACTGAAGGCCGGATGTGTGTTTGGAGAAATCAGGTACGAGCAGGAAGGAATCACCTAATTAGCATTTTATGTGTGACATCAGCATGTAACAAACTGTACAATGCCAAATCTGCTTAGCCAGCCACACAAGACCTGAAATATATTATCCTTGGTAGAATACAAATTTGTAAAAAATCTTTTTTTTTTTTTTTGGTAACTATAAAATTTCTATAAAATTTTCTAAAAATGCACATTGTACCTCATTATCAGCCTGCTCCAGTCTTCTAAGGACGGAGGGAACAGGAGAACGGCCAACGTGGCGGCCCACGGCTTCGCCAACCTCTTCGTCCTGGACAAGAAGGACCTCCAGGACATCCTGGTCCACTACCCCGAGGCCCAGAAGGTTCTGGCCCGGAAGGGGAGGTAAGCAGAGCCAGCATTTCAGTGGAGACCCACTTAAGGTACTGAAACTGTCACCAGTACGTTGTGGGTTTGAATCCCATTCGAGATGTAGCTGTTTAATAACATAAAGCAGCAACGAGGAAGGAGCAGAAGAGGGACGAACAAAGTGAGCAATAACAGCAATGACAGAACAGTGGTTTGAGTCCTGACAATTCACCAAAGGGCCATGGGTTTAAATCCCAGGAAGAACATCCGTTGTAAAAACCTGCCTGGCACTGACCCTGTGTGGGTGATATGCTAAAGGCAAAAAACGTACCCTAAAGTCACGTTTTTAAGGTAAATACATCCTTCCACAAACAATTTGGTAAAACCATAAATAAAAAGAATATCTGGCTCTTATACTGGAACAACTGGATAACAAGCTGTCATTTTGGAAGCTACATCCACTCTCAACGTAGTAACGAAATCAGAGGCATGGCGTCTTCAACACTATCATAGCTCATCCTTCTCTGACCTCCTGCTCCTCCTCTTCCTCCTCAGGCAGCTGATGAAGGCCAAGGGACCGGCAGCGGCCGCACAAGCGGCTGACAAGAAGGGGGGTTTGTCTCTGTTCACACCCAGGCCCCCCACCCCCAAAATGCTCAAGCCTTTCGGTCGCTTCAACAAAACAAACTTCATGGATAAACTCAAGGTACCGGTGCTCTCATTAATAATTCATAACAAAATATGAATTATTCACGACGGTTGTCAATTAAGAAGCTTGATGGTTGTCACTAATATGAAGTGTGAAATTATGCTAAACGAAATATGAAATATTACTGTGTTTTTTTATAAATTTTTTACCCAAGGTGCCAGTCTTAGCATTCACCTGGTAAAGCATGTGTTGTGACATGTCATGTGACGTGTCACGTGATCCCGTCTTTCTTGTTCTTTTTCAGGCATCGTCAGCGAAAGATCAGAAATAACTGCCACATGACCACGCCCCTCTCTTTAACTGGGAGACCTCTTTTTTTTTCAAAAAAACAAAATGAGCTTGCACTTTACAGCTATAATGGGGTAATAATCTGGTACAAACATACAACACACCACAGCATTCCTCCTCCTCTGGTATCACTTAACATAAAGTGGCCTAATACATGTGTAATAACATTGCAACTAAGAGGCAGATAAAGTGTAAATTGTAAATACTGTGGAAACGCACATTATTACATTGTACTTACAAGTATATAAACTGTATTTCAAGAGATGAATGTTCACCTTTGCTTGCTTGAAGTTCATAACATGGCGGTGGGGGGGTAAATTATTGAGCTGGCTACCTAATATTTATGGTTGTCACCGTGGGGATGTGAATAGTTGTAAGTATTAAATATTTATGTGTGCATACCGAGTAGTTACACAGATTTTAGTTATATTATATTATAACAAACACATTGTCTTATGGTAATAAGCTTGTAATACGCTATTTATTTTCCTAAAATGTGGATACATTATGGGATCAGTGTTACCAGACCACGTGACTTATACATTTTCTAAAATTATTTTTATGAATTTACTTTGCATTCATTTTATACCATTTTCCAATCCCAATGTTATAGCGACAACGGTTCCTTATTTTGTAACCTGACACAGCACGGGCTCAATCAAAATGACGACTCCGTATGTTTGGTATCGTGATCCCTGCAAAGTATAAATTATAAATATTTCAAGCGAGAAAAAAAAATGTACACTTCCACTGTGTTTGAGCTTCTGTTACTGTATAATGTAGTCAAAGGGGTTCGAGGACAGTAACCATTTTATTTTTCGGGCTTGTATTAAAAAAAGGTGGTGCTAGAGAAGGGGATAGATTTACATACCTGTACATGACAAGATTGTGTTAGTGGGCAAAAACTAAAGGAATTTACTGTCCGCTAATGATTTCTTCTGCTAGACCTGTTTGCACATGTTCATGCTCTTTCTGTCTGTGTGCTTTGAAACCGTGCAAAATAAAAGAAATATGAAAACGTATAGCAGTAGATTTTTATCATCGCCAAGATCACGCAAATTTAAAACTAGCATTTGTACCCATGACAGTGAAACTGAAGCCAAAATAAGTCCTGCAGAATGTTTAATGGCATGAAAGGCAGGGCACCTTATTGGAACTGACGGAGAGGATTCTGGGATATGTCTGATCCTATTATTTGTTTTGTTTGTTTTTCTCACTGAAGGTTTATATTATTATTATTATTATTATTATTATTATTATTATTATTATTCAGTGCACTGAAGAAAAAAAGTGGAAGAGAGCAGCAGAACACAGTGCGTGTCTCACCTCTTCCTCTCTCAGCTTCATTATCCTCAGCTTCGTTATTTTAAATGTCCTGGTACGGCCTTGGTGAAAGGGGCGGAGTTTCCCATGTGAATTAATGGGACTAAGAGGAATGAATCGCAGCGAGCTGCTGGTCAGCCTCTGGAGACAGTCACCTGAGGGAGCACTGTGGGATATAAAGCTTTGCCGGAACATTCTCCTTGTGGCGGACCCAGCCAAATTAAACCAGCCATGTTCAGGAAACTGAAGAGTCTTTTCTCCTTCCCTGTAGGCCCTACACTGGCTTCTGCCCCTACCTTTACTTCTGCCCTCAAACCTGCCCCTGTCCCTGACCACGGTCCTGCCCCCCAACCCCTCTCCTACCCCCAAACTTGCTCCTGCCCTGAAATCCTCTGACCCTTGCCCCGTTCCTGCCCCTGCTCCAGCTGAGGTAAGACTGCCAGCCTCCTACACAAATACATACCTGGGCATCTCTAAATCTGTCATATTCAGTATTGCCCTTGGAGAGCCACGGGGCATGCTGGGATTTGTTGTTTCTCAACACCGTGTTAATCAGTTAATGTGACTACAAATCTGAAATCTTTGATCGGAAATTTTGTGTCTGCATGTGTACAAGAAACAAAATACAAGCGCAATGTGAAAGTGGTACCTGATTGGTGGGTGAGTCAGGGTAGAGTCTGAAGAGGTGTGTAAGACTTTCTTCATAGGCCAAGTGGAACGCCTTCGTAATGTGTATCCCTGTAGAAAGAAGATGGCTGAAAAAGAAGATGGTGGGAAGAAAGAAGAGGCCAGTCCCCCAGGTACAGTTGCACTCAAAATTATTCAAACCCCTTCACTTTTTGCACACTTTATTGTGTTGTAGATTAAATTTTAAATGGATAAAATTGCCATTTTTGCCCATCATTTGCCCATAAAGTATCATATTTCATATTTGGTCGCATATCCTTATGATATGATCATTTAAAAATACATTAAAGCAAAGGGTTTGAATACTTATGCACATGAGAGATTTCAGTTTTAGATTTTTAATACATTTGCAAAAATTTCTAAAAACATGTTTTCACTGTCATTATGGCTTATTGAGTGTAGATTGATGGGCAAAAATGGCAATTTTATCCATTTAAAATTAAATCTACAACACAAAGTGTGCAAAAAGTGAAGGGGTTTGAATAATTTTGAGTGCAACTGTATGTCCTTACGTTCATCACTTCTCTTTCACAGGCTCTCCTGTATGAAATATTCATAACGAGTTATCCATTATTTATACATTGCACAAAGTAGTACTGCTCCTTTTATTTATGTGCTATACTGACATCCTCATCCAGAGAAACTTGCACGTGATCCTTTCATGCAGCAGGAGTTTTTATTGAAGCAATTCAAGGGCACCACAGCAGTGTCCCACCTGGGAAAACAACCTCCATCTGAACGTCAGCAAGACAAAGGACTTCGGTGGACTTCGGGAGGAAGCAAGTGAGGAACTACACCCCCCTAACCATCAACGGGACCCTCGTAGAGAGAGTGGACAGCTTCAAGTACCTTGGCGTCCAGATCACCAAGGACCTGACATGGTCATCACACATAGACACCGTGGTGAGGAAAGCACGCCAGAGACTGTACCACCTCAGACAACAGGAAATTCAGAGCGTCCCACCAGATTCGGCGGAGCTTCTACTCGTGCACGATCGAGAGCATCCTGACTGGGAACATCACCACCTGGTATGGGAACAGCAGCTCACAGGATCGCAAGGCCCTAC
Organism: Synaphobranchus kaupii; assembly: GCA_029718625.1. NCBI lineage: Eukaryota > Metazoa > Chordata > Actinopteri > Anguilliformes > Synaphobranchidae > Synaphobranchus > Synaphobranchus kaupii. The sequence goes on from CM056377.1 coordinate 125,865,709, forward strand.
AGAGAGTGGTACGATCAGCTGAACGTACCCTGGGGAGACCACTCCCCAACCTCGAGGACATCTACACCCGAAGATGCAAGACCAAGGCCAACAGGATCCTGAGAGACCCCAGCCACCCAGGATATGGACTGTTCTCTCTGCTACGGTCAGGAAGGAGATACCGCACTCACATGGCGAGCACAGAGAGGCTCAGGATGAGCTTCTTCCCGCAAGCCATCCGGCACCTGAATGACAACAACTAGAACATCTGGTGCACATAGAACTCTATAGAACTCTGAATACAACCATGAACAATGTCAATACCTACACCCCCCCCCCCCCCTCCCCCCTCCGGGATTATTTATTATTTATTAGCTATTACATGTACAAATACACCCATGCCTTTTAATGCCTTTAATGTGTAATCTGTAAATTGTAATTTAAATTTGTAAACTTTGTAACTTTTAAACTTTAAATTAAAATTTGTAAATTAGAACTCTGTATATTTAGATTTGAAATTGTAAATTTGTATAGTGTGGTACATTATTTTTTTTTTTGAGTATTTGTATTGGGCATAATCTTGGAGACGGCAGTAACATTTCACTATAACTGTACACGTACGTTATATGTGACAAATAAAGAAATCTTGATCTTGATCTCTTGATTTGAACTCGTAACCCCTACGTTATCCCATGACTAATGCCGCCATCCATTGGAAGCCGGAAGTTCATAGGTCCAAGTCACTATTCCCGACTTCCCATCTAAAATAATGGTGTGAATTATCTTAGCTAATTTATGCCATTAGTGAATATAAATGGTATATAAGGTAAGCCTAGGCCAACTGTCTTGCTTGTCTTTGCTCATAAAAAGTGTCTGAAACTACAAAGTTGCTCAACACATTTTCATAAGACAAAAATTACATATCAAGTAAAATCAAGTATTTTTAAGTAGAAATTGATGCAAGGGGAATTATGTCTGTTTTTTTTACTATAACCATATCATTTGCACATTAGTTGTAGCATGATTACACTTTTTAACCTGTAATACACTTTGGTGGAGAACAACTCCCTTTTTAGATTTTTATTTTTGTTGTTATAATTACCATATTTTTAGCACAATATCGTCAACCAATATTAAGAATTCACTAGTCACAAATAACATTCAGGAAAACACTAAGACCAGCACAGACATAACAATCACAATTGCAATGATTTTGCTTCCGTGAATATGTCTTCCTGGGATGTTGCCACATGTTTAACTCTTTGGCTCATACAGAAAAAAGGAAAATATGTGATTATTATATTACTACTGCACGGAAGGTGCTTAGTGACAGGGTAGAACAGGTAGTGATGTTTACCCATCTGTACTATTCAAAGTGGGACAGAGAATTTGTGGTAGTCTGAGCTGTTGAGGTCACAGGTCCATCTGGCCATAAATCCGTCACTATGGTAACTGCAGCCATGACTCCCAGCACTCGTGAGTGTAATCCAGCCTTAGCTTTTGGTACATATGACACTGACCTGGGTGATTTTCCATTTACCGGTCCAGCTGGCTGTATGAACATAATTCATTTATTTATGTATTAGCATAATAATTTTATAAGAGCCAGATATCCTTTTTAATTCAGTCTGTCCTAATCACCTCCTAACAAAACAAGACGTGCACACATCTCTCTCTCTCTCTCTCTCTCTCTCTCACGCACACACACACACACACACACTCACACACACATAAATACACACACACACTCACACACATATAAATACACACACACTCCAGGAATTGGTAACCCATTTTTGGCTCGTCTAAATCAGGCAGGCAAATACAGGCTTGCGAACTTCATGTGGCAAGTATTTAACCTTGATAAATAATCAGAAGTAATCATGTCAGAGTACACATTCTTGTCGGTAAAAAGGAGAGCCCTACTCCTCACCACAAAAAGAGAAAACTGAAGAGCTGTGTCTTTCTGTTCCTTTTAATAAGACTCTTATAACAGGGGCCTTGGGGGGCCACTGGCTTTGCTGCTTTGGTTTTGTCACTCAGCACTTAATTGCTTACTGTGTTCAATTACACCACAGGTGACAGAATCCAGTCCTGGAGGGCCGCGGTCTCTGCTGGTCATTGGTGCGTTTCAGCACCACTGATGATTTTAAGCTGCTGATTGGCTAAAACAGTCTATACAATTCATTTTCAAGGTTTTAATTGGCTGTCTCTTGAAAGGAAAGCACAGAAATCTGCAGACACCTGCAGGACTGAAGTTTGACACCCCTGCATTACACAATGAATCATGTGTCATATGTTTTTTTTTTAGGGTCTAAATTATTGCTCTCCAGGATCAGGAGTCAGTTGGAGAATCTCTCATATCTTATGTGACTGCACCTGTTACTGGTCACATGTTACCCATTACTCCCTGAATATGCAAACCTCAGTGTGTGTGTGTGTGTGTGTGTGTGTGTGTGTGTGTGTGTGTGTGTGTGTGTGTGCGCACAGTACTGGTGATATGTTGTGTTTTGCTGGTGTGTGGAGGGTCAACTGCAGCCCCTGCCCCCCAGAATCCTACACCAGAAGCCCCAAAACCTGAGGCGAGGCCAGATGACCCCGCAAACCATGAGCCAGGCATGGAGGGGTAAGAGAACTTTAGGATTAACATGAGTAAGTGGGTGGGAGGGGGGCTTATAATATTTACATTACTGGCATTTAGTGGACAATCTGGGAATTGAACCTGCAACCTTTGAACCCCAAACCATTATACTGCACTGTCCCCAAAATAACCAATTGCTCTTTATTTTTGTATTGTGCCTGCATGTGTAACAAACAGGTTGTCACACAAAATGATTACTTTCCAGAGGTGATCGAAAATGAATACATAATATTGAGCTGAACTGTGGAAAACTGTGGCAGGATGCAGAAAAGACAGAACGAGCCGAGAGAATATATCTTAGCAGTAATGAGACCCTCCCAATGCACCTTAGGGAAGCTGGGAAGCGGAAATGAGAGGAGAGGAGATTAGAGGATCAGCAGCATTTGTGATTTCAGAAGATCACAAAGCAGCTGCCAGTGTACCACGGCTCCCCTGTCCCACACCTGTAAGACACACCTGTAAGGCAGACCAGGCCTGGTCAGAGAGGTACTCTGGAGATGATTACGGGGCCAGATTGAGGGAGCCTGATTAGGAGCGTTGCCAGGACAACAGGGTAACACAGCACAATCTGTAGTGATGACACAAGGCCAGCACCTCCGTTTGACATCTCAACCAGCTGATTCCAGCTCCTGCAACACAGTATCCCCATCGCGCTGCATGAAAAAGTAATATCTCCATGCAGTGTGATGTGGAAAAAATGCAGCCAACTGCAAGCTGTAGTAGAGGCAGACACTCTGGGTGTTTTCAAGACCTATATATACAATCTAGTTTGTAGGTAAACGGTGAGCACTAGGTATCCTTTAGTGGTATGAAAATGCTGAGAATTGTTGGGCTGAATGGCCTGTTCTCGTCATTAAGTTATGTTACATTATGTTAAGCTTCCACCCTTGCTGGTACCCTGCCCCAATCTTATACAAATGTAAAATAATAATTAACATTATGCCAACAAGTCAAAGGTGTCATTTCCTCTTCAGCCAGAAAGCAGCCCCTCCTCCCATCGTGATAAACCGCTATTCGGACAAAACGCTGCGGCTATCGTCCAGCGCAGGGAACGGACCGAGCTGTACAAGGAGAAGGTCATTGACCGCTACACTTCCTCCCCTGAGCATAGACCCCCAGTCAGTAAGTCGCCATGGTTACTAACAAGCCTTTCACACGGCCAGCACCCAGCTGCCAATCACTTGTGTGCACTTCCTGTTAGTTTGAACTATATTGAACCCAAATTTAACATTTAAAAAAGAAACAGGAATCATGCAATCATCTAAATAACAATACTTACTTTAGTACACAGGCCCATTTTCTCATGTGGCCGTTCATATATCTATCACACAAAGCCCCAATTTTGAGAAAGTGTGACTACATAAAGAAACAAGAGGAGGAGGAGGCCAAGAAGGAGGTGGAGAAAAAATATGAAAAAAAGAATGAGAAGAAAGTTACGGCTTGGTGGGGCATGCCCCATACCCATGGATTGTGGGTTTGAGCCCAGCAGGGCACATGCTTATTTTCCACAAAAACAATGTGCAACTGTTAAGTACTTTTCATTTCTTAGACTGTTATTATTTTCACATTAACACATTAACATATTTGTATTGCAAAGGCAAAAGAGGTTTCCAATATTAACTGTTCAATGTTTCACTTGTATTTCACTTGTACTATATCACACCCTCCCCAAACCGGACGCTGGCTCTTGTCTGGTTTGGGGAGGGTGTTAAGCTCTGCTCTTGCGGTCATGACTGACTGACTGTGGAACCCGAACCTCAACGTACCCTTGCCTCGGCCAACATTTCTTTATTAATTCATTTCTTCACTTCAGCTCTGTTCACTTTATCCTTTTCACACAATGTCACCATAAAATTAACTACTAGGAAAATTAAGAATTTACGATAATAGCCTACATTAAGAATTGATGATAGCCTCCTTTAAGCAGTAAGCCTTTAAGAGATCGGATTTATAAACCGCCAATTCCCCAAACATATCAGATTCATGGTTAGTCACTTTAAAAATAAAAAAAACAACAATAGCCTCCGAATGTGGCTCTAGTCTACGCTACTCTGCTGATAATGTAGCTTACTGCAAACACTTTTAATTATAATAATAATAATAAGAAGAAGAATAATCTCTGGTACATACTTTCTTAGTAGTATCTATTGTTTTCTTTCTGGCTAAGATTCCTGGGAAATATGTGTTGCCCAATTAAGCTTGTTAGCCAACATTACTGGTGCCAGAGAAACGTCAGTTTGCTTCTCCGTCAGGAAGCAGATACAAGCTAGGCTACTACGAAGCGAAATCAACATGCCTTATAGCCTACATTCATTGCACTACAGAAAACTAAACTAAACCTAGCTGTCCAGTACCAAAACATTTCCCGCAGGTAACGTTCTACACTACCGGAAAAAAACTCTGCTGTGCTTACGAACTCAGCTCGCTCGCTAGCTCGTAGCCCACACGTGGAAGGTTGGAGTTACGCATCCGGCAATCCAGTGTTGAATAGCCTAACTCTGCTGTGCTTATGAACTCACTAGCTCGCTCGCTAGCTCGTAGCCCACACATGGAAGGTTGGAGTTACGCATCCGGCAATCCAGTGTCCAATAGCCTAACGTTAAATGTATTTCATAGAATACTAATAGCCCTATTTTAAAACTGTATTTCCATATTTTACTTATGCAAACTATTTAGGCTGTACTAGCTATTTAGGCTGTATGTCTTTCAGCTAGAATGTGTTTGCGTCTAGCCCATTGTGCATGCATGTCTCCATATAGACTTGGTTCATTCATTTACATGCTTCTTCGTGATCCCTAACTCAGGTAGTGCTGTTCATTGTATTTCATTACACATTAAATACTGCTCATCTACAGACTCTTTTAATGTAATTGTGTGCTGTCTGTAATAGGATAACTGTTCTCATTCTTGTCAATAGAGGGCGTTATGGTTACGCGAATGTCTGCATACATTTCTTTGGAATGCATGTCTCTCCGTGTTTATCTTCATGCATTATTCATCATTAGTTAGCTATAAGAAATAAGTGATATCAGATCAAAAACGTCTACGACGTAAAAAAAAGCCAAGTTACTCACGCATAGCCTACATAGTGCTGTCTATAAGTTATTAATTCCAACTTGCAAAAACTAGGCCTGCCTTTAAAAGTCTTGATATCAAAATGTGGCCAAGTTACAACTAACAATATTGCCTATCGTAGCTCACACTAAATAAACTAGCTCTATTCCAAAGCAATGCTATCCAAACTTTCCTAATTTATTTAATGCAACTTGGCCCCTGTGTTTCTTCATCTTTGCATGTGAAGAGATTGTGACAAATACCTGGACAAGACTTTGGACCCCTTATCAGGTGAGTCCTGCTCTGTCACCAACCTGGTCATCCGCCCCCCTCCCCTTTATTAACTAAGATCTCATATCTTGCAAAGCACCTTGAACTAAATGCGTAAATAATGTACTGTTCTCCAGCAACAATGTGTGAGTCTGTGCGTGTCTTATTTTCCAGAAAGACAGGGCATTAACAAAGAAGAATTATAGGGAATTCCCAAGGTTTACATCACATTCTGGCTCTGTCTCTACTGCATGACCTGGAAAACTGCTCCACAAATTCACAACTCTCCATGTACAACAAAATACTTTGTGTGTCAGTGCAGTATTGACCTTTACCTCATTCCCTCCCTTGGTCCTGTTCTTCATAGCTGGCTAAAACTCTGAACAGTGTTTTGTTAGTTCATATGTTCCATATTCGGGGGGATTCCGGGTTTTACTCAGCACAGCCAGCCAGCTAACTCAGTTTTCCAGCTACGTGGGACAGGGCCCAGGTCTCCCTTAAAACCCAGACTTCCATATTTCTGTTTCTAAGAGAGGTCCAGCAAAGGTGGTTATATCAGACATGGCCAGTGACAAGTGAACAGGGTCAATAGGTCAATTCCATTGATTAAATTGAAAAATGGCTATAAAATTCAGACTATTTTTCATTAAATTAAGTGAATGACTGTCCCTCTGTGTGCGTGTACACAGCACCGGCACTGTCCCTGTGGGTGTGTGTGTGTATGTATGTGTGCATGTGTACTCAGCACCCCATCCTTTCCCTCTCTTTGTGTATGTAGAAGGCAGAGAGCTATGGGAACAGTGCCGAGTCAACCTGATGCTACAGTGCCAATAAATGCTTTGGAAATGCTTTCACTTTTGTTGGTTGAGCTAGTTAGCATGCATTACGTTTCTTATCAGTTAACATTTCCCCATTTATGGTGGATCTTTGGAAGGCCTCCCCCTTGGGTTGCCAGGGTCTGTTTCCCCTATGTTTGCGGGTACCCAGGCCCGTCTCTGTACGTTCCCAGATGAGAGACATCATCGGAGCTGCCACTGCTCGACAGACGTACTTCCGCTGCTCCATGGAGGCCTACATGAACACCAACAAGATCCCCAAACTGGTCCAGAACAGAATACGCACCTGGTACAACTACACCTGGGACTCCCAAGGCATGCTGGGTAAAAACCTTGCGTTATCTTCCCTGGCAGCCACTCCCGCACATGCTGAAGGCCCTGACTTCACCCAGTGTGTTGGGGGGGGGGGGGGGGGGTTTAAAAACCTGCACCGTTTCCACGTGTGCACAGACCAAACATGTTGACCTCAGGATAATCAAACTCGCTTCTATATGTCTGTTCCCATGTGATATTGCTTATAAATGCATCATACTTCTGTGTTACCTTTGTCGAGGGATCACTGTGTACTGTATTTACATTTTATTTTTCTGACTCTTCCGAGTGGCTACCATCGTGTTACAGCCGCACGATACACGATCCTCTGGAGGTTCACATTTAAGGATTTCACCGTGAGGTTATTATGTCTAGATGTACCATCCAAACGGAAGACAAATTGGCTCAATTAAATCAGATAAGTGATCAAGAATGGAAAAAAATGCACAGAAATGGGAGAAAAAAAAAATGAATTCATGAGTGTTTCATTCATGTCAACATCTATGAGAGGGAGGGAGGGCAAGCAAAATGACTCAAATTATCATCCTTACTGTTATGAAATACCATTTAATTTTTACATTTGAGGCTATCATGACAATATGCATTAAATAGATACTTTCAGGGCTTTCAAACACAAAGGTATTGGCACAGAACAACCAGGGACAATGATCAAGCATAGCTTTAAAAAAACAGCAAACAAACGTAATCGTTTGGCACACATGCATAATGCCTCACAATGATCGTCATGAACATGGACCTTAACAATGATTGACATGTCCAGCATTACACTATAGTAACAGTGCTACCATGGAAACAATGACTTAAGAACAATGTTGACGACAGTCATGCTAACAAATCAGTGGCAACCAATGATCTACGTGAGAAAATCTATATGAGCAACATTACACTGTATAAGAGTCGTGTTATACATACTGTATATAAATAAAAGCACCCCAAAAATACTGACAATGGGCTGGCCTGCTTTTTTTGGGGTGTGCACCTGCATGCGCTATGACTGGAGGGTGAGATGTGATTAAGATCATGGGGGTGCTCACCAAGGTCCTCTTATGTTAATTAATATTCATATTAATATGCTTTATATGATTAACACTGTGAACAAGTGCAATTTTAACACCCAGGTAATTACACTGGGTGGTGTAGTGAGCACACACACACACACACACACACACACACACAGCGACTACCTAAATGGGGGTGTGTGGGTGTGTGCGCGTGCATATATATTTAGTCATTTGTCAAATATTTTCCGAAAGACAATTCAAGCACAAAAACTATTTAAAATGAAACTTGATTAACAAGCCAATATTTGCAACTAATTATAATATATTTGCTCTCTCCTAATTCCAGGAAAGTAAATATGGAATAGATTTCCCTACAACCTAACCTCGGCTGAACTGGTCTTCTACTGAAGGGCAAGACGCTATATTTCAGAAAAATGGGTGGAGTCATTAAGTCTTGTCAATCAAATATTTGAAGCAATTGCAATGGCCTATTAGGGACAGTAAGGGTATTTTGATTGGTTCATCAAAGTTGGTGACTGAATGCAAGAGGTGGGGCTCCACCAATCGTGATGCCTCACTCCCCCAACACTGTCTAAACTGCGCCTTGACCAACAAAACAGGTACAGAACCAGAAAAGAAAAAAAGAAAAAAAAAAAGGTTGTTGCGGTCAGCATTTACCGGCCAATACAAATGAGACGTTTTGGGCAGGTTAAGAGGTTTAAGGGAGTGTAAATAAATCAGTAACATTGCAGCAAATAAGGTTTGTACCTTCGGTTGTTCGACTATGGCACTCACAGGGAGCATAAAGAGTGTGTGACTTTCTTTTCTTCCCATTTATGGGTTTCCTCCAGCTTGTCTGAACCTCCTTTAAGATCCAGCTCTTACATTTCACACTCAGTCTTTTGTTTCAGTCAAAGGTTGGAGAACTAACTGCTTACTGACATAAAATTATTTCAACCCTCATTTTCTCATAAGTTGCATACATTAAAAAAAAAATACACATGTACACTAAACGCACTTGGCACAAAGTAAAATGCTAACTAACATGTCCATTAAATAGATGTTTTCTGTTAAAGCAAATACAATTAAAAAAAGATCCTACAGTACAAATTACCCTGCATCAATCATACATTCATACAGCCAGTAATGTTTATCTGAGGATTCTAAGCACTAAGTTTGCCAATATAAGCATATATTAATATGGAGCAAGGTGTGATACAATATTTCCAGTTAACTGTAAGGTAAAAAAAACTGCTATAGTTATTAAAATATAAAGCAATATATCTTTAAAACAAAAAAATGGCAACCAGGATGCATGTCCAGGATAAATTTGAGTAAGACATGTTAGTCATGTGACTAAGACTAATATGGATCCTGGTGGCCAGAGTATGCAGAACTAAGAGAAGCAGTTGCTGTAACAGAGTTGTTGATATAGGGGGCGCACTCCTGCATCCTGACGTTCTTATGTGTCCTCCTAATGTACCCATGAACCCAAGGGTGAGTGCAGAGCTTCAGTGATCCACAGAAGTCACAGTAAGTCAGGGCCATCCAATTGGGAGATCCAGCCTGGAGCTTATCTTCATTTAATGAGGTTTGAACCATCCAATGAGGCGAGTTAATGGAGAGGGACTGGATTTGAGGCAACCAATGAGGTGGGTTAATGGAGAAGGACTGGATTTCAGCCAATCAATGAGATGAGTTAATGGAGAGGGACTAAATTTTAACCAACCAATGAGATGAGTTAATGGATAGGACTGGATTGAGTTGTACTGATGAGAGCTCTTGATTTCAGGTCTGGAAAGGGTGGGGTCAGTCAAGCAATTGTAAATCCTCTTTCTACCCACATTTCAGCCGAGGGTTGAGTGCTCAGCTCTGACCTGATTGGCCAGGAGGCACTTGGGCGGGGTTGGTGGGCGGGTTCAGTTTGAGCATGTTGAAGAATTTGACCACCTGACCGGGGACTTCGGCCAACACGGACTTAGCCAGAGCTTCCTTTGGACTCTGTGGAGAGGGAGAGGTGGAGGTGGAGAGGGAGAGGGAGAGGGAGAGGTGGAGAGGGAGAGGGAGAGGGAGAGGGAGAGTTGAACAGGGGAAATGTCACAGAGGGAAGAGATGACAAACGGAGGGGTGTGAGACGTAACCATAGAGATGGAAACAAACTAGCTCAGTTCTGCTCTTTAAAAAAAAATAAAAAAATAAAAAATACAAAAAAAAACGATCACATGCTAGTGCTGAGGGCCACACTGCAGTGGTAAGAGGCGACAGCGAATCACTGAACAGCAGATTGCAGCCAATCAGGTGTCCTTATCAGATGGGAAAGTTTAACATGGTTCCAGTACAACTTCCTACACCAGTCTATTCATTCACTATCTACATTCAGAACTCCAAGAATTCCACAGTTTGGTGCCCTCTAAGGCAGGGGTGTCAAGATCCGGTCCTGGAGGGCCGCAGTGTCTGCTGGTTTTTGGTGCGTTTAAGCACAAGTGATTAATTTAAGTCACTAATTGGCTAAGAAGTCCACACACCTTGTTCTCAATGCTTTAACTGGGTGCTGATTGAAAGGAAACCACAAATACCTGTGACACTGCGGCCCTCCAGGACTGGAGTTTGACACCCCTGCTCTAAGGGCTTCACTGGGGAGGGATGGGGAGGGGGGGTGCTCTATTGCCACTTCCTCAGACAGGTGTGTGCTTCCTACAGTTTGGGCCCCCTCCCACTATCAAAATTTAAACGGTCTAAAATCTGTAAATTTTACTACGTCATTTATTTGAAAGGTCAGCTGTGACTGTTCAGCGTTGTCATAGTTACATAACGAAGCAGCCGCATGCGTCTGCAGTCGAGATAAATAAAATGCATTATTAAAAAAGACATTCAGACTAGACCTGGATCAAACACACACTTGAAATGCTTCAACACTTCAAACGCATAACAAAGCACTGAAACGAAAATGTTTGCTAACAAAAATGCACTCTTTTTTTTTTCTCCAGAATATCGGTGCAAATCAACACGTCTTTAACATTACCAGTAGACCGCTGGAAATTTGACTGGTGTTTAAAAGGCACTTCAAATAAAGTATCTGACCCAAGTCTGGTACTGACACGTGTACGCTACCAGAGAAAAGTGAGAAAGAGTGCACAACGAGGGCCGATCCAGTTCGGGATTTCATGCCAACCTCCACAAATTAAGCAGCCCAAGCTTTTATTTGTTAAGTCCTCAAAGTCGTAAAAACACTAGCTCCAGCTGTACAGGGCTGTAGTCAGTCGTATCCTTGAAGAAAATATCTTTCACTGGGGTCTGACACTGGTCGGAAAAAAGAGAAAATTAAGCCACATTAATTGGTTGGAAGAAAAACCAGAACAGGGATCGGACCGTCCGGGCCCGGAGCTGTGCACTCCCTGTAGAGTAAAGTGGATTTCTCTACGTGCCTACTGAAGGCTGGGCTCAGACTCGGGCTCGCGTGGCGGTTTGAGCCGGTATATACTGAAGAAGGAGGCCACCTGCTGAGGCAACTCGGCCAAAACGGACTGGGCCAAGGCCTGCGGAGGAGCCTGTGACGGGACGGGAGAGAGCAGGGGGGGCGGAGAAGCAGAGGGAAGGATGGGGGGCAGGGGGATAACGAAAAGAAGGAAAGAGAGATAATCACCTGGAGGAAATCCTACATTAGAGCACATGACTAATACACTGTATGTCTCACAGGCCCCAGAGTGGCTCAGGTGCGCTTGGATTGGGCGTTAAAGCGGCAGAGCTGCGATGTAGGCAGTAGCCGCAGGATGTAAAAATGAAGCATGCTGTACAGGTAAGTTTACGCGCATTTCAGCGGGAATTTCATACTCTATGTGAGGTTAGCTGTTGCCGTAGACCATCGTGCATCAGTTAACGGCAACCCCCATGCCGCGGTATTAGCGCAATCACAGCAGGGGGCGTGGCCAGAGCGCCCACTAAAACACCTGAGCAAGTTGACCCCGCCCCATAGCTCCCCGTGCACCTGACGGCACGAAACATTCCCATCACGCTGCCGTAACGTCGCAGTGATGTAATTAAAGAGACGCATGCATCCCGGCTGTCACGCGTCAAAAGTGATCTGCTCCCGCCCCGCTTCGATCTAAGCCCCGCCTCCTTCCACCGGGCTCCGCCCAGCTCCACTCACGTTCTGGAAGTTTCTGAAGGGCACGAACTGCACGATGTCCCGAATGGCGGGTTCGCCCGACGGCGAGCGCAGGTGTCCGTCGTCGCCGTCCAGGAACTCCATGGCGCTGAAGTCGGCCCCCGCCCACGCCGATGATGATGATGGACATGGGCAGGCGAGCGGCGTTGACGATGGCGCTGCGCGTCTGATCCAGGTCCGTGATCACGCCGTCCGTGATGATGAGGAGGACAAAGTATTGCTGTGGCGGGAGACAGAAGCGCGTTAAAAACCAAAATGGCGCTCGCAGACTGACTTCACGCTCTCGCCTTTCCTCTGCCAGATGTCTGCCATTTACGTTTTAGCCATTTAGGACACGCCCTTATTCAGGGCAACTCACACTTTACCCAGTATCCATTTATACAGCTGGATATATAGTGAAGAAATTTAGCTTATGTACCTTACTCAAGGGGACAATGGCAATGCCCCATGTGAGAATTGAACATGCAACCTCCAGGTTTACAGGCCCACTTCTCTAACCATTACACGACACTCAGTGGAGGAGGGGCACTGGAAATTGAACTTAAAAACTGAAAAGTAGTCTATATGAGCAGCGTGATATATGGCAGACCATAAAACTATATTAAAAATGCTGCTCAACATCTCAGAACCACCTATCAGCCCAAAACACAAATGAAATGTCGATTTTGATCCTTGATTGATTTCTCGGGGCATCATTTATGGAAAAACGTCAAAGCTTCTCTATATGGTCACATACATCACTCTCTCTCACAAAATAAATTCAAGAAGAAAAAAAAAAAAAACATACGTTTTGCCTGTGAGTTCATAATGCAAAGTTAGGATGTGGGCAGGGTAAATCTGATCGTAATCAACCCTTGCTTTTGAGTTCATAATGGATAAAGGTTAGGACACTGACAGGTTGTAATTTACAGCTGCTACACTCACAGACGCGGTGGTCTGCTGCACTGCCTGATTGGCGAATTGGGCCACGTGGTTGATGATGGGGGAGAAGTTTGTGGGTCCGTAGAGCTTGACCTGGGGCAGGCACGCTCGGTACGCCTCCACCACACCTTCAATTCCTAGAAGGAGGGAGGGAGAGAGAATGAGAGATTGCAGAGATTTTATTGTCACACATTGAATATTCCAACTAAGTGCTTGAAAGGAATTCACTCATTATGAAATAAAGCTGGAGTGCTCTCATGCAAATGTTTGCGCAACAAATTCTCCTTTTGAGCTGGGATCTTGAGTAAGAACTGCATTACTCAGAAAGAGCTGTGGCTGAAAAATCTAGAACAGGGCTGCCCAACCCTGTTCCTGGAGAACCGGATCTGCTTGTTTTCATATCAACCCTAATTTGGCACACCTAATTCTACAAATGAGGAACACAACAAGCTCTCTAGCTGTTGAATGAGGTGTGCTTTGTTAGGGTTGGAGTGCAGACCTACAGGACGGTAGATCTCTAGCTGTTGAATGAGGTGTGCTTTGTTAGGGTTGGAGTGCAAACCTACAGGACGGAAAATCTCTAGCTATTGAATGAGGTGTGCTTAGTTAGGGTTGGAGTGCAAACCTACAGGACTGCAGATCTCTAGCTGTTGAATGAGGCGTGCTTTGTTAGGGTTGGAGTGAAACCCTACAGGACGGTAGATCTCCAGGAACAGGGTTGGGCAGCCCTGATCTAGAACATACAGTACCTGTGCAGAAGGGGTTGCTGGGATCAAAGTTCAGAGGGAACTCATGGGAGACCTGCAAGAAACCCAGACACCAGTGAAAGAGAGCACGGTATCATAACACATTCTCAAACATTTATTCATTTATTTTAACACATTAAAGGTTTTGATTTGAGCAGTGTCACATCAGTATTGATACACATGCAAGGTGAACAGGGTAAATACTGTGTATCATCATGTTTAAAGTTGATTACAGGGTACACGGATCATCTCACTGTTCTTATGCGTCTTATGTACCGGTTTCATTAATATGCCACTGCCACTTGAAACAGAAATACTGCTGAACCCCCCCCCCCCCCCCCCCCCCATCCTGTCCTGCTTTACCTGCCATGAGGGGGGAACCTGGGCTCCAAATCCGAACGCTGGGAACATTTTATCACTGGAAGGGAGGGAGAGAGGGAGAGACGGGCGGGGCCCGTTAGTACAGGCGAGGGCCCGTTAGTACAGGTCTCCTGGCAAAGCCATTCCAAAGCACCTTTTAACCACAAAGAGCAGGTGTGTCCATTCAGAGGAAGAAAGCTCCCTCTGATCTGATCTGCTGAATCTGAGGAGAGCACCTGTACCTGTCTCACCTGTACAGTGTGTTATAATGAGGAACTATCTCACCTGTACAGTGTGTTATAATGAGGAACTATCTCACCTGTACAGTGTGTTATAATGAGGAACTATATCACCTGTACTGTGTGTTATGAGGAACTACACTGCCCGGCCAAAAAAAAAGTCGCACTCTAATATTTAGTTGGACCGCCTTTAGCTTTGATTACAGCGCGCATTTGTTGTGGCATTGTTTCGACAACCTTATGCAATGTCACAACATTTATTTCCATCCAGAGTAGCATAAGTCTTTGGCTGAGATCTTGTATTGAGGACGGGAGAGTCGAACCACTCCGTAAAGTGTTCTCCAGCACATCCCAAAGACTTTCAATGGGGTTAAGGTCAGGAATCTGGTGGCTAATTCATGTGTGAAAATGATTCCTCATGCTCCCTGAACCACTCTTTCACAATTTGAGCCCGATTAATCTTGGCATTGTCTTCCTGGAATATGCCCATTGATGAGATAACCTGGTCATTCAGTACATTCAGGTACTTCGCTGACTTCATTTTATTGCTGCATAATGTTGCTGAGCCTAGACCTGACCAACTGAAGCAACCCCAGATCATAACACTGCCTCCAAAGGCTTGCACAGTGGGCACTATGCATGACGGGTGCAATGGCGACTTTTTTTTTGACCGGGCAGTGTATATCACCTGTACAGTGTGTTATAATGAGGAACTATATCACCTGTACAGTGTGTTATAATGAAAAACTATCTCACCTGTAGTGTGTTATAATGAGGAACTATCTCACCTGTACAGTGTGTTATAATGAGGAACTATATCACCTGTACAGTGTGTTATAATGAGGAACTATATCACCTGTACAGTGTGTTATAATGAGGAACTATATCATCTATACAGTGTGTTATAATGAGGAACTATCTCACCTGTACAGTGTGTTATAATGAGGAACTATATCACCTGTACAGGGTGTTATAATGAGGAACTATATCACCTGTACAGTGTGTTATAATGAGGAACTATATCACCTGTACAGTGTGTTATGAGGAACTATATCACCTGTATAGTGTGTTATAATGAAAAACTATATCACCTGTACAGTGTGTTATAATGAGGAACTATATCATCTATACAGTGTGTTATAATGAGGAACTATCTCACCCGTACAGTGTGTTATAATGAGGAACTATATCACCTGTACAGGGTGTTATAATGAGGAACTATATCACCTGTACAGTGTGTTATAATGAGGAACTATATCACCTGTACAGTGTGTTATAATGAGGAACTATATCATCTATACAGTGTGTTATAATGAGGAACTATCTCACCCGTACAGTGTGTTATAATGAGGAACTATATCACCTGTACAGTGTGTTATAATGAGGAACTATATCACCTGTACAGTGTGTTATAATGGGGAACTATATCACCTGTACAGTGTGTTATAATGAGGAACTATATCACCTGTACAGTGTGTTATAATGAGGAACTATATCACCTGTACAGTGTGTTATAATGGGGAACTATATCACCTGTACAGTGTGTTATAATGAGGAACTATATCACCTGTACAGTGTGTTATAATGAGGAACTATATCACCTGTACAGTGTGTTATAATGAGGAACTATATCACCTGTACAGGGTGTTATAATGGGGAACTATATCACCTGTACAGTGTGTTATAATGAGGAACTATATCACCTGTACAGTGTGTTATAATGAGGAACTATATCATCTATACAGTGTGTTATAATGAGGAACTATCTCACCCGTACAGTGTGTTATAATGAGGAACTATATCACCTGTACAGTGTGTTATAATGAGGAACTATATCACCTGTACAGTGTGTTATAATGGGGAACTATATCACCTGTACAGTGTGTTATAATGAGGAACTATATCACCTGTACAGTGTGTTATAATGAGGAACTATATCACCTGTACAGTGTGTTATAATGGGGAACTATATCACCTGTACAGTGTGTTATAATGAGGAACTATCTCACCCGTACAGTGTGTTATAATGAGGAACTATAGCACCTGTACAGTGTGTTATAATGAGGAACTATCTCACCTGTACATTGTGTTATAATGAGGAACTATCTCACCTGTACAGTGTGTTATAATGAGGAACTATATCACCTGTACAGTGTGTTATAATGAGGAACTATATCACCTGTACAGTGTGTTATAATGAGGAACTATATCACCTGTACAGTGTGTTATGAGGAATTATATCACCTGTAAAGTGTGTTATGAGGAACTATATCACCTGTACAGTGTGTTATGAGGAACTATATCACCTGTACAGTGTGTTATAATGGGGAACTATATCACCTGTACAGTGTGTTATAATGAGGAATGATATCACCTGTACAGTGTGTTATAATGAGGAACCATCTCACCTGTACATTGTGTTATGAGGAACAATATCACCTGTACAGAGTGTTATAATGAGGAACTATCTCACCTGTACAGTGTGTTATAATGAGGAACCATCTCACCTGTACAGTGTGTTATAATGAGGAACTATATCACCTGTACAGTGTGTTATAATGAGGAACTATATCACCTGTACAGTGTGTTATAATGAGGAACCATCTCACCTGTACATTGTTATAATGAGGAACTATAGCACCTGTACAGTGTGTTATAATGAGGAACTATATCACCTGTACAGTGTGTTATAATGAGGAATGAAATCACCTGTACAGTGTGTTATGAGGAACTATATCACCTGTACAGTGTGTTATAATGAGGAACTATCTCACCCGTACAGTGTGTTATAATGAGGAACTATATCACCTGTACAGTGTGTTATAATGAGTAACTATATCACCTGTACAGTGTGTTATAATGAGGAACTATATCACCTGTACAGTGTGTTATAATGAGGAACTATATCACCTGTACAGTGCGTTATAATGAGGAACTATATCACCTGTAGTGTGTTATAATGAGGAACTATATCACCTGTACAGTGTGTTATAATGAAAAACTATCTCACCTGTACAGTGTGTTATAATGAGGAACTATATCACCTGTACATTGTGTTATGAGGAACTATATCACCTGTACAGTGTGTTATAACGAGGAACTATATCACCTGTACAGTGTGTTATAATGAGGAACTATATCACATGTACAGTGTGTTATAATGAGGAACTATATCACCTGTACAGTGTTATAATGAGGAACTATCTCACCCGTACAGTGTGTTATAATGAGGAACTATATCACCTGTACAGTTTGTTATAATGAGGAACTATATCACATGTACAGTGTGTTATAATGAGGAACTATATCACCTGTACAGTGTGTTATAATGAGGAATTATATCACCTGTACAGTGTGTTATAACGAGTAAAGTACCCGTCATAGTCCTGTATAACCTGCAGTGTTATAATGAGTAATGTACCTGTCATAGTCCTGTATCACCTGTATAGTGTGTTATAATGAGTAAAGTACCTGTCATAGTCCTGTATCACCTGTACAATGTGTTATAATGAGTAAAGTACCTGTCGTAGTCCTGCATCACCAGTACAGTGTGTTATAATGAGTAAAGTACCTGTCGTAGTCCTGCATCACCAGTACAGTGTGTTATAATGAGTAAAGTACCTGTCGTAGTCCTGGATCACCTGTACAGTGTGTTATAATGAGTAAAGTACCTGTCGTAGTCCTGCATAACCTGCACAGTGTGTTATAATGATTAAAGTACCTGTCGTAGTCCTGGATCACCTGTACAGTGTGTTATAATGAGTAAAGTACCTGTCGTAGTCCTGCATCACCAGTACAGTGTGTTATAATGAGTAAAGTACCTGTCGTAGTCCTGAATCACCTGTACAGTGTGTTATAATGAGTAAAGTACCTGTCGTAGTCCTGCATAACCTGCACAGTGTGTTATAATGAGTAAAGTACCTGTTGTAGTCCTGGATCACCTGTACAGTGTGTTATAATGAGTAAAGTACTTGTCGTAGTCCTGCATAACCTGCACAGTGTGTTATAATGAGTAAAGTACCTGTCGTAGTCCTGGATAACCTGCACAGTGTGTTATAATGAGTAAAGTACCTGTCGTAGTCCTGGATCACCTGTACAGTGTGTTATAATGAGTAAAGTACCTGTCGTAGTCCTGGATCACCTGTACAGTGTATTATAATGAGTAAAGTACCTGTCGTAGTCCTGGATAACCTGCACAGTGTGTTATAATGAGTAAAGTACCTGTCGTAGTCCTGGATCACCTGTACAGTGTGTTATAATGAGTAAAGTACCTGTCGTAGTCCTGGATCACCTGTACAGTGTGTTATAATGAGTAAAGTACCTGTCGTAGTCCTGGATCACCTGTACAGTGTATTATAATGAGTAAAGTACCTGTCGTAGTCCTGGATAACCTGCACAGTGTGTTATAATGAGTAAAGTACCTGTCGTAGTCCTGGATCACCTGTACAGTGTGTTATAATGAGTAAAGTACCTGTCGTAGTCCTGGATAACCTGCACAGTGTGTTATAATGAGTAAAGTACCTGTCGTAGTCCTGGATCACCTGTACAGTGTGTTATAATGAGTAAAGTACCTGTCGTAGTCCTGGATCACCTGTACAGTGTGTTATAATGAGTAAAGTACCTGTCGTAGTCCTGGATCACCTGCACAGTGTGTTATAATGAGTAAAGTACCTGTCGTAGTCCTGGATCACCTGTACAGTGTGTTATAATGAGTAAAGTACCTGTCGTAGTCCTGGATAACCTGTACAGTGTGTTATAATGAGTAAAGTACCTGTCGTAGTCCTGGATCACCTGCACAGTGTGTTATAATGAGTAAAGTACCTGTCGTAGTCCTGGATAACCTGTACAGTGTGTTATAATGAGTAAAGTACCTGTCGTAGTCCTGCATAACCTGCACAGTGTGTTATAATGAGTAAAGTACCTGTCGTAGTCCTGCATCACCAGTACAGTGTGTTATAATGACTAAAGTACCTGTCGTAGTCCTGGATCACCTGTACAGTGTATTATAATGAGTAAAGTACTTGTCGTAGTCCTGCATAACCTGTACAGTGTGTTATAATGAGTAAAGTACCTGTCGTAGTCCTGCATAACCTGCACAGTGTGTTATAATGAGTAAAGTACCTGTCGTAGTCCTGGATCACCTGTACAGTGTGTTATAATGAGTAAAGTACCTGTCGTAGTCCTGGATCACCTGTACAGTGTGTTATAATGAGTAAAGTACCTGTCGTAGTCCTGGATCACCTGTCCCACTGACCAGATGGCAGAGAGGTACTCATTTACCCCATTGGGACTGATGTAGTGCAGAGACTGGGGTGACCGAGGGTCCCCGTTTGACCCTGTGAAGTCCACCCCCACCTGAGAGAGACAGAGAGCGAGCGTGAGTGAGTGCTATTCAAGCGCTAAAAGTACACATTCAAACAAGCTTTAACGCCACACTGGAGAAACGGACTTACGGTGAAGTTGATTTGACACCCGCCCATTATGTAGTCCAGGAAAGTGTACTCCTTCACTACCTGGGGGAAGGTAACGAGAAGCTATTAGCGAGTTATCTCTCTCACACACACACACACTTAACTAATGTGGTGGTAGTGAGGCGATTGAGTGGTAGTTTGTTCTGGTATTTGAGTGGTGAAATCCAGCTAGGCGTGGAGTGTTACCTTGCACAGCTTCACGCTGATCACGCCCGAGTTCTTGTAGTTCTTCTTCTTCTGCTTCTTCTTGCTGTTTACACAGTCAAACTCAGCCTGGGAGAGGGGAGGGAGGGGAGGGGTGGATGAGGGGAATTGATTCAGGTTTTATTTGTAGAGGTTCAAGGCAGGAAAAAGGCAGGATCAGGATAATGGTAAACACACTTCTCAGGGCAGGCTGTGAGACACACACACACACACACACACTGCCCTGACGCGACTACACTTGGTGTGTTGAGTCAGCTGAGGGGGTATCTAAAATGAGCTAAATAAACACCCTGAGTTCAGTAGGCTTATCGTACAGTGATAAAGACGTGGCAAACATTGTCTCACATTGACTGAGATACGGAAAAAACTCTGCTTATGTTACAGCCGCAAATGTGTTGCAACTAGCGCAAAGCGGCTAGGACAAAACATCTAACACAGTGGCTAGTGGTTAGTTAAACTTAGGAACACACTGTGGCCAGCCTAGAGGCTAACATAGCATCTGCCTGCCATGACACAGTTTCTAAGATGCAACAGCTCAAACCACAGTGTGTAGCACACATTGCTGCTGGAACACCAACACATCTAATGCTCCGGCTAGCAGTAGCTAACACAATGTGACTAGCACATGATGGCTAACACACAGAGTTTAGCATAGCTACTAAGACATAGCTGCTAACCCACAGTAACTCACATACCGCCGCTAACAGCAGCTAAGACACGGTAGCTAAGTGCACTGTAACAAACGGACGGTGACTCACCGGCGAGCCGTGCGTGGCTTCCTGCAGGCGTGTCATGTTGGTCTCGAAGATCCCAATGAGGTCATGTGACCCGTCGCTGTCGTAGTCGTAACACTCCACCTGTAGCAGAACGCAAGACAACGTGTTGAAGGTGTGCCCTCGTATGCAGGGTGATCTATACCCAATACCTGGCAGCCACACTGTTCCAAAAAAAACCAAAACAAAGGTAAACGGCTAACACACACACACACACACACACACACACACAGTGGCTAGCACATGGTGACTAACATACACACAGGCTAGCACATGGTGGCTAACACACACAGAAGCTAGCACATTGGCTAACATACACAGAGGCTAACACACACAGAGGCTAACATACGCTGAGGCTAGCACATGGTGGCTAACACACACAGAAGCTAGCACATGTTGGCTAACATACACAGAGGCTAACATACGTTGGCTAACACACACAGAGGCTAACATACGCTGAGGCTAGCACACACGGTGGCTAACACACACAGAGGCTAGCACATGGTGGCTAACACACACAGAGGCTAGCACATGGTGGCTAACACACACAGAGGCTAGAACATGGTGGCTAACACACACAAAGGCTAACATACACAGAGGCTAGCACATGGTGGCTAACACACACAGAAGCTAACATACACAGAGGCTAGCACATGGTGGCTAACATACACAGAGGCTAGCACATGGTGGCTAACATACACGAGGCTAGCACATGGTGGCTAACATACACAGAGGCTAGCACATGGTGGCTAACATACACAGAGGCTAGCACATGGTGGCTAACATACACAGAGGCTAGCACATGGTGGCTAACATACACACAGGCTAGCACATGGTGGCTAACACACACAGAAGCTAGCACATTGGCTAACATACACAGAGGCTAACACACACAGAGGCTAACATACGCTGAGGCTAGCACATGGTGGCTAACACACACAGAAGCTAGCACATGTTGGCTAACATACACAGAGGCTAACATACGTTGGCTAACACACACAGAGGCTAACATACGCTGAGGCTAGCACACACGGTGGCTAACACACACAGAGGCTAGCACATGGTGGCTACCATACACAGAGGCTAGCACATGGTGGCTAACATACACAGAGGCTAGCACATGGTGGCTACCATACACAGTGGCTAGCACATGGTGGCTACCACACACAGAGGCTAACATACACAGAGGCTAGCACATGGTGGCTACCATACACAGAGGCTAGCACATGGTGGCTAACATACACAGAGGCTAGCACATGGTGGCTACCACACACAGAGGCTAACACACACATAGGCTAGCACATGGTGGCTACCACACACACACAGCTGGCCTTGAGAAGCATTGATCTTCCAAGATAAAGAGCTAATCAGGGCCTGCTAAACTGAAGGCCTTTCACACAAGTATCTGCACTGATCTGTTCTGATCTCCTAGGCATTTCAAAAGGGCACCTTATCACACACACTGTGTTGTAAGTGAAACAGTGCACACTAGAATCTCATAGATACAATACAAACCTCAGCGATATGGACTGACCAGTCAACCAAACACAATTAAGTTCCATATTATCACTGATGCAAAAAAAGTGAGTCATTCCTTTTCTTAAATTAGGAATTACCATAAGAATTATACAAATGACAAGATGAGAAGCCCATTTAAATTTACGGTTAGTAATGTTTCCAGTCAATAAAGGCTTTAATTGGTGTACTTTGACTTTTTTTTTTTTTTTTTTTGTATTTTTGGCTTATTTTGAGTTTCTGAGGTCTTCCTTATTTAAAATAACTGCCATTCTTCCCTATTGTGACACACTGCTTAATGCCAAGCGTACACTACAGGTTTTTTTATTAACAGTTTTGCAGTTTTGAAGATATTAAGAAAATCCCCAGTCTTTGCGCGATCACTGCACACACCCGCCTCCGATGGTCATTTAATATGAGACGGTCAGAGACTCAAACGTAGCTCTCCCGATCCTGTCTTAAGCTAGTCTGCGACTCTTGTGAGAATATCGAACTGATTTGATTTCATCACAAGTCTCAAGTCTTTAGGCATGGCTTGTGTAGTGTGTGACCCGCTGTGACCATGTGACCCGCTGTGACCATGTGACCCGCTGTGACCATAGGCTGCGACTACGCGTGTAGTGTGAGCGTTCCTAGGACAGAAACACCAACGATTGTTATAAGAGGCGGTCTTTAAATGAGAGACGCTCTCCATTGTAAGGATCTCGCTAGATTTTGAAGGTCATGTCTTACCCACAAGGCAGCACACAACACAAGGAACAAAATATGTGTATGAACACGCACACGCGCACATGCACACGCACACACATGCATGGGCAACAAAAGAACACTGGCAAAACTGACATGCAGCAAAGGATGATGGGTAAAGCAAGTGGAACCATCATCTGCCAACCTCAGATCGGCTTCAGCCATCCCCCACCATGTGACCTACGTACGGCAGCCATCTTTAATAAAAACTTGTGTTTACAAGCCTATGCTCAGGACCCAGCAGTGTAGTATAGGGGGCAGGGAACTGGGCCAGTGGCAGTTTGCCATTTTGATTCTCAGTTCGTATAAGGCCGTTGTAGGCTACCCTTGAGCCAGGTACTTAACATGAATTGCTTCAGTAAATATCCAGCCGTATAAATGGATACTATGCAAAAATGGATAAGAGCGCCTGCTAAATGCCAGTAACGTAATTACAGAAAATAAAACCCTGTACAGGTTTTCCAACAACCGGCTAGGCTACAATACCTGTAACTACAAGCACAGTGTGTTTTGGGGGGGTGGAGTCACGCAACAGAACTCACTGGAAGTTCCTCGAGCAAGGCTTAGAGGGGGAGGAGGGGTCTCCTTATGTGGTGAAAAGTTTCAGCCGTTCAAAGCTGGTTATGGCTGATCGTTAAGTCAAAACCCTTTTGCTCCCCTGCACAACGCCCAAGTGGTTATCTACCGACAGACAGACACTCACACACACACACACACACACACACACACACACACACACACACACACACACACACACACACACACACACACACACACACACACACACACACACACACACACACACACACACACACACACACACACACACACACACACACAGTCACTTTCCCTGATAACACCAACCCCTCAGACAGTGGGTGCACAGGGGAGAGGTATTTCAACTATCAGTAGCACATTTACAATTACAGACTGGCATTTAGCAGACGCTCTTATCCAGAGCAACTTACAAGGGAAAAGCTAACCGAAACTAAGAAAGAGAAATACATTGTGTTGTGATGGCAGAATGCAGGTATCATTCAGGAACCGACAAAAAACATTCTGCCCTTCACAACAAAACACAACGATTGGTTCAAATTCTCCTGTCATTGCCATTATGCTACAGATAGGACTTGTTTAATGTCAGAAAAGCCCTTACAGTGTTGAAAAGAACACACGCACGTCAGCCTTACAGCATCTTACTGCATGAGATATGCACAGCTGCGCCCAGCTAAATCTGTACTACAAAGCTTCTGCAATACAGACAGGGAGAAACGCCCAAGCCCATCTACACATTGGAGAGGAGTGGGCTCCTGACAGACGAGCCAGTAGGATAAAGATCAATTTAGTAACACTTCCCAAAATCTGAGGGATTTATTAAGATTAAAATGGTAAATGATTAATAAATCATATTAATGGCGGATCATATTACGCCAGGCGACCTGCGAGGTAGCCATGGCAACATAAACGGCACGCTTGTTTTTTTTATACTGGGCAGCAATGACAACACAGGGGGATATCAATCCAGCATACTGCCCCGGGACAACGTGATTACACGCCACTGGGGAGAGGACTCTTTAGACGCACCAGATACTCCACTCTGTGCACTGAAGCTCTGAAGCTAAAACATACGAAATTGGCCGCATCGTCTGACGCTTCACGTTATTAAAAGGGGCTGGACCAAGGACCAAACTGGGGAGACGGACTTTCTGTACAGGTGATACGGCACCAGAAACCCCCGCTTGTAACCGGGTGGGAACCTCCTGTGTCTTAAAAGATAAACAGAGAGGATGGAAGGAAGGAATGCCGGAGTTGAGCATCTGGCTTGTCTACAGAATCACTGCAGGACGCAAGAGGGGATATCTGGGGACCCTAAATGTGGAAGAGGGCCCTCTGGAATCATGGCACACTATATGGTGTCTTGTTTTGCGACGTTGCAGTTCATCATGTCTTAATGACTTAGCCTTAAGATGTAGCCATAGCTTACTGTGTGAACTGGACTCAATATTCCTGTCTATGTTCTGATGGAGATGTACACTATCTGACCTGTTTGTCGTTGCTTCAATGACACTTCGGTATGCACTTATCGTACGTCGATTTGGATGAAAGCATCAGCCAAATGAACGTCATGTAATGTAATGTAATGGGTGCGTAGTTGGGGACCCACCTTAATGGGCTTGTCCATGTTTCCGCCACAAAGGGACTGCAGAGAGATCTTGAAGGGCTTCCAGGTGGGGTTAAGGTTGTTATTCACCACCTGTACGGGGAAGAGGATGATCATGGCATACAGTCTCCTGTCCAATACCTGCAACTGAACTGCAGGTGGACAAACAATAACTATTCACTGGTGGACAACCAATCACTGGGCCCTGGTGGACAACCAATCACTGGGCCCTGGTGGACAACCAATCACTGGGCCCTGGTGGACAACCAATCACTGGGCCCTGGTGGACAACCAATCACTGGGCCCTGGTGGACAACCAATCACTGGGCCCTGGTGGACAACCAATCACTGGGCCCTGGTGGACAACCAATCACTGGGCCCTGGTGGACAACCAATCACTGGGCTCTGGTGGACAACCAATCACTGGGCTCTGGTGGACAACCAATCACTGGGCTCTGGTGGACAACCAATCACTGGGCTCTGGTGGACAACCAATCACTGGGCCCTGGTGGACAACCAATCACTGGGCCCTGGTGGACAACCAATCACTGGGCCCTGGTGGACAACCAATCACTGGGCCCTGGTGGACAACCAATCACTGGGCCCTGGTGGACAACCAATCACTGGGCTCTGGTGGACAACCAATCACTGGGCTCTGGTGGACAACCAATCACTGGGCCCTGGTGGACAACCAATCACTGGGCCCTGGTGGACAACCAATCACTGGGCCCTGGTGGACAACCAATCACTGGGCCCTGGTGGACAACCAATCACTGGGCCCTGGTGGACAACCAATCACTGGGCCCTGGTGGACAACCAGTCACTGGCTACTGGTGGACAACCAGTCACTGGCTACTGGTGCAGAACCAATCACTGGTCCCTGATGGGAAACCAATCACTAGTCCAAGTGGACAACCAGTCACTGGCTACTGGTGCAGAACCAATCACTGGTCCCTGATGGGAAACCAATCACTAGTCCAAGTGGACAACCAATCACTGGCTACTGGTGCGGAACCAATCACTGGTCCCTGATAGGAAACCAATCACTGGTCCCTGATAGGAAACCAATCACTAGTCCCAAATGGACAACCAATCACTGGCTACTGGTGCAGAACCAATCACTGGGCACTTGTGGAAAACCGATTGCTGCGCACTGCTAAACACAGTAAGCGTACCGGCAGCAGAGATCTATAAAAGCTCTAACACAGCTCAGCCTATTTATTTAATTAGGGCTCGTGAGGCCTTCTTCTCTGAGGGATGGAAATGATGTCGCTCACAAATGCAACAACCCCGCGCCCCCGCCCTCGCCCCCGCCCCCAAACTACACGTTACATAATATTCCTCATTTCAACAGCCGACCATTGTCCGTCTGCTCTGCTGAGCCCTGTTGGAATAGGAATTTCCACAGCTCCGAATCAACTGAGGAACTTATGCAATTTCCGGGGCAAGGGATGCGTTTCCGAGTTTCAACAAGGTCAAGTTTCACTGGTGTGTGTGTGTGCGTGTGTGTACATTTTATTGCAATGAGAGACATACAGGATAACATTTCCGTTATTTAGCCTTTATTTAATCAGGAGATACCTTGAGAAAAATATCTTTCTCAGGCCTGGCTAAAATAAAAGCACTCTATTATGTTATTATTATTATTATTATTACATAATAGCAAAATAGCACTATAGCTTTAGATAGCAGCCCTAAAGCACAGTGCATAACCCAGAGTAAACTTGTATCAATTAATGCAACCCACGTCCTACAGCCTCCTACAATCATAACAATTACACTCTCCCATCGCAGCACTGTGAACATGAGATTTAAAGGATGCCAGTGCCTCCACATCTTGGGCGCATAATACTTAGATGTAGTTTCTCAAAACTGTGAATACCTTCAAAACATGAAAACGGCCCCAGTCATGTGGAGCATATCTGATAACTGTAATTATTGAAAGAAATTAGATTATGGGGGTGGAGGGTGGGCAGTGAAACCCAGTATTGATTCAAAGCTAAAAATATAACAATGTTTCTGCCTGTCATAAGGCAGATCTTGCGTGGGTGTGATCATACCTCTGTCCTGTGGGCCAGCTGCCATCCCGTCTCCGTCTGCTTGTAGAACTCCAGGTAAGGGTCCGACTTCCCAAAGAAGTCCTGAACAGCACATTTAGCTTTTAGAGTTTTAGAGTTTAAAAGCTCACTCTCTCACTCTCTCACTCTCTCACTCTCTCACTCTCTCACTCTCTCACTCTCTCACTCTCTCACTCTCTCACTCTCTCACTCACTCACTCACTCACTCACTCACTCACTCACTCACTCACTCACTCACTCACGGTTGAGGATATTATCCCCAAAACTGTCCTGACAAATGCAAGTGCACGCTTCCACATAATTCCGCCTCACCTTGTTGTCCAATTTCCTCGCCTCCACTTCAAAATTCACCGCCCTGTTGTCCTTTATTTCCTCGGCACAGATCTATGATGGAGGGAAAATGAAAGATGCACGTAAAAGAAAAGAAAATGACAGAGAATGAATAAGCCGAAACTGAAGAGCTCCAGGCCCATTACTACAAATAGTGAATCCAGTCAGTTTGATGTAGTAGCTTTAAAGACACTGCCCAATCAAATAAATTCTGAATGTTATTTTTAGTTTTCTTTGGGTGTGAATGCCAATAAGTACAACTGAAAGTAAAAATGTGTTGATGAAATTGGGGAAGCACATGGCACACACTCGCACACACAATGCATCTATATGCAGGTATGCCATCCGCCAAGTTACGGCTTGGCGGGGTATGCCCCATACCTATACAGCACAGAGAGTTTGGCACTTTTCAGGGTTTCCTACAGAAATAGCCACAATGACCACAGACTCTCAGCCCTTAAAAACATTAACTTCTGTACACTCTAACCTCATGTAACCACACAGCATTCATGTACAACTTCACACATCCACACAATAAAGCCCCAAAAGCTATTTATCAGGTTCCACATTCTAACTACGCCAAACGCACTACAGCCATGCTAACCTTTGTTTATTTGTGCGAGCTGCACAAAGCATTCTCTGTACTGTGCTGTAAATAAATAACATCCTGGGATACGGAAGCGATCTGTCAGAGTCTGCGGCTGAAGCGTCATAGCGTATTTTCCAGTCAGGTTCTCAGATGTTTGGCTGGGCTTTGAACACCAAAGACCTTTTGCTGTTTATGACAAGGTGTTACTGAGTGCACTTGATACAGTGTTACTGAATGCATTAGGTATTGTGTTACACCTGGTGTCGTGGGCTTAGACTAACTGTACACCCCAATTCTGTGTAATAATCGTCAAACTGTACACATTTTTTAACAAGAAAAAGGAAAATCAAAAATAAAAGAAAGGAGAATGACAGCAAATGCCGATCGGGTTTAAAGCATCTTAAGCATGAGGTTGTACTAGCATCTTAAGCATGAGGTTGTACTAGCATCTTAAGCACGAGGTTGTACTAGCATCTTAAGCATGAGGTTGTACTAGCATCTTAAGCATGAGGTTGTACTAGCATCTTAAGCACAAGGTTGTACTAGCATCTTAAGCACAAGGTTGTACTAGCATCTTAAGCATGAGGTTGTACTAGCATCTTAAGCATGAGGTTGTACTAGCATCTTAAGCACGAGGTTGTACTAGCATCTTAAGCACGAGGTTGTACTAGCATCTTAAGCACGAGGTTGTACTAGCATCTTAAGCATGAGGTTGTACTAGCATCTTAAGCACGAGGTTGTACTAGCATCTTAAGCATGAGGTTGTACTAGCATCTTAAGCATGAGGTTGTACTAGCATCTTAAACATGAGGTTGTACTAGCATCTTAAACATGAGGTTGTACTAGCATCTTAAGCATGAGGTTGTACTAGCATCTTAAGCACAAGGTTGTACTAGCATCTTAAGCATGAGGTTGTACTAGCATCTTAAACATGAGGTTGTACTAGCATCTTAAGCATGAGGTTGTACTAGCATCTTAAGCATGAGGTTGTACTAGCATCTTAAGCACAAGGTTGTACTAGCATCTTAAGCACAAGGTTGTACTAGCATCTTAAGCATGAGGTTGTACTAGCATCTTAAGCATGAGGTTGTACTAGCATCTTAAGCACGAGGTTGTACTAGCATCTTAAGCACGAGGTTGTACTAGCATCTTAAGCATGAGGTTGTACTAGCATCTTAAGCATGAGGTTGTACTAGCATCTTAAGCACAAGGTTGTACTAGCATCTTAAGCATGAGGTTGTACTAGCATCTTAAGCATGAGGTTGTACTAGCATCTTAAACACGAGGTTGTACTAGCATCTTAAACATGAGGTTGTACTAGCATCTTAAGCATGAGGTTGTACTAGCATCTTAAGCATGAGGTTGTACTAGCATCTTAAGCACAAGGTTGTACTAGCATCTTAAGCATGAGGTTGTACTAGCATCTTAAGCATGAGGTTGTACTAGCATCTTAAGCATGAGGTTGTACTAGCATCTTAAGCATGAGGTTGTACTAGCATCTTAAGCATGAGGTTGTACTAGCATCTTAAGCACGAGGTTGTACTAGCATCTTAAGCACGAGGTTGTACTAGCATCTTAAGCACGAGGTTGTACTAGCATCTTAAGCATGAGGTTGTACTAGCATCTTAAGCACGAGGTTGTACTAGCATCTTAAGCACGAGGTTGTACTAGCATCTTAAGCACGAGGTTGTACTAGCATCTTAAGCATGAGGTTGTACTAGCATCTTAAGCATGAGGTTCTACTAGCATCTTAAGCATGAGGTTGTACTAGCATCTTAAACATGAGGTTGTACTCACTGTGATGGCGCCTTTTCCCGCAGGTCTCTTGTTCTTCAGAACCAGGGGTCGGGTCAGCTTCCTACTGGACACAACCTGAAACAAAGTCCGGAACAAAGAACCGTTTGACAGCAATTAACCCACCTGGGGAGACAGTGAGGTGAACACTGAGGGGTCAGAGGCTCAAATAAAGATGCAGACCTGTGGGGTCCAGAGGCGGCCGCTATTCTTGTTTTGTGATTTTTTTAATTTTTTATACTCCTGTGTAATATGGTGATATTAAAGGTTTTTTAAAGGCATTTTTCCTCATCCTTGTCTTTCACATAAGAGTGTTTTGGACACTGGGAAGTAAACTATGATTCAAAGTTTTTCTCACTTTTTAAAATAAAATTCTAATCAGAGAGTTTTGGATTCTGCCTTAATTGCTTTAATTAGCCTAACCCAACTAATCACAACACACAAGAGCTAAAAGAGCCTCAGGTCATCACACTAATGGAATCAATGACTATATATAGGACAGAGCTTTTTCATTTGTGTCACCGAGGTGCAGAAATTATGCCGTTTCTACATTGTGTAGCCAAGCTTAACGTGATTAAGCTTAAAATGAACATTGAAAATAGATTTTTTTTTTCCAGATGTGTCTGAAATGACTTCTCTGCTCCCACTCAGCGAAAGTTGGATATTCTGACATTCCAGAGAGCATGCGGGACAAACAGAGCACATGGAAACCTGTAGTGTCAGGTTACAACTGTCTCACTTGTGGTTATATGCTTTGTTGTGCAAGAGATATACATGTTCTCTTTATATCAAAGGCTGGTTTTGAAGTGTATGGAGCGATACTCAAGCAACGGTCCTGCTTCTCATGCTGTGTCACTTCCTGTCCTTTAAAGGATAACTACACTCTCCATCACTTTTTCCCCCCCCGCTGTAAACGTGTTTGTATGCCTACCTTATAATGAAACTTATTCATGCATTCCGTTATTTGAACAATTCTGAAATAATATTGTATATCATAAGAAACTGGTAGAAAAGCATCTTTGTGCTGCCCTCTAACGGTTGAAATTTCCTTTCTGCTCCCCACACTGCCCCCGCCCCAATCGTGATGTCAGAGTAGCTCTTTGGAGGTACCTCTATGTCATATGGATAATTGTTGTCGCCCACAACGGAAACAGCTGGCACCTGATTGGTTAGACCCGCTACGTTACTTTCGTTTCGCCTCCACATTTTTAAACCGGAACAACGTGGCATCCTGTTGAATTCTCTTATTCCATCTAAATAGTCCACTAAAATATGTTTCTGAAAATATTTGAGGTGAGAAATAGGCCATGTAGTTGCTGAATCTTGATTCATATTTGATGTGCAATGTCTAGTTTGACAGTTTGACCCGAGTTATACGAAATCATCTGTACAATGTACGTTAATTTATGCAAATGACGATGGACACAGCTCCTCTGCCCCCACCCCTCTCCCTCGCTCACCCCACGAGTATTTTTCAAAAGTCTGTAGTAGGCGGAAACAGGCTGAGACAGTGAGTGTAGTTACTTTTGAACACCTGTGTTGAACCTTGTTCCAGGTCAAATGCAAATGTTCTTTGTGCAAATACCAATGGAAATTAAAGCCATCTCCTAGAACTGAGACATTAACTTCAGGAGCAGTTACGCTTACATATAATCGTGCCTTAAGCATTCGTATACTTATTTTTAAATGTGCGTGTGTGTGTGTGTGTGTGTGTGTGTGTGTGTGTGTGTGTGTGTGTGTGTGTGTGTCTATGGGGAAACCTTTGTGAACTAAATTAAAGTTACAAAACACTTTTACAGTTGGGTTATCAGGAAGTGCCTTTTGCACAAATCTGGCCAAAGGTTGAATCGGTTGAGGACCCACTCACCAAGCCTGACCAATAGGAAAGCTTCTAGACTGTGGCTGCCCCTCCCTTACCTGAGTAAAAATTATCTTACCTGTCCTAGAGTGCACTCCAACTCTCCTAGGAAGTCATCGTCGCCAAGGTCGATTGTTTTGTTGTCAATGTCATAGACCCCAAACTTTAGCTTCTGCATCAGCTCAAAGTAGTAATCGATCGTGAATTTCTTGGCGAACTTCGGCGCGAGACAATTCTGCACCCTCTCCGTCCGGCCCACCTACAAAAGACACGGAGTATCCAATAATTTATTAAATTATAATCAATTATACTCTAATGCAGCAACATTCGCTCACAAACGCAGATCTCGAACCACATTCACTTTTTCCAACAGACCTGGAACCACATTTTGCATAATAATTCCCTCCCTCTCCACCTCCTCAGCTGGTGTGTGGAGAATATTCTAGTCCAAAATGGCTTCTGTGCACCATGCTAGCAACGGTTGAGGTGAGTTTTACCTATCACTGGAAGGTGAAAGATAAAAGGTACTACAAAATGTATTATTATTATTATTATTAGCATTAAACACAGACCTGGAACTACATTCACTCTCTCACACACAGACCTGGAACTACATTCACTCTCACACGCAGACGAAGAACTACATTCATTATATGAGACACAGGCCAAGAAGGACATTCATCCTATCAGACACAGACCTAAAACTACATCCATGCTATCAGACACAGACCTAGAACTACATCCATGCTATCAGACACAGACCTCATACCACTGGTCCGTAGTATTGCTCATCAGGAGGACACATAAAGGGTCTGACTTGGAGCCCACATCTTTGTCCAGCAGGTTCTCACAGGACACGGTCAGCTCCACTTTGGTCACACACTGCGCCATCAGAGTTTACCTGAGAACAAGTAACACCTGGGTTATGTTAAGTACTTTTGAAGGAATAAAAAAAATAATAATTATTATTAATAACAATAATAATAATAATAATAATAATAATAAGTAGATAGGTAGATAGATACAAGTGATCTCATATAAGGATCCAAAATAAATGACTGTCACCGGAATGTTGCGTTAGCTAAGATTTAAAAAAAACCGTAAACCATGTCCGTTATAAAATAACCATCAGACAATCAAGCTCACTCACAGTTTATTAGCTCAAAATAACATGATCAACAAGGTTCATGAGTGTGAGGTTCAGGTGAAGAACTCTTAATTTGCGAGTTAGTTAGCTGTCAACACGAAGACATTTAATTGTTCTACTGCTGATTGTATTCGGGACGCTTCATTTAATGGGGAAAGTAGTTATCTAGAGTGTTTTATGGTTACACGTCATGTATGGGATTATTTTAAATAGTAAGGTTATTGTACGACAAACTAGCTAGGCAGCTAGAGTAGATCAGCATAGTTTACCAAGCGACCTGAACAGTAGCCTACTTTTCATAAACCGGAATTCAGCAACAGTCTCAGTCAGGCGGACCAGGAAATTACATAAAGTAGCTGATTAACATTACAGCTTTTTTTCCAATACAAAGTGACTCACACCGTACATTTCCACAGACCGTTAAGAGCTAGCGTTGCATAGCTAAACGGACAGTTAGTTTTTTTGGGTTAACTACGTTAATGTTGCCTAACTTAACGTTATATATTCGTTAAATCAAGCTAATATGTGCCATTGCAGCTTCATAGTGTCTTTAACTGCAATGACCGCATTAATGTTTAGCAAATTAGTCAACATTTTGCTTCAGTCGCATTATACTTTATATAACTTCGCAGGCTAATGTTATCTTGCCAATGTAATGTCAGCTAAATTAAATTTATTTTAACAAACGTTAAAGTGTTCGCTTTGATGTATGAAAGCCCTTATATCGCCCAAAACATAAATCGAGTCCTGAAAAAGTCTGGAACCAAAAAGCATTCCCTGAATGTGCCCCTATTAAACAGCCTCGGTAAATCTGAATGGACCAAACATGCTAACGTTAGCACTAGCTAACCTAACTGCACGGCTAGTGTAGAAGATTAAGAACCACAACACTCCAGTAAAATGTATACATGGTTGACTTCCATGTAATATGGTAAGCAAAATCCTGTCCACAGATTAACACTGAGCAAATGCGTATATTTTACTTACCAATCTAAACAAAATTGGAAAAGAAAGTAAATCTAAACAGGACGACAACACCCAGAAAACCCAAAGCAAAAGAACAGGCAACTCCCAGGCAGACTCTACGCGTACAGAGCGCTTCCAGCTGCTGCGCTGCGCAGGTCCGCACTGCAAAGCAGCTTACCGCTGCGTTTTAGCCATGACGTCACGCATAACACAAATTACAGCCGTTTCTGTGGCAGGGAGGCACGCCTGACGCCTGGAATCCACCAGACGCGCAAGCGCACAGACGCTTATTGAGCGCGCAGATTTGAGCAGAACTGAACCCACTAGACGCGCAAAGGCACAAACGCTTTTTATTGCTTTTTCGGAGCGCATTCCGTGAATGACACGAAACGCGCTATACAAACAAACAGTCTACATTCCGGATTTGTGAGCTTCGCTTAATAATGGATAAGTAAATATTGCTATTACATATGTCTTACTGCTTGACAGGTTAATTAAAATGAAAACTTGCATACTGTCAATATATAGTACATGGGAAAATAGCTACACATGAATCAGACCAACAAACAAGTCTTCACTGGCTGGCAGCAAATGGCCTACTTTCGATTTTTACTTCGTAGCCTATAGCTAATGTAATTATGTAATTATAACGAAATCAGTTGAGTGATTACCTTATCTCGCAAGAATGTGGGTAGCTACACCCCATGAACTGCTTTGATCACACTTTACTTTGATCACACTTGATTATATTAAAACAAATATCTAAACTATATAGAATGTTGTTTTTTAAAGCTAAATGTAGCAAACGAGACAATGCCTCCTTTATAAAGTCCGTTTAATATTATTTATTTATTTAAGACAGTAATCAACATGTTCTAAACATTTAATTTTAGCAGAATTAGCAGCTATTTTGATTATGTAGTACCTTAAATCGATACAGTGATATCAGTATAATAAAAACAGAAGTAAGCATAGGGTTAATTCATTGAATATATATATATATATATATATATATATATATATATATATGTATATATATGTATACTATAATAAAGAAAAAGCATTATAAAACGAGAATAACTGGTTATATGCAAAATGTATGACTTGATTTAACTTCATTCATCCCACAATGGACAATGGTGATTGTCTCTGTTCCCATTTTCATTAGGGCCTATATTAAAATATAATATGTATTAAAATAATTTATAACAATTGTAAAACTATTAGTAGGTTGAAAAACATTAAAATGTGGTGATATAATGCATATATTGAACATATTCAATGTATTTCTATGAGATTGCGCATGCGGATGGCCAGAAAATTCCGCCCAGAGCGGAAAAATCAGCTCCACGTCCGCGAGCCGTCCGCCCGCCTGCCGTGCGTGCGTGGCCGGTGAGAACCGCGGCAATTCGTTAACATGGGAGCGGAAGTGAAGCGCAGCAGTGCGCGTGTGCGTGCGCTTGTGCTTGCGCGTCTGGTGGGTTCTAGGGGTGACAGTAATGAACGCGTGTGGTGTGCGCGGATGTGTGGGTATGGGCGTGGGCGTGCAAAAGTGCAGCCGAGATCGGCGCTTATTTTTTGCTCTCTAAAAAAGTAGTGGAGTGAGTCGTACAATGAGTATCACAGGGATGAAAATACTCTCTTCATCAGTACAGACTGTTGTGATATGGCTATATACTGACACCTGGTGGGGGAATCCAAGATTTGGAATAAAGATTGCTGAATGAATACACACGTCTACTCAATTAGCTCAAATATAACATAATAGCATAATATTGCATGGTGTCAGAGTGAAGGCTGATAATCGCCACATTGAACTTTGAGGGAAACCTTTCTGAAAATTGGAGATATACATAGGAATTAGAGAGGTGTTAGGTGAGTTTCCCGTCTTTGAAAACGAGAGTTTATGGTGTTTTTTGAAGGATTTTCTACATGCCCATCCAGATCCACTGTGTAAGTTAGCTGTGACATGAGCAATGAGCAATATATCTCAAGACTGCACAGTTCGTCAACATGTTGATATGGACTGTTGTATATGATTGTAAATAACCTTATAATAGGGCTTATAATGCTATATACCAAACTTCTCCTTTAAGTAGGAAGAATTTGGTCACTCTTGTGTTGAAGTTTTACCAACGTAATCAGGATGCAGTAGATAGGGCTCTGATATGGACACAGCCCTGGAGAGGTTCCTGGGTATGGTGACATACTTAGCAAAATTAATCCCACACCTCTCAGCAACTACTGAGCCCCATGGGAGAACCGGCACTGAGAGACATTTTACATTACATTACATTACAGGCATTTTAGCAGACGCTCTTATCCAGAGCGACTTACACAACTTTTTAGCATTTTTTACATATTATCCATTTATACAGCTGGATATATACTGAAGCGATTCAGGTTAAGTACCTTTCTCAAGGGTACAACAGCAGTGTCCTACCTGGGAATTGAACCTGCAACCTTTCGGTTACAAGGCCAGTTCCTTAACCATTATACTGGAACTGGAACAAGAGATACGATGAAGTAACGACCAACATTGAAAAGACTCTCATAGACACGGCACAGATGTCATTCAGATATTATGATGTCACACAGCCAGTTAAGTTATCAGTGGAACCCTCCAAAGCTTGCCTCAGATCTTTCCTGAGGCAAGGTGGTGCAGCAGTAGAATGTGCCTCAAAGGCACGAAGCAAGGATCAAGTCAACGATGCTCAAATCGAAAAAAGGAAACACTTGCTATTGTATTCGGTTGTCAAAAGTTTCACAATCTCACTAGATATGGCAAGGAAACTGAGATTGAGACCGATTATAAACCGTTGGTCTCCATATTCAAGAAGCCACTTGCAAATGCTTCACACACACACACAGAATCCAAAGACTTCTCCTCAAACTCCAGCCGTACCAAGTGATGGTAACTCGCAAACCTGAAGCAGAAAGATATGTGGCTGAGATGCACTCTCGTGAGCAAAGTATAAGGTTGGCATACTTTTTCACCTGTGTTGAACCTTGTTCCAGGTCAAATGCAAATGTTCTTTGTGCAAATACCAATGGAAATTAAAGCCATTTCCTAGAACTGAGACATTAACTTCAGGTGCAGTTACGCTTACATATAATCATGCCTTAAGCCAGGGGTGGGCAACTCCAGGCCTCGCGGGCCGGTGTGTATGCATGTTTTTACTGCCACTAGTTACCACGGCTCAATCAGCTAATTAGTCATACACACAATCACGATTCACTCGTAAATTACAGAACGATAAAACGCTACAATACACGCATACCGGCACAAGAACATTCATCAGCTGCTGTTCATATCGCGGATATGTAGATTAAAATATCAGATCATGTAAACGATTGGGCTAATTAAATAATTGCTAACTGGTGGCAGCAAAAACCAGCATACACACCGGCCCGCGAGGCCTGGAGTTGCCCACCCCTGCCTTAAGCATTCATATACTTATTTTTAAATGTGTGTGTGTGTGTGTGTGTCTATGGGGAAACCTTTGTGAGCTAAATTAAAGTTACAAAACACGTTTACAGTTCGGTTATCAGGAAGTGGCTTTTGCACAAGTCTGGCCAAAGGTTGAATCGGTTGAGGACCCACTCACCAAGCCTGACCAATAGGAAAGCTTCTAGAGTGTGGCTGCCCCTCCCTTACCTGAGTAAAAATGATCTTACCTGTCCTAGAGTACACTCCAACTCTCCTAGGAAGTCATCGTCGCCAAGGTCGATTGTTTTGTTGTCAATGTCATAAACCCCAAACTTTAGCTTCTGCATCAGCTCAAAGTAGTAATCGATTGTGAATTTCTTGGCGAACTTCAAGTATTGGCGAATACTTCATATTCAAGAAGCCACTTGCAAATGCTTCACACACACACAGAATCCAAAGACTTCTCCTCAAACTCCAGCCGTACCAAGTGATGGTAACTCGCAAACCTGAAGCAGAAAGATATGTGGCTGAGATGCACTCTCGTGAGCATTCCTGGAGGTCACAGATGTTGACTCAGAGCTAGATGACGAACTTGAGCAGGAGGTCGACGCCCAGGTAGGTAAGATACACCTCGTCATCAGTCACCTACCTGTAAGTGTAAACGAAATGGAGGCAATGTGCAAGGAGACACAGGGAGATAAGACGCTGAAGAGCCAGGCTGAAACATGGACGGCCTGCAGACAGAAAGGTCAAACACCCAAGTGAGGGTCAAAGTCTTCTGGGACTATAGAGATAAACTATGTGAAATGAATGGACCAATGATGAACGGAGACTCATAGAACCACAAACAATGCAAAAATATGCTTAAGGCAACACATGCTGGGCACTTTTGGCATGGAACAGCTATTCTGGCTAGGAACAGCCAAAGACACTGGAAGGGCGGTGTCAGAATGGGACATCTGTCTCTGCAGACAGGAACTCACAACAGAAGGAAGTAATGATACCTCATAAGACACCACAACGATCATGGCTAGAGACTGATCTGTTCGCATGGCATGGACATGATTTTCTGATTGCAGTGGACTACTACTCCTGGTACAGTGGGATTGGCGCAGCTACCGGATACCATTCGGTTCACAAAATCAATACTGGCAAGACATGGGATACCAGATAAGATAAAGTCTGATAATGGACCACAATTCTCATGAGAATACAGGATGTTGCAACAGAGAATGGAACTTCAGGCACACCACAGCATCTCCAAGCCTTTCCCATTCAATGCCGATGACCAGAAGACTGAACGCACTTATTCCATGTGCAGAGAAACGGCTCCTGCCAAAAGATCCACATGTCAACCCAGGACATTCAAAATGACATAAGGGCACACAAACAATAGACTTTCTATGACAGGACTGGGAGGGGTCTGCCGTCACTGAGCTAAGGGCCTCTGTGGGGGGTTCAGGACCATGCACTGGAATATGGAGGAGTCCAGTGGTGGTCACAGACAGAGCAGAGAAACCACAGTCAAACATCATAAGAGACTGCACAGGGACGGCAGCTACGGTGAAACCGTACCCAGTGTTAATTCAACTCTAACAGAGTTTATACGAGTCCACTCTGGCCGTAGTGGGCTCATATAAACCCTCTAACAGTTTATTTAATACTGAACATTTTACTGTGTAGACGTCTCATAAGCTACAGGAAAGGAAAATAACGTAATTTCAGCCTTCCCATACGCAAAAGGTCTGTAAAAATCATATATGATCATACTTGCAAAGTTTTATAAAAATCATAGTTTGTATATGTTGATTAGTATTATATTATATATTTGCATACAATTACTACACAATCTCTCAATGTGTTTTTTTTAATAGGGAGTACCATGTATGTTAGAGAGCTACTTAATTTTTGTATGAAATGTATACGCTAGTTCTCTACCACATATTTATTTTATAAGTTTTGTATATGGCATATGTGATTTGTATAGCATTTCTACAGACCTTTTGCATATGGGTTTACCCGACACAAATAAACAAATGCAACTAAATAAGAGATTGTTCCATATTGGTGGACTACTGCTCAGTCAATCAGTTGCAACAAATATTGCAGATTTTTGGTGCTGAGCAAAGAACATCTTTAGGAACTGGAGGTAGGGGGCCAGGCAGCGAAGCACCCGGAAGTAACGGAAACAGCTGTGCATGATTTCATGATATTTCTTCAGGGACTTCAGAGCTGTCTCGCTCTGGTATTCGCAACACACGACGCTCGTTTGTAGTCGTGATCTTCCTCATTTTCTAGCATATGTAAAAACGAGCATCTGCATTTTAAAGTGTTCATTTATATCTAGACTGAAACGTAAAATCCAATCCGATCTATGCTTGGTTGTGCCCAAGCAAAGGTTTCTATAGGATAAATGTCACAGCAAACCCTAAGTAGACAGGACAGGGTCCGTTATTTGTTGTTATCACTGCGTTATTACCGTTATCAATCACTGTAGCCTATCTGTTACCAAGGGGAGAGCAAAATATAGCCGATAGGAATCAGCTACCAACAGCGCAAGGTTAATTTGTTTATTTTTCAGAGTGAACAATATTTAACTAAAAACACAAATCAATTTAAATCTAATATGATAAAATGTTACTCAAGCGTGCAAAGTGTGAGTGATTTTTAAAATGTTGTCCTCGGAACGATTATACAATTTTCTTTTGTTTCCCGTAGTGGTGATTTGAAGGGGCGCTTGTCACAGGGTTGCCAGAGTGGCGCTGTATACTACTACAACCTTTAACCGGATCATCGCATATTCCGCACCGATTGTTGTTGGAGCCTATACTGAGGAAAAAATAATTGCTCTATAACTTTGTACTAAAAAAGAAATACTCAAACACACACAACTTTTAATTAGCCTACAGTAGTAAGACATAGTTCCCATAAGCATATCGGCGGGTTCACCTTCATTTTCGCATTACGTTAGGCTACCCAAAACTGAAGATATTGAAAGTCGGATTTTTGGTGTTCTACACTACAGTCATGCTTTTTTTTTTCCTCGCTTGACGTGAATCTGTCAATTTGCATACACTGACATGGGAAAACGGCTGTATCTGGCAACCCGGATCTGTACCTTTTAAAAGCCTACCGTGAGTAGCCTAATGTTATTGAGTATTCATCAGCTGGCCGGTTTGCAGGGGGACATGGCTGGGGTCATTCTAACGCGGCCCATCTCACGGTCACTATTGCCTGCTAGCAAGCACGTCAAGACCAAAGGATTGGCTAGACAACACTGGACTGCTCGCAAGAAGCCCTTTCTCACAGTAAACGATAACTTTTAGAACTTTTTCTTGCTACTTAACTATCTTAGTTACTACAGTATCATTGGTACTAAATCAAGGCTACTGCTGGCAGCTATAATAAAAAAACTTCATGTTCGCCTTGTGGACTTTTCAGATTAAGATTAGCTACTTCAGTAGGGTTTTGCTAAAGACCTCTACCTTTGACGTTTGATAACGTACGCAATGTAACGTTGGTAATTGGCTGTCCAGATAAGTTTTATTGGGGAATTGTTGGCTGGCATGCTAGATGCTTCCTGCACCGCCACATTTTTTGCGTTGAAAAAATGTGACGTTAATGATAACGAGCCAGCTGTACAGGTAACTAGTAACAGGTTGCCTGCTTGAGACTCCCATGCATTTAACATGCCGCTGTTTTAAAAAAATATATAGGCTACATAGCTACAATCAGTTTGTAAAGCTTGATATTTTACTGACGCAATTCACGTTAAACAGGCTTGGCTACTATGCAAAGGGGTACAACGGCAGCGCCGCAAGCGTTCCCTAACCATTTTACTTAACTACGGTTACTGCGTTTCTTTGCCTGATGACTGTTGTGTATTGTGTGTTTAATAGTATCTAGAAAATAACAATCTGTGCCTTATAGGCAGCCTAGCCACAACTTTAAGATCTGTACATCGGGAACAGTGTATCAGTCCGGCAAGTGGGACGCTGCCTTGGCTTATAGTTGCCTCTGAAGTCTCGGTGTACCAGCCGGCTACTCTCGGTCAAAGAGGTTGAGTTCATTCAACGAACTGGCAGATCTGTCCAATTTGGCGGACGGCCATTGGCTAGCATCAACAAGCAGATGCACAAACATTCGCATAAAAACCCCTGATGAATGACTCTCCATTGTGTCGCGAGTTCGGTACGGCAGCTGACTTTGGCCAAAATATAAAGCAAAAGGAAAATTGCGGAAACGACATTTTTCAAACGAACATATCATGTTGTTGTCTAGACTATTGTCATTACTGTAAAGAAATGTAGACTGCATTTAAAATTTTAATAAGTGCAGTATTGCACAAGTTTGCTAATTGGCGTTTATGCATGTTTAATTTCCTTTGTTTTTACTTATTGGTATGTCTGCTAATCACTCTTGGGAGAGAGGGGGAGAGGGAGACACTAAGGACATTTGCACAAACATGAGCTACTGTTCCCCGGTGAGGGGTAAGAGATTAATGTACGCAATTAGCAGCTTTATATAGTGAGCGAATGATTTGCACTGAACTATTTTAACCTACTACTGGGCTTGCCTGTAGTTGCCAATATTTTCAGATTGTGTTGTGTTTATGGGGTATGGTGGGGAGGGGAGGGCGCTGGAATTGAAGCACACGTGTGTTGTAAAATCATTAAAAAAAACTTAGTGGGACAACTGGACTTTGACCTCACCCCTCCCCCTTCTTTTGGACTCATTGTGTTTTCTGGCTGTTGAAACAGGGTGGAAGAACTACATTCCTTTTAACTTTACCAGCCTTATCTTACCTGGGAAGCAAAGCATACGGGGGGCTGCACTGTAATGGCGTGGTCCACGCTCTTGACAAAGGTAATATTTGAATACAAAAAAAAACAGTACAATAATACCATTTTGGGTGTGAAAAAACAATGTTTTAAAAATAATTAATCTACTGGCCCATGTTGCAGCATAAATGTCTTTATTAAGAATGCAGGAATCCTGCTAAAGGTACTGTAGGTAAGATGAACACACTCTTCCTTGTGTTTATCCCCTCTCTGCACTCGCATGTTTTCAAGCTGAAGAGGACTTGGAGCAAGCAGACTACCTGTACAGTTGTGGAGAGACGGAGAAACTTTACCAGCTGCTGCTGCCGTACAAGGACAGGTAGAGAGGCACACCCGCCCGGCTGACGCACAGCTTCGTTTAGAAATAAAAAGAGGCGCAGCTTCGCTGACGTTTTCCTACAATAACAAGAAAAACAACATATCTTACGACACCTCCACAGTACGGTTGGAAAATAATATGGAGGATTTTTTTTTTTGTACTGCACATCACATACTAAAAAGTACACAGCTGCCAGTACACAGTACGCAGGAGACAGGACGCAGTAGATAGGGCTCTGATTCGGACACAGTACACAGTACAGCAGAGACAGGACGCAGTAGATAGGGCTCTGATTCAGACACAGTACACAGGAGACAGGACGCAGTAGATAGGGCTCTGATTCGGACACAGTACACAGTACGCAGGAGACAGGACGCAGTAGATAGGGCTCTGACCCCCCCCCCACATATGTAATTTCTTGCTATCTTACTGTTTGCTTACAGAATTTTGCCAGGGCTTACGCCCCAAGGTAACCTTTCAGCAGTGTCTAGTGGTATTTGGTGTGTTTTGATGCTTGAAAAGTTACTGTAAGTCATCCATTGGCTAAAGTCCATGCACCTGGCTTCCAAGCCTAAATTCGCTGCTGATTGAAAGGAAGACATAAAAACCTGCAGGCACTGCGGCCCTCCAGGCCTGGAGTTAAACCTGCAGGCACTGCGGCCCTCCAGGCCTGGAGTTAAACCTGCAGGCACTGCGGCCCTCCAGGCCTGGTGTTAAACCTGCAGACACTGCGGCCCTCCAGGCCTGGTGTTAAACCTGCAGACACTGCGGCCCTCCAGGCCTGGAGTTTAACATCCCTGGATTAGGCCTACTGGTAGTGTCCTGTACCACATAAATGGCAATAAGCCCCACCCCCTGTGACCACTCCCATACGACCAACACGTTACTTTCACCCCAGCCAACCCACAATGTTCTCAGAATGCTCATGCTACGCTAACATCGCTGTCATCTGACTCCTATGGCATTTGGCACATTGTAATGGTGGCATTGCACATTCCCTGGAACGCCATGGTTTTCCTTGGCGTTCAGCCACATCTTATGACTTAATTGGATTAAAATAACATGGCTAAGTTGTAGTCGTGCTGGCTTTCAGCATGTGTACAGAGAACTGGGTGACTGAGTCAGGGTGGAAACAGAACGGATACAGAAAGACGCCCCAGGATCTCCTGAGCTCTTTTTAAAGGGACGTATGATTTTTTTTTTTGGAACCAGGTCAGGTCAAAGGTCACCGCAGTGACAGGCGCTATAACCGGCCCGTCTCTTTTCGCCCCGTCCCGGTAGCGAGGACGCCGAGCTCCTATGGAGGCTGGCCCGTGCCTCTCGTGGACTGAGCCAGCTGTCAACGGTGTCCGCCGAGGACAGGAAGCGGCTGGCGTACGAGGCGTTCGAGTACGCCAAGAGCGCGCTGGAGAAGGGCGATGCCTGCTTCGCCGCTCACAAGGTAACGGGAGCTCCTGGGCCACCCCCACTTCTGCCAGAAATGGTTTGTCCCATCCAGAATGCCCTTTGTCCCATATGGAGAGTCAGAGATTCTAGCTGAAGCTGGACGCTACCATCTGGGGTCCACACCAGGCAAGCAATGCCATCCATTAAATTTAGCGTGCTTAAATTCAGTCCTATGTAATTGCTTGTGTTTATTGCGGGAGTAATCTAGCCAAGTAAAGCTAGATTTGTTTTTTGAAAGTGAAAATCAAATCAAATTTCTGTTGCGCTCAACAAAAATGGTATTTAGATATGACACTGTACTACAACTCCCATCAAGCATTTCAATATTTCATAGATGTCATAGGCAATGACTTTCTCATCTTGCACTAATGACACTAATTGTTGTTTAATTAACATTTTTTTACAGTGGTATGCCGTGTGTTTGAGCGATATCGGTGAATTTGAAGGGATCAAAGTAAAAATCGGAAATTCCTACATCATAAAAGAACATTTAGAGGTAAGCTCTATGCTAATGTTGCCGTATAGGGGTGCTGTCAGGTGACTAATTCTGTTAGGACACCCTGATAAATGTATGGCTGAGCCCCATGGTCTGTCCAGGAAAATCCTTGAAGGCAATCTGATTTAGAAAAAGGCACGTCAATTAATGAATGTTTTGATTGGGGCTCAAAGAGCTGCTCATTTGTACCAAGGCCATTATTTGCGTTGCATTAATGGTGGGCGGGCTTGAAAAGTCACTGATTGGGTGGTATAGGTAAATGCAGGAATCCTGTGCTAAAA
Organism: Synaphobranchus kaupii; assembly: GCA_029718625.1. Classification (NCBI taxonomy): domain Eukaryota; kingdom Metazoa; phylum Chordata; class Actinopteri; order Anguilliformes; family Synaphobranchidae; genus Synaphobranchus; species Synaphobranchus kaupii. Next base: position 125,910,700 of record CM056377.1, read on the forward strand.
CTGTGAAATCCATTGAGCCGATCCTACATCCCAGTCACATCCGTTAGGCCCGAAAAAATACCCTGTGTAAGTATGCAAATGACAACGGCGGGCCTACGCGCTGCAAACGCACGGCCTGATTGTACATATTCAACATTCAACGTTTTTATGTCCCTGTGGAGGCAATACACCGGAGTCCTCAAGGGGGCGCTCCAGGACAGTTGTGAAAGACTGAGTGAAGAAGGCACAAATCGAAGCTTGATCCTGTTGTTGCCTGCTATGGCGCCCCCTCGCTGTGACGCTTGACACTGCAGCTCATGCTTGCGTTGTGAAGAATGTCAGGTGACGCGTATTAGAACGCAGCGATGCCTGAAATCGACTTTGCGTACCTCGAGACCAGTACTACTGTTGCTTTTCATTGCTCGCCCCTAATCAGGACTGATTTAAACCTGGGATACCAGGGTAGTTAAATCTCCGGCCAATCAGAGGCATTAATCGATCAATTAACTATGAGGTAGAAATGAGAACCAGCAGTACTACAGGCATCGAGGGCCAGATCTGAGTATCCCTCATAAAGTCTGTTGTAATGGTGCAGCGTTTGCTGAAATAGTTTTACAGGTTTATAAAAGGACAGGACACATTTGCAATCACAGGACTACGCTATACTGTTGTATTCTGACTGTAGGGTCTATGTGAAACATAAAATAAAGTACTTCTAGATAAAGCCATAGAGCTCCTTAGTCCCGCCCCCTCCTATCCCTGGCTGGTCCCGGAAGACTGCCGGAAGCCATTACCTGCCCCGCTTCGGGATCTTTCAGTCACCCGTTATGATGATATATGGCACTGTATGGAACAAACTTTGACATATACGTGATACAAAGTCCATTATATACTCACCACTGCGTTTAAATCAAATCTGAATCGTATAATTAACAGAGTTTGAGAAATATAACTACACTACCCTGAATCCCCGGTCGTACACATAGAGGGTCGTACATCACCGGCTCCCGCTTTTGCTAGCTAACGCAGTAGCTACCGGGCGGCCGCTCTGCTAGCGAAAATGGCTAACACTCGGTCTGCTCTTGTAACTTATTATGGAAGTAGCTATCAGCCAAAGAAGTAGCTACCAGCCAATCGGCTAGTGAAATTGGCTATCACTTTGTCTTATTATGGAAGTGAATCACCAAGTGCGAGAATCACTATCAGTCTGGCCATGTCGAAAGTGTCAGCTTTATGGCTTTAACTTCAGCAGTGGTGGTGAGCAAGTGAGTAGACCGGATGTTGTAGTCGTTTTGGTTGTTTTTTTTTTAAAAACGTGTTTGTTGTTTATTTGTTGGACATCATTTTAAATGACCAATTTTATAAATTATTTTAAAATGTGACAACCCCTCTCTTGGGTGTTTTGAACGTGTAGCTGCCTGAATATAGGAAAAAAAATAAAAATAAATTTCAGTCCATTGACTCCCATGGTATTTTTTCCGAAAAGTGGCACCAGACGTTTGTCACCAAAGTGGGCGGGACTATGGAGCTCTATAGCTTGTTGATCCTTAGCACTGGTTTATGTCAACCGGATGCACACCCAAATTCAGTTAGGACTTTTGTTGGCATAAATACAATAGTGTGCAGTTAACATGCTCTCCATCCCTCAGAGAGCCATTGAGCTGAACCCAAAAGATGCCACTTCCTTCCACATCCTTGGCTATTGGTAAGTGCTGTGCTTGAAGTCCTACAATGAGATTCTATCTCTGGGTCTTCAAAGACACTTTTAGTAGAAATGCATCTTCCACTTAGTGAAACAATCTGGTAAATATTTTGTTCGTTGTTCTTATTTTTAGTTATACATATGTTTAGTTATAAAGCTGAGTATCTTGTCTCCATTTCATAAATCCCATGTATCCTATTGTTAAAAAAAACAAAGCCGTGCCACCGCATTTTGTGCCAAAAGAGGCATTCGCTGCAACCCAAAGTGAAAAGTTTGGTTTGAGCCATGCCCAGTAAAAACCTTTTTTCCACGTAAGCAAGTGAACGCCCCATCTCCCCCTCTTCTTGGTTGATGGGTATTCTAACTGTTAGCGTTAGCAGTTTAATTTCAAACTGGTTTCCCCCCTTGCCGGCTCCGCCTACGTGCCTATGATGCGATAGATCCGAATGGATCTATCGCCCCTCCCCCCCAACTGTAACTCCTCCCTCCTCCCCACTCCCATCTGTGCTCTCTCTCGAGCCCAATTTGCGTCTTTTGAAATTGTGAAGTGAGTGGAGACAGAACAAAAGCCGGTGTTTATTACCCCTTTAACCACAAGTTAAAAGCCAAAACTGATCCTAGATCAGCACTCCCACTGAAAAACGTCATAAATATGGCCCAAATTGAACTCGATCAGAGCAAGGACAACAGGCTTTAGAGAGGGAGGGGTTTCTCCATTTAGTGCAGTGGAGGAAAAAGAGGTTAAAGATGTTTTTGTTGTCCTCCCTCAGGTGTTTTGCCTTTGCCGAGTTGCCGTGGTATCAGCGCAAAGTTGCCGCCATGATCTTTGCTTCACCGCCCACTGCCACATATGAAGAGGTGATGTCATAAGAGGCAGCCAATCCTGTCTCTAATATATATTTCTATATATTATTTTAGTGTTATGGGAGGTACCCATGTAACTCAGGAATCTCGAACTCTAGTCCTGGAGGGCCGCAGTGCCTGCAGGTTTAACTCCGGTCCTGGAGGGCCGCAGTGCCTGCAGGTTTAACTCCAGTCCTGGAGGGCCGCAGTGCCTGCAGGTTTAACTCCAGTCCTGGAGGGCCGCAGTGCCTGCAAGTTTAACTCCAGTCCTGGAGGGCCGCAGTGCCTGCAGGTTTAACTCCAGTCCTGGAGGGCCGCAGTGCCTGCAGGTTTAACTCCAGTCTTGGAGGGCCGCAGTGCCTGCAGGTTTAACTCCAGTCCTGGAGGGCCGCAGTGCCTGCAGGTTTAACTCCAGTCCTGGAGGGCCGCAGTGCCTGCAGGTTTAACTCCAGTCCTGGAGGGCCGCAGTGCCTGCAGGTTTAACTCCAGTCCTGGAGGGCCGCAGTGCCTGCAGGTTTAACTCCAGTCCTGGAGTTACTGAATAGCTTGCCAAGACTCCTAGCAGAAGCACAGACTCTTGTGTGTTCAGGACCAGGCTGGGCAAAGTGCTGGACACACCATAGACCTGGAGTGGTCAGTTACTGGATTATTATCTCTGGCTCAATTTGCTAATTAGCTGCAGATGTGAATCTAGTAAAATTAATTCAGGACCAGAAATGAATGATTCAATCCCTGAAATGTAGCTAAAATGTCACATTGCATAAAATGCCCAGCATATTGTATAACTAAGAGCACAGCTCTCCTTGTCCACATAGCCAATTTATTACTTAATGCAGCCAAAATAAAAAAAACGTTTTTTTTTTACCGTTTTACTGAGTAAAATTCACTTACTGTGGTTTTTTTTCTCCCTTGCAGGCTTTGGAGTTCTTTCTGAAAGCAGAAGAAGGTACGTTTAAAAAAACGGTGTCAAATGTCTTTTATGAACACACTTGACCACACCCGTGTCTTTAACTTGAGATAAGAGCTCAGTCCACTTAGCCAAACAGGCAAGTTCAGCTGGAATTGTAGGTTATTGGTAAGTTAAGGGTATTGATAAATGGTTCCCAGTTTTCTCTAAACTGCAACATTTTATTGTGGATAGAGGCAGTTATTTTCTCCATTGAAATGTATTCTATTAGAAGATTTAACCAATGTGTTGTATTTAATGTATTTCTGGTTTTCCAGTGTAAGAGGATCATTTTTTTGGCGATAGTTAAGGCTGTAAGTAAGGACTTGGTGTTTTGGATTGTTGGTGTGATTACTGAGATGTCTCCCAGTAGGCAGAGAGAAGGGGATAGTGGAATGTCGCAGTTTAAGGACAGGGATATTGTGTCAGTAATTTTGTGCTAGAAAGCCAGGTGGCATGAAAGTAGTTATCTGGGGTGTCTACTGTGCAATGTGAGCAAATGTCTGTGTCTGTTAGTCCCATTTTGTACATTTTGTGCTGGGTGATATGTGCTCTATGGTTTACCTTAAACTGAATTAGTTGTAAGTTGGTGTTGTTAGTCATAGTGAATGTGTTGCTGCATATTTGTGTCCAGAAGTCGGCGCTGGGAGAGATTGCTAAATCTTGTTCCCATTTTGCAGACGGGAGTGATATAGTTGTGTCAGTCCAGGTTAATAATTTATAAAATTTGGAAAGCATTTTCTCAGTTGTAATTTTGTGGATTTCTTCAATTAATGGGGGTGGGCGTAAATCATTCTGTGATATGTTGATTTTAGATTTGAGGACGGATTTTAACTGTAGGTATTGGAGATATTGTTCTCTCCCAACGCCGTACCTCTGGACCAGGTCTTTGAAAGTTATGAGTGTTGTCTAAGAAAATGTGATGAAGATGTGTGATACCTTTTTGTTTCCATGTGGTGAAGTTAAATGGAGATTTATTGATCTGAAAATTAGGATTGTGCCAAATTGGGGTATTTTTGCAGGGTGATAGAGTAGTATTTGTGATTTTCCACCAAGCTGTCAGGGTTGTAGAGATTACTGTATTTAGAAAGCAACTGTGGTGTTTTATGGCAGTGCCGAAGAATGGTAGATCTGATATTGAAATTTCCTTGCATATTTCCTGTTCTTTTTCTTTCCAGGTGTTATCTTGTTGGTGAATCCATTTGTAGATGTATTGAAATTGGTTGGCTAGATAATAATAATTGAAGTTGGGTGCTTCAAGTCCTCCTTCATCTTTGTTCTTTTGTAATGTGGTTAGTTTGATTCTCGGTTTCTTGTTTTTCCAGTAGAATTTAGTGGTTATTGAATCCAGAGAGTTAAGCTAATTGGAGGTGGGTTTGGTGGGAGTCATGGTGAAAAGATAATTAACTTTTGGAAGGATTGACATTTTTACCGTTGTTATTCTGCCTAGTAGGGAAAGAGGAAGATTCATCCAGCGGAGTAGATCATCTTCTATTGTTTTAATTAATGGGGTGAAGTTGAGATGGAATAACTCTGACAGCTTGGGTGAAATGTTAATACCTAAATATCTAATGTTCCCAGTGGAGAAGGGGAGGGATGTTTTTTGGGTTGCAACATTCCAACTGTCTTCATCTAAGGGTAGAATGGTAGATTTAGTCCAGTTTATGGAGTAGTTGGACACTTTCGAGAATGTATTTATGAGTTTGATGACTTCCTGTAGCGAGTTTGTTGGTTCTTGCAAGTATAACAACACATCATCTGCGTAAAGGCTGATCTTGTGGTGAGTATTTTGGGTTATGATTCCCTTAATGTTTTGGTTCTGTCTGATTGCTGCTGCGAGGGGTTCGATAAATATGGCGAATAGGGAGGGAGAGAGTGGACATCCTTGCCTGGTCCCCCTGTGTAAAGTGAAACTTTGTGATGTGATTCCATTAGTAGTGACTGTGGCCATAGGTGAAGTGTATAATATCCTTATCCAATGAATAAACGATTCTCCGAAATCAAATTTTTGTAATGTTGCAAACAGAAATTCCCAGTTAACCTTGTCGAAAGCTTTTTCTGCATCTAATGAGGTAATTATTGTTTTTAGGTTGTTTCGTTTGGTTAGATTCATTACATTGAATAATCTGCGCATGTTGTTTGATGAGTGTCGTCCTTTGATGAAACCGGTTTGGTCTGGATAAATTATGATTGGGGTGACGGTTTCAATTCTAGTGGCTAATGCTTTGCTGAATATCTTGACATCTGTGTTGAGTGATAGGGGCCGGTAGTTAGAGGGTATGGTAGGGTCTTTGTCAGGCTTAAGTAGTACTGAGATAAGGGCTGTATTCATATGAGTTGGGATTTTGGAGTTGTGTTTTATTTCGAGCGTCATTCTTATGAATAGTGGAGATATGGTATTCCAGAAGTGTTTGAAGAATTCGGCGGGGAAACCATCAGGTCCTGGTGCTTTATTATTAGGCATCTGATTTAGTGCTTTGTGGAATTAATTCAGTGTCAATGGTTTATCCAGTACTTCTGCATGTTCTTTGGATAGTTGTGGTAGGTTTATGTTAGTTAGAAATGAGTTGATGTCTACTGATGTAGGTTCATGGTCTGAACTGTATAGTTTGTTGAAGAATGTCCGGAAAGTACTATTTATGTCCTGTGGTGTTACCATGATCTTCCCCGCTGAGTCCTTTATGACCGGGATTATAGACTTTTCTTTATTTCATTTTAGTTGGTTTGCCAGATATTTTCCTGATTTGTTGTTGTGTTCAAAGTGTTCTTGTCTGAGTCTCTGTATTAGAAATTGTGTTTTTTCATTTAAGATTTCATTAAGTTGAATTTACTCAGTTCAGTTTGTGTTTTTTCCTTGGGATCATTAGCATAAGCATCACTTAGGTCTTTGATTTTTTGTTCTAGGTCTTTTTCAAATTGTTGATCTCTTTTTTTCTTGTATGTTGAGTACGATATCATTTTGCCCCTCAGTACTACTTTACTTGTTTCCCATAGTAATGTTGCCAGTTTTTTTAACGGGGTTCTTCCTCTTTCCCCCGGAGTTCAGTGGATCCAAACTTCTACAGCATGAACATGCTGATGCTGGGGAAGACCTACCTCATGCTGGGGGAGAAGGACAAGGCCGTCCTCTGGCTGAGCAAATCCAAGGACTACCCCGCCCACAACGAGGAGGACCGGGAGGTACTAGCGCCTCCTTCAGCCCACACTGGGGAATGGTGTAAGGGGAGGGGGAGGGGGGTTGGGATGATTTACAGGAGCCCTCAAATAATATTAGAACATAAGATTAGCACCTGCAAAGGTAGTGTTTTAAAGTGTTTAATGAGTTGTTTTGATTATTAGGTTCTGGGGGTGTGGTTACAAGTAAGTGCAGGGATGGGGTGGCCTGCGGTGGTGGGGGCCCAATGTAGGGCCCAAAATCCCTGGTGGGGCCCCTCGTACCAGGACCCCCTGGTACTAGGAAACTGGTGCCACTGGAAGGACTGTAAAGACCCAGCACTCTACTACCATCATGAATACTATGGAGTGACTCAGCTTCGCTCAGAGCGAACGCGCTTAACGGGCTGCTCAGCTTCGCTCGGAGCGAACGCGCTTAACGGGCTGCTCAGCTTCGCTCGGAGCGAACGCGCTTAACGGGCTGCTCAGTTTCGCTCGGAGCGAACGCGCTTAACGGGCTGCTCAGTTTCGCTCACTCTGAGCCGCTCGGAGCGTAGCTGAGCACTTTTGGATGTGGATCAGAGAGGAGCAATACGGAAGTAGCCTACGTCGTTAGCTATGGACCCAAGTACACGGATTATTATACACATGTAATATAAAATTAAAATTTAATGGTAAAACGTGTTAAAGTAATTTTTACTGTCACACAATCATTTTGGTGCTACTTTGAAAAATTTCCATTGAAAAAATACAGCTTCAGTGTGTGTAGGCCTGTGTGTATGTGAGCGCGCTCTGCTGACGGAGCTTAGTACTCAGACGGTCGTTGACAGTTGCTCAGCGCTCACGTCGAGCAGAACGTTAAGTGATTCAAAATCCGCTCAGCGCTGTTACTTAACGCGCCCACGTATACGTCATAATGATGCTGCTTACAATATTTGACAAATTTTGTGTACCCGCCTCAAAATGACGAGGGAAGCTGGAAGCGTGTCTGTTTTGAAGGGGATTGTCATTTTTTTTTTTTTTTTTTACATCGTTACTTGCAGCTGAAGCAAAATTGTGCAGTAATATGGCTAGTTTTGATAAGTGCTTTGAGTTTGTATGCGTGTGCAGACACAAGTTGATAGCCGAGTGTGAGCATGTGCATCCCGGGCTTGAGATTCCCATGTGTGAATGCAGCTAATGGTATCTGGAGGTATACCAGGTGCGTACCACCGGTGCGATTGGTCTGAATTAGGGCTTGGTTTTTACTCCCTTTCTGTACATAGGCCCACAAGCAGGCCCTTGACCTTCTGAAGAAGATAAACTGATAGAGGGGTATCTCTACGAGCACCTGGAATTCTGGGAGAGGTCACCGAACACCATGTTGAGGAACAGTAACATTAAATGAACTGTTTCATTGTCTTCATAGCAGAGGATCTTAGTAGCACACTGAACTAACAGGCTCTTCTAAAGTTTACTGAATAATGCTGAAATTATTCCATCCCTCAGAGCATAACGTATACTGTGAACCATCTAACAAGACTACAAGTACTCTATGATGCTGTGATTAGTTTTTATAGAGCTTATGACCATGTTGTGAATGCCTTGCCATGATATAGTGTTATAACCAAATTTTAACTTTATTTGTATTTTTTTTAAATGACTTAATTTAAAAAAATCTATTCAGAATCCTGTATATTGGTTTACAAACGTGGGTGTCAGAACTGTGTAACTTGAATTAAAAACTTAATTGTACATATTGTATCATGCATCTGAACGTGTGTCATGTTCTAGTGACAGCGGACATGTTCTGAATTATAGCCGTGACTTTTTGATTTTTACTTTGTTCATATACAAGCTCCATGGGGGAAATGTGCCCAATTACTTCCAAATGAATGACCAAAGAAATGATCAGATACATTTATTAAATATGGTTCTTTCCACAGGCAAGTTTCAACAAAGAAAATAAGACGCTTTAAAAAAATAAAAGGAAGGTGGATCCTGAGCAAGGGGAGGAGCTGAGGCTCCGCCCCCACACCTGTCACTCAAAATGTAACCCAATAAGAGTTCTTGATTTCAGAACCAAACCAATTCATAAAATGGTCAAAGATTTAAAAAACAAACAAAACAAAAAAAAAAAAAAACTCCCAATATTCTGATTCTCTGTAGGGATCCTGTGACGTGGGAGGGTCCTTGTTGCTTTGCCGCCATGTATTTTAAATGTGATACGTCCCAGTTCATACTGAAGAAGCAAGGCTGTATGCATGGCGGGGGGGGGGGGGGGGGAGATCCTCCAGGATTGGGGGGCCAATTAAAAGTGTCTACGTCATACACTTCTCATTCATACATTCCATTTGATCCAAAGGAGTTAGTTTGCTTAAATGTAATAGTTTTGCTCATAAGGAACCAAAATGTTTTAAAATGTCTTTTCTTTTACGGTTAGTCACAATGGCAATAGGAAGCTCCAGTCTCAGAACTTTATTTCTTCTTTGTGCGGTTTGAACTTTTGTATCCTTCCAGAAGGGGAATAAAAGCTTATTGGGATTATTTATAAAAGACTGATAAGTAGTTCAAAACAGCCTCTGTCCCCTTGATGATACTCTGGAACTGTATAAATCCAGGGAATTTGGGAAAATCTTGAGCAATGCATGGGGGAGACGACGACAGCCTTTGTGTTCCGAATGAAAAAGGAAAGTGTGCCAGGTTAGGTTTTGGCAATAGAGTTAAGCACTGGTGCTTGCTCTACACGGCCATCTTGGAATCAGCTGGGGGAGAAGTGCTAAAAAAGGATCATTTCAAAGAGAATAAAGTTTTGAACCTTCTGTCGAACAAAACGTTTCCCTTTCACCGTTTTTCCAACACTGGGAACGTTGCCGGTGTAAAAGCACTGTGGCGAGATCGAGTACATAACTGGCCACATTTTCCTTATACGTTCACAGTCCTGGTTTCCGTTTTTAAAAAGGTTAGCAGTGCTGTTGAATGCGCCTCTAGACTGACGGTAAAGGAAACGCACACGGCCAGGGCCTTGTCCTTCTCCGCTGTGGCGTTTGGGAGATGGTTTGCCTGAGCCTGGCAGGGACAACAGTTAAACAGGCAAACGTGAAGTTGTACATAGGTAAAAGATGGACTGGGAGTTTGGCTCTGTGGTACAATACGTACACAGTGGGTCACAGGAGACAATTTTCTCCCTAATGGTACCAAACAATTCCCATACAGGCAAGATGCAGTTTTCCTTCCGTTTGAAACAAAGCTGCATTTTTAAAGGTATTGTTTTATGGGGGCCTTTTTCAGCAGCTGGAGACGTTACCTGTACATAGTGTACACCTGAACTACTGCATGCCGTGTGAGGTGTGCATTCCTAACCCCCCACCCCCCCACCCCCCACGGGGTACCCCATGCAAACCGAAACCAGTCTGCTGCAGTTCAGCACCACTCAAATGAGTTACAGAAACAAAATCTTTCACAGGAAAACGCCATATCTTTCACAGGAAAAAAAAGCCTTCCACCGCCTGGTAACACACCGTTTAACACCAGGATCTCAAACTCAAACCGAAATCCTGGAGGTTTGTGGTGTCTGGAGGATTATTTTTGCTTACCTGTCAATCAGCGCCAAAAAGACTCGACTAATAGCCAACACATGGCTTATATTAAGCCCTTAACACACTGCGATCCTCCGGGATTTCACCTTGAGATCCCTGATCTAAAAAAAAGATGTTCAGCCCTTTCTTTATAATATTATCCACAAACTGATGTGTGTGTAAATAACAAGGAAAAACAGTTTGGTTAAACACATGAAGCACGCGTGCAAAAATAAACAAAATATTAATGAAAAAATATTTTGGCATATTTCATACACTTTCCCAGGGTATTTCTTTGCAGACAGGTATGCTGGCTTCCATTTAGCTAACTAACCAGCAAGGGGGCTTTCTGGGAGTTAATGGATTTATTTTCGCCCCAAAACAAAATAAACAAGAGGAAATAAATCAACAATACTGTAATAAATTAAGAAAGTAAATAAGAAAAAATTAATTTGAATAACAAGCGGCGCTATAAACGGCTTGACTGAAGCTTAAGAGGTGGCAGTTATCTGAGCAGCCGCTTCTGAGATAAACCCCGCCTCCTGTTGCTGCCCCCAAACTCCCCAAACCTGTTTTTGCGATACCCGTAAAGTCTGGGGCATTTAAGGGCTACGGACATCAACCCTGAAATGGGCGGAGCCATCATGCGGCGTCAATCACTAGCACGGTCCAATCAAAAAAGGCTGCGCTCTCCGCAGTGTAAACACTACGACTGGTTTAAATTGGTGGGGTCGCTCTCACGAGAGTAGAATATTGCACTGCTTCAATAACAGGACTATTCTGCGTTTAAAACAGAACCGTCCCGTGAAACGGATCTGGGTGGAGCTGCCATGGTGGGTATGCAACCTGCTGAGCTGACCCAAACAGAATTTTTTCTTTGGAATGGCAAAGCCAATTGATAGGCTACCGTGTCAGTGATTGACAACATGCAGAAGCTCCACCCACCACGGAGCTTCATGAAGCTTCTCTCTCTGTGTCTGGCCTCTTGTAGACACTGTGTGTGTGTGTGTGTGTGTGTGTGTGTGTGTGTGTGTGTGTGTGTGTGTGTGTGTGTGTGTGTGTGTGTGTGTGTGTGTGTGTGTGTGTGTGTGTGTGTGTGTGTGTGTGTGTGTGTGTGTGTGTGTGTGTGTGTGTTGTAAGGTAAACCAATCTGCCACCAATCTGCCACTATGCAAAACGATAAACAGTGCTTCAGTCGCGATAAACAGGATCGAGAGGAGACGAGGGCCGCCCGGCAACGGGGCGGAGACGGGCTTGTCCAATAGAGTGAAGCCGGTTGCTATGTGGGCGGGGCCTGGCAGGGAGGAGGAGGAGGAGGAGAATTCACCTTCTGCTTCGAGAGACAGCCATGCAAGCGCAGCGTTGTCGTGGAAACAGTACACAGGAAGTCCGAGGAAGCCCCGGCGATAGACCCCACCCCGAGTTCCGCCCTTAAGGCTCTATAAAACTAGAGCCGTTGGACGGGATTCAACTATAAAATCCTTTCTTTGTTCATTTTTTTTTTTTTTCTTTAAAAATCAGCCAAACAGAAAAAAAAAATATATAGATTCCTGCTTTTTGAAAAGAGAAAATAATGTTTTGCATAATTATGAGGGAGAAACGGAGAGGGTGGTTTGCAAAACGAGGTTCTGAAGGAATTTTTTAGCTTTAAATGAGAAAATAGCTTATGTACATTAGTAGTTCACTGTGCAATTTTCTTTTGTTTTTTTTCTTGCTTTTTTCACTCGCTGAAGGAACAGCGCCTCTCAAAATCCGCTCAAACGACATCCAGGAGATGAGGGTCTTAAGAAGGACCCCCCTGTCTCCGCTACTCTTGGCCGAATCCTTCCGTTTCCTCGATAGCAAACAGCAGCTTCTCCTTCAGCTGATCGAAGCTCTTGTACGGAGGCAAGTCCAGTCTGTTAAAGCTGAGGAAGTAAGAGGGGAAAAAAGCACAAAAAAACCTTAATAAACACTGCACACTGTATCCTTATTCAAAATCACACACTGAACCCTTAATAAACACTACACACTGTATCCTTATTCAAAATCACACACTGAACCCTTAATTAACATTACACACTGTATCCTTATTCAAAATCACACACTGAACCCTTAATTAACACTGCACACTGTATCCTTATTCAAAATCACACGCTGAACCCTTAATTAACATTACACACTGTATCCTTATTCAAAATCACACATTGAACCCTTAATTAACACTGCACACTGTATCCTTATTCAAAATCACACACTGAACCCTTAATTAACATTACACACTATCCTTATTCAAAATCACACGCTGAACCCTTAATTAACGTTACACTGTATCCTTATTCAAAATCACACACTGAACCCTTAATTAACATTACACACTGTATCCTTATTCAAAATCACACACTGAACCCTTAATTAACATTACACACTGTACCTTATCAAACATTACAGACTGTATCCACACTGTGTAACGGCATTTCACCACCCTCCACACCTCACCCCGCCTACACCAGCTGAAATGGCCCAAATAAAAAGCTCTTTGTGAAGCGCATGAATAAATGAGGGGGAAACTGACCAGGTGTGGCTCCGTGGTAACCAGGTGTCCTTGCCCACCTTCTCTATACAGAACTTCTGAGGACCATTGCTCCCTGCAGAGAGAACAAGCGAGGGAGAGAGGGAGAGATGGCAGGAGAGGAGGAGAGAGGGGGCAGGAGAGGGTAAGAAAGGGAGTGTGTATGTATGTGTGTGTGCGTGCATGTGTGTGCGTGTGTGAGATACTCACCCATGAGCTCAGCGAATCCCCCCAGAGGCTGCCGGCACGTCCCCGTCACAAACTGAATGAGCCGCAGCCGAACTTCATTATCCACCTCCTTCACCAACTGCACAGAGACAGAGACCAGCCGTCAGCCGGAGACACAGAGACCAGCCGTCAGCCGGAGATACAGAGACCAGCCGTCAGCCGGAGACACGGAGGCCAGCCGTCAGCCGGAGACACGGAGACCAGCCGTCAGCCAGAGATACAGAGACCAGCCGTCAGCCGGAGATACAGAGACCAGCCGTCAGCCGGAGACACAGAGACCAGCCGTCAGCCGGAGACACAGAGACCAGCCGTCAGCCGAAGACACAGGGACCAGCCGTCAGCCGGAGACACAGAGACCAACCGTCCAGAGACCAGCCATCAGCCGGAGACACAGAGACCAGCCGTCAGCCGGAGACACAGAGACCAGCCGTCAGCCGGAGACACAGAGACCAGCCGTCAGCCGGAGATACACGGACCAGCCGTCAGCCGGAGACACAGAGACCAGCCGTCAGCCGGAGACACAGAGACCAGCCGTCAGCCGGAGACACAGAGACCAGCCGTCAGCCGGAGACACAGAGACCAGCCGTCAGCCGGAGACACAGAGACCAGCCGTCAGCCGGAGACACAGAGACCAGCCGTCAGCCGGAGATACACGGACCAGCCGTCAGCCGGAGACACAGAGACCAGCCCTCAGCCAGAGATACAGAGACCAGCTGTCAGTAGGGGTGTAACGGTACACAAAAGTCACGGTTCGGTACGTACCTCGATTTTGAAGTCACACTTCGGTAACAGAGTGCATAATTGCTGCGTTGTGGATCCTCTAGGCTACACTCGGACTCAGATAAGCGTATCGTTTTTCATTGCTTTCAGCTGTTGTTAGTTAATTTAACCGATTGGAGTCACTCGGTAGCTTAGTTTATTTTGAATTGTTTGCAGTCAGTCGGTAGCTTGCTCGCTGTAATTGGGCCAACTACCTGTCTTTTGTGTTGCTAATTAGAACTAGTTGGAACCAGTTTCACCTGTGTGTATATTAAGCGTGTTTGCAGCTCATCACCTCAGAGTGAGTTCTAATTCAACTAGTTCTAATTAGCAACACAAAAGACGGGTAGCTGGCCCAATTACAGCGAGCAAGCTACCGACTGACTGCAAACAATTCAAAATAAACTAAGCTACCGAGTGACTCCAATCTGTTCAATTAACTAACAACAGCTGAAAGCAATGAAAAAAGATACGCTTATCTGAGTCCGAGTGTAGCCTAGACGATCCACGACGCAGCAATTATGCACTCTGTTACCGAAGCGTGACGTCAAAACCAAGGTACGTACCGAACCATGACTTTTGTGTACCGTTACACCCCTAGCCGTCAGCCAGAGATACAGAGACCAGCCGTCAGTCAGTGATACAGAAACCTGCTGCTCCTACCTGCCAGAACCAGACGATCTGTTTGCTGTTCCTGGTATAGTGCCGGTAAACTGTGTTCCTCTGCCAGTCCTGCAGATCTACCTCCTGCATCCCACAAAGCATTACCTGTACAAAGCAACACACAGGTACAGAGTCACATCTAACACACACACACACACACACACACACTCACACTCACACTCACACTCACACACTCACACACTCTCGCTGCATCCCACAAAGCATCACCTCTACAGCACAACACACAGGTACAGAGTCACATCTAACACTATCTCACACATGTACACAGAACTGTTTCACACTGAATACACATTCCCGCGTATCAGTGTCACCTGTAGCACAGGTGAGTTTTACACCTGAGACACAGGTAGATAAAATGAGCAGAGACCTGCTTCTCAGACGACCCTCTCACCTCCAGCTCTTTCTCATCAAAATACTGCAGCCACTGCAGAGGAACCACCTCATTAAACCCGTCCAAGAAAGCTTTGGTTTGCTCCTCCACTCCCCGCGAAAACCGCCACTCTGCCATCAGCCTGCAGGAAGCAGGAAACCAGTCAGTTATTACCATGTAATAACATTAGCATGAAATAGCCATGTCACCAATTACAATCCTGTAAGAATTATGGAGTATAGCCACGTATTACCATGTAATAACATTAGCATGAAATAGCCATGTCACCAATTACAATCCTGTAAGAATTATGGAGTATAGCCACGTATTACCATGTAATAACATTAGCATGAAATAGCCATGTCACCAATTACAATCCTGTAAGAATTATGGAGTATAGCCACGTATTACCATGTAATAACATTAGCATGAAATAGCCATGTCACCGATTACAATGCTGTAAGAATTATGGAGTATAGCCACGTATTACCATGTAATAACATTAGCATGAAATAGCCATGTCACCGATTACAATGCTGTAAGAATTATGGAATATAGCCAGTTATTACTATGTAATAATATTAACATGATATTGTACGACAGCATGGTAAGAGGCCGTTTTAAACATGGTTCTCCAGTTTATTCCTGAAGGGCTGTTTTCACTTGCATTTTCCAGAGCTTATCTATGCTCTACGTGCCATCGGCAGGCGACGTTGGCTGAAAATTAGCCATAAAAAAAGCTGATAAGAAAAGCTCTAATAAAAAAAGCAGATATAAAAGTCTGATGAATCAAAAACCAGAGGTCACTGTACACACATCAGAAAATAATAAAACATGAAACGATACATAACTTCGGTATATAACTCATGCCGCCTGTTTCAGTAAAAGCGTTTCAGCGCAGGACACAATCTGACCATGAAAACCTCTCTCACAAGACCCAAACTCCCCGGTTCGTTACCCGATGTACTCCTCCTTGTTCTCCTCGGTCACCAGCAGATTGGTGCCGTCGGGCTTCAGGTCATGTGACGTGAGTTTCCCCAGGATCTCCATGTCGACGGAGAAGTACATCTCCAGGCCGCACTCCTCGATGTTGTTGTCCCTGC